>LPNX010840710.1:555098-569191 GCA_001517045.1 Pseudotsuga menziesii | reverse complement strand
GGTGTTTTTGAAGGTGGTTTTTAGAAACACCCCTCCCCCACCCCCTCCCCGACCAAAAAAAAGAAAAAAAAAAGTCATGAGAATTAGACTTTTGGGGGAGGTTGTTTTAAAACCCCCCCAAAATTCATGAGAATTAGACTTTTGGGGGTGGTTTTTAGAAACCACACCCCCCAAAATTCATGAGAACTATAATTTGGGGGGAAGTTGTTTTAAAACCCCCCCAAAAGTCATGAGAATTAGACTTTGGGGGGAGGTAGTTATAAAACCACCCCCACAAGTCATGAGAATTAGACTTTTGGGGGCTATTGGGTGTTATATAGACTAGATTATGTCACATAATATTTAATTATCAATTTGGTTTGGTAAGCTTAGAGTTGATACAAAATATATGCAAAGGTAAAAAGGCTCCTATTGTGTCGTGGAGATATTTTAATAAAGAAAATATTGAAACATAAAAAACCGAGTCAAACTCCTAAAACTATCTAAATAATTGGACTGCACTGGAATCTCAAATTCTAAACATCTGCTGAAAAGAAAGACATAAAAAATGATACTTATAACTTCAAACACTAACTCATATATTAAAAGAAATTATAAAAATTGAACTGACAAATAACCAACTAACTACTCCTTAAGCAAAAGGCTGGGGTAAAAGAAAAATTATCTTATAAAGAATAGAAAACTGAAAAAGCAAGTAGAAAAATTAATAAATATAATAAACATAAGAAACTAGAAAACTTAATAAAGATATTTAAATTCTATTTTTCAATACACACATAAAAACAAGAATGATTCTTATGATTACAAATAACTTAACTTCCTCTTAAAAATAGTACATCTAACTGTAAACTCTAAATGAAAACGAAGATGACCATGACATGAAACAACAATCAAAATAAGTATTTAATATTCAAAGAATCAAACAACTTAATTCATATGTAAAAGAAAAATGGTAAAACTTTAATCAATAACTTAAAACAACCAAACTTTAATTGAAATGCTTTAAATAAAAATACCAACTACAAATATAATCGAAAGATTGACAAAACAAAACTAGAAACAATCTGAAAAATGCATAAAAACAGTAAAAACAAAACCAAGGGTTAACTGACAAACTAAACAGTGAGTCTGTAAAGGGTGACTGAATGGAAGACTGGACACACAGTCTGAATGGCAGTCCGTATAGTAAAAATAGTAAAAACTAACCTAAATGAACTAATTCTTCAGCTGAAGTTATGCAGTTCTAAACCTAATGCATGGAATTAATAAACAAAACTGTTTAATCAACAAATTAAATTCAAACTAATTCTTAAACAAAAAAGAAAACATTGCATTGTAAACTAATTAGCAAACTAGAAATTAAATTGAACAAACTGGAAATTACCTTAAACAAATTCATGACAGAAAAATAAATAAACAAATCTGAACTTAAATGAAAGCAAACTATTCTATATAAATTAATTAATAACATGAAATAAATAAACAAGACTATATTGAAATGAAAAAAAACCATTCTACTTAAACCAATTCATAACTAATCAAAACTAAATTCAAATGGAAATAAACTATTCTACTTATCTGAAACTAAAAACTGAAAGCAACACTGGAATCAAATGACTAACTAAATGACTGAAAGTAAATGACTGAGAGTAAAACTATGCGCACATCTACTTATTTAATTACTGAAATAAAAATAAACTAATCCAATACTTGAAATAAAATACTTGTTTAACTACTGAAAGAAAACTAAGTTAATACAATACAGGAAATAAAATAGCATCTAATGAAAACAAACAGGAAATTAAACTAGATTAACTAAAACATAAAAGAAAGAACATAATTAAAACTAAGCTAATGAACCTCTAGTTTATGAGGGGCCCTCTCAATAATTAGGGGTGAAGTCTGCTAACTCCTACTCAAACGCAACCTTCAACAACAATGCATACAGCTCTTTATTCAATCTTCAGAATAAAAAACAAAGTGTTTATAAAAACTATGACTAACTATGGCTCTGGCTAACTAAATTTCTCTTCATTCAGATACTGATATATATAGTTTTACATAAGAGATGAGCAAGTTGACCCTAAAGTTTGAATGATCTCTAATTTTAGGCAATATTTAAAGCACATAATTGATTTGCAACCAACGCATGGTATGGCTCTTCATTTAGTGTGATTGTGGCATAACATGACGAGTCTGCTCCTTCTTTAGCATGGACATGCTTCTACAGCATGGTTGATGTGGCGTGAATCCATTCCTTGGTGTGGAGGATGGATTAATGTTGAGCGCGGGTTTGCACACAACAACAAGTTCTGGAGCGCAGGTCCCTTATCAGCGCGAGCGCGCAAACTAGTGGTGTTTTGTAGAGCAGGGGTGGTGACACAGTCAATCTTCTGGAACGCAGGTTGTTCTATCCCTTAAACACACAGGCTTATGATAGTTGAGCATTAAATCAGAGGAGGATATGAGTTAACAGCAAATGTCCATTCCTTTGAACGCGTGGATAACGAGTAGCTAGGTGGTGATCCTTTCAGAGGATGAGTTAAATGCATCAGTCCAGCACAAATATGGTTGGCATGATGGCGAGCTAAGGAGAGTACATGCTGTTTCATGTTTTAAATGCCCAAAACTGATTATGGACAATGCGCAAACTGATAAGCGAGCAGAACGACCAGCTTAATGGAACACTGAACTGTGAGTTCGATGTATAGTGCATCGATCTAGGGCACACATTGCAAATGATCAGTGGATCTCACGCAACAACTGGATAATGAGCTAAACACCAAGTTGGATTGTGAGTTGAACGTATGGTGTGAAAGGAAGGCTGAATACATTTTATTGTTAATTTTCCCAAACGAACTATAAAATCTGCAAACAAATATACATATTAGATAATACATTTAAACTTTAATCTTATAAAGGAATATCTATTTTATGTCAAAATAGAAAAAATGATGATGTGCTAGTAGAAGGTTTAGATTTCTTAGGAGACCATACTATTATAGCATAATTCAAGATATGTATCTTTTAACAAGCATATGCATTTTATGAATAAATTTATAAATTTTATAACAAGTTCAACCATGTCCACAGTAAAACTTTTGACAACTTGAACATATTTCGCAAATGCATCAATGGAATTCAAGAAAAAAATAGTTTCCATGTGTATTTAGATAAAAAGATGTTAATAGTAAAATGATAACAAAAGAAATTTTAAGATCAAAGCATCCATACAGAAATAAAACTATATTCAAGAACAAAAATTTGGTTGACAAATTTCAATCATCCATGCTATAATACCACAATATCTCATTTAGACCATTATTTGAATCATTATTCAGATCATTCATAAAGTCTTCCATCAAATTTGTTCATATTTTTTTTGTAAAAACATGCTTCATGTTATAAACTAAGCACACTTTAACATTTGTCAGAGATAAGAAATTTTGTCATGACAAGATAAAAGCAGACAAATATTTTGTTTCGAATCTTCCTAATCCAATCCTAATCCTCCCCCAAACCAAGGATATGGCATGTCCTCATGCAAAGGAGAAGAATAGTTTATTTTAGATAAAAAGTGCAAGTATGTTGTCATTATTTTAAAAAGAAAAATTAACTAGTAAAGGAAAGTGATTCAGAGATGTATATTTATGAAAAATAACAGTGCAGAGAAAGACCATAGAAAGAGATAATAATATAATCGAAAGAATGCCATAAGAAAAGCTAGGCATATATGCCTCATTGTAAATATATCTTGTCATCATCAAATAATTTAAGTTTACCTCGAAGTGTGTGAGAGATGTAACTATGTGTCCCATTTCTAGGATAATAACATCCTAGGTATGGATTGAATTAGATGGCCTGGTCCAAGCCCAAATTACATCGATTCTCAAGTGACGGTAAAGAGAATGGGCCTTAACATTTTATTTATAATAATTCTTCAGAAACTTCCTGTATATGATCATTATTTTACAAATAATGTGAATAGTAGTGCATTAACCAGACCTCTTTACTTGATATTGTCCCACTGCCAGTAGGCCTATTCAGTCACCCGGCAGGTTTATCTTGGTACCATGCAAGTATAGTCCCGCTGCGAGTGAGCCTGTTCAGTACCCTGGTGGGTTTACTTGCATTTATCGAGCTTTTTGTTTTTAAATTTTTACTTAGCATTGACCCGCTGCCAGCAGGCCTGTTCAGTACCCTGACGGGTTTTCCTTGTATATAATTATATTAAATATAAGGAAGCCGATTTGTACTAGAGCATGTGAAGCCCTGCTAAAACACATAATTCAATTTTACATAAATAAACTTATAAATAGATTTTCATACTGGCCTTAATAATAAATCATGTCAAAAGAGAATAACTTAAAGTTGTTCTTTAACCTTAGAATCCATCCTTTTTAGAAGAGATAAGTAATGTTCCCCACAGGTAAAAAATTCCACCTACTCTCAAGTAATCACAAAGAGATATTTGAGAGATAAGTTTTGATAACAAGTATAGGGTGAACTAGTAATCCATATGCACAAGATGAATGATAGTGAAAATAGGTCCTATCAAGCACTGTTTCAAATAACAAACCAGAAGTATACATGTCTGAATCAAAATACCAGAAACTATCTGACATAAAAAAGATATGCAAGGACTTATCTTAAATTGTCACTACAAACTGCATTTTAAGAAACGTTGGGATACCTTATGAGCATAACTACCTTTTCCAAATAATACTTCATGAGCTGCTTATAGAGATAAAGTGTCCATGATCAAACTGCAAAACCACTTGTTAGATGATTCAATTTATTCATAAAAACATAGAAAGCAAAAGAGTTGCATATAATTTATTTTATTAGAAATGACTCTCATTTATTCATAGAAGCAAAAACATATCTACATATAGACAAGTGATGATAACCCAAAATAATTTCATGGATCAGGAGGACGAGGAATAACTTCCTCTTCAATCAATTCCATTTCTCTGTACTGTAAAACCTTTTGTACGAAATCTTGTCTGGATGTTGGTTGATGATAAATCCTAAGTCTATGTCCATTCACTATAAAGGAAACTTCGGAGCCATCAATTGGTTTAATTTTTACTGATCCATTGTCAAAAGTTGTAACTACCTCATAAGGGCCCAACCAATGGGTAGTTAATTTTCCTTTAAAGTTTTTAAACCTTGAATTGAATAGTAATGCCCAATCTCCAATATTAAATTGATTTTTCTTGATAAATTTATAATTCCATTGCTTCCGCTGACTCTATATTAGCATGGTTCTTTGGAGTGCATCCTGTCTAATTTCATATAATTCATTAATTTGTAGGATTCGTTGTTTCTGTGATTCATCCAAATTTATACCTAACTGTTCTGCCATACGAAAGGTTTTAAATTGAAATTCAATAGGTAAAAGGACTTGTTTTCCATACACTAACTCATAGGGGGTATGTCTGGTAGTATTTCTCCATGTTATTTTATAGGCCCATAAAGCTTCATGAAGTCTATCCGCCCAATCCTTATGATGTAAATGAATGGTATTGGTTAAAATAACTTCTAATACTTTATTGGTCGATCCTACCTAGCCATTAGCTTGAGGATGGTAAGGTGAGGACTTACAATGCCGAATATCATACTTCATAGTGAGGTCTTGCATTAATTTGGAAGTGAATTGGGTACCTTGGTCTGTGACAATTTCTCTGGGTACACCAAACCATGTAAATATTTCTTCATATATGAATTCTACTATAGATTTCTCTGTAGCCCTAAATAAATATTTAGCTCCTACCCATTTGGTAACATAATCTGTACAAACCAAGATATATTTATTTTTACAAGACATGGGATAGATTGGTCCTACAAAATCAAGAGCCCATTTTTTGAAAGGCTCAATCATGACCTGTGGCTGTAAGAAATTTGGTATGATGTTGTGGGTCTACCCATTCTTTGACAACTATCACATCCTTTGACATACTTGGAATCATCCTTAAAAATGCTTGGCCAGTAATAACCAGAGTGCAGTACTTTGTATGCTGTCTGTTTATCCGAAAAGTGGCCTCCACATGGTCCATCGTGGCATGCTCAAAGGATTTCTGTCATTTCATCCTCTTGCCCACATCTTCTAATAATAAGATCTGGGCCAGTCTGAAAGAGGTCATTATCAACCCAGGAATAGTTAGAACTTTGTAATATTATGCATCGTTTCTCGTATGGAGCCAAATGGTGTGGTACTTTTCCAGTCGCTAGATAGTTTGCAATATCAGCAAACCAAGGGGTTTGAATAGACACAATGAATAGATGTTCATCAGGAAAAGTATTATCAATAGGTTTAGTATCATTATCGTGTTGTATACGAGAAATAAAATATGCTACTAAGTTTTCTTTACCAGGTCAATCAATGACGGTAATATTAAATTCTTGCAATAGAAGAAGCCACTGGGTAACTCTACCATTGGTGATCAGTTTATTCATTAAGAATCTAATGGCAGAGTGATCAGTATGCACAAAAACTTCATACCCTCTAATATAATGAGAGAATTTATTAATAGCATAAACTACTGCCAAAAATTATTTCTCAGTAACGGTATAGTTTAATTTAGCAAGAGAAAGATTTTTGATAATAAAATAGATGGCATAAGGTGATTTTCCTTCTTTTTGGCCTAGGAATCCTCCGAAGGCCATATCGGAAGAATCAATAGATATATGAAAGGGAAGGGTTTAGTCAGGGCCCCTAAGTATTGGTGCTACTGATATTTTAGCTTTTAAAATCTCAAAAGCATTTTGATAAGATTTTGTCCATTGGAACTCAACATCTTTTATGAGAAATTTAAACATTGGTGCAGCTATCTTTGTAAATTTTTCAATAAAACGACGATAATAGCCTGCATGACCCAAAAAGATTCTAACATCCTTCTAGGTTTTTGGAGAGGGAAGGCCAACTATTACTTCAATCTTAGCAGGGTCTACCTTAATTCCTTGAGAAGAAATATGGTGTCCTATAACTATACCTTCCGTCAGTAACATTTTACACTTTTCATGACTAAGAGCTAAGTTTGCTCTTGACATCGGATCAAAAATTTCTAAAGGTTGTCAAGAGCTTCTTGAAAATTATTACCATAGGTTGTAAAATCATCCATGTATACCTCAACTCAGTCATGTACAATATCAGAAAAGATGCCTAAGACTGCTTTCTGAAAAGTAGCGGGTGCATTACATAAGCCAAATGGAAAAACTCGATAAGCAAATGTCCCCCAAGGACATGTAAAAGTGGTCTTATCCTGATCTTCAGGTGCTATTAGTATATGATTGTATCCACTATATCCATCAAGAAAGGAAAAATACTGCTTACCTGATAAGGTATATAATACTTGGTCAATAAAGGGCAAAGGAAAGTAGTCTTTAAGAGTGGATTTGTTTAGTTCTCTGAAATCAACACAAATATGCCATTTCCCTGTAACTTTCTTTGGAACTACTAGTAGAGGAGACACCCATTTTCTATCAGAAAAAGGATAGATGAAACTAGTGGTAAGGATTTTTGTAATTCTTCTTTTACTACCTCTTTCAAAGTAGGATTCATCCTCCTCAGAGGTTGTCTTATAGGTGGTATATTTGGATCCATATAAATGTGGTGAATACAAATTTCAGGATGTATACCCTTCATATTAGTATATTCCCATGCAAATTATCTGGCTTGTTTTTTAAGAACCTTAAATAGTTGAGCTTGTTGATCTTCACTTAATCCTACATTTATGTGAAGAAACACCAACTTCACAAGGTATGGTGAAAGGTCTTGTATGATCTTTGATGGTGAAGACACAAGGTGCTTCTGTAAACATTGAGAGAGCCATAGTTTCCTGAAACTCATTTCCAAATATTTGATCAAATTTAGCAAATGACTGAGGAAAATCTATACTACTGGTGGAGCAAATAAACTGATTCAATACATTCTTAGTAGTCTGCTCCTAGAATGCCCAGGAGAAATCACTAGGAAAGGAAAGGTAATCAAAATATTTGTCCCCAAAGGAACAATTTAACCACCAATAATTTTCATTTATTGGTTGTGCTGGGGGATATAAAATAATTTTTTGGGTAGACAACCCATTGGAAATGGTCATCTCCCCATCCCTACATCCTATAAAAACATTAGCAGTAGCTAACCATGGTCTTCCCAAGATGGTAGGATGTCCTTTAGAATGATCCTTTGATTCTATGACCATGAAGTCGATGGGGTATTCCCATGAAGCTACTAATACAATAATGTCATCTTGGACTCCAGCAGGATTTACTATAGTATGGTCTTCTAGTTCTAAGATGGAATGGGTAGGTCAAAGAAATTGTCCGAACTGTAAAAATTCTAACACTACGATGGTCATCATATTGATGGCTGATCCTAAATCGATTAATGTGTTACCTATGGCAGTATTATTCATGATTATAGTCACTACTAGCGCTCCTATATTTGTATATTTTGCAGTCCGAGACTGATCTTTCATATATTCAAACATCTCTCCTATGACATGAATTGTAAGGGGGTTGTTTTGTTTCTTCCCTAGACGTTTAATGCATAATTCCTTTATCACCTTACTGTAAATTGGTATGTCTTTAATATCTTGTAATAACAGGATTTTGATACATATATGCTTTAATTCATTCAAGATATCATACTCAGAGTGAACTATAGGTTTTTCTATTACTAGTCTTGCTGGAAATGGAGGAATTCTTTGTTCCTGAATAAGTTCTTGGGGAGGACAGCTAGGTACTAGAAATTTTTAAATATTCACATCCTCCAAAATGGAATCATTCATGGGTTCATTTGAATCTTCTTCTTTGTCATTTTCCTCACGAATGATGACTGATGTTCCAGGTTTATCATTTACAACTCTTCCAGGCTATAATTGAATCTCATGTATAGGTACAGTCGAGACAAGGTAGGATGGAAGAGTTTGCAACCCAATATTGTTAAGATCTTGAGTTGGCTTATTATTAGGGTTAGGTATCAGTTGTGTAGGGAATAATGTCGTTCGTGGAGGATTTGTATTGGAAGTGATGAGGTTGTTGTGTAATGAGAGGATCTGGAGGTACAAATCCAGGAAAATGCTGCTGGAAATTCGATTGATGCTGAGGATAAGGATGAATAGGTGGAGGGATAGGTTGTGACTGAGGATATGGCTGTCCTCTCCACCCTTGTGACCAATATTGTTGTTGTGGAAATTAAGGAGGAGGATACTGAGGTGGCCAATTCTGGCACCTAGGATTGTTCCATTGTTGGGGTTGTTGGTATGGAGAGTAATAGGGTGCGGATTGTGGTGGAAAATTATGGTATATTGGTTGATCTATAGATTTACAAGGAGGCCTCCTAGATGTTTCACCTACATCCCCACTCTTATAGATGGCTTGCAATCCAGGAAAGGATGGATAGTTATCTGTCGGATGTTCCTCTGTATAGATGTGACATACATAAATGTTGTTTAATGGACATTCCCTTTGGGGATGTTTTGTTCTACACCTTGTACAGAAAATACTCATTGTTGCCCATTTTTCATCGTGCCTTTTATTGGCTTGTAAATCATCTAATTGAGAACCCATGGCTCCTAATATGTCAGTCTTAAAATTCTCCAATATGTTACCTAATTCTGTCCTTGTAACTCCTCATGAACTAGGAAAATTTCCTGTTATGTTTCTACTATAAGGCTCTCAAAAGTTTTTCCCAAATTTCCCCCCACTTCTAGAATAATTTTTACACATCTCACCGATCTGTGCAAAAGTCTTATGAGAAATATCGCCAGCTGCCATGAGATTAACACTCTCTAGCAAGTCTTCAAAGATTCATTTGAGAAAAAGTGTACATACTGCATCTTCTAGAAGGTCGTGATACTTTGATTTATGAAGGGTATAAATGAACCTTTCGAGATAATTCCCTAGGATTTCATCTTCAAGTTGTTGTATCTTGAATATATCATGTCGAGAGTCTTTAGGTTTGCAGTATTCTTGATACTTTCACAAGAATGAGGTTCTCATGTCATCCCAAGTCCTGATAGTGGATTCACCTAATCCCATGAACCATCGCAAGGAGGAATCTTTCAATGTAGTGGGAAAGAGTTTTAGTTTGTGAGCATATTGTAGGTAATTATAGCTCCTATAGAGAATATCAAACTCAGACAAGAATGTGTCTAGGTCGTCATTACATTTTCCATAAAAGATAGGTAAAGAAGAAGGAGGGATGTTTTTCATATTTACATCTAGTATAGTATCTAGGATAGGAAACCAGAAGGTAGCCTCAGTTTGATTTTCTCCTTCTCCTTCATTATTTCTAAATTCATTACGATCTTCGTTCTCTCTCGGCCCCTCCATATAGGCTGGGTTTTTAATATAAATATACCTAGGAAGCTCCTTTCGAGGTGATAATGGAGCATACCAATGCTCTATTTCAGGAGAGATCTTCCTCTGAGTCAACCGTTTTCTTATCGAACCCTAGAGGGAGAGTAGGTTCTACTATGGATGTCTCAATTTGTGAGATAACTATATCTAAGGGGTTTCCAAAGAGGGATTTTACCTGCTTAGGATCAACAAGGTCAACAATATTCGGACTTCCTACTAGTGAAAAGGTCGTATCCTTTGGTTTTGTGGCTAGTTTAGAAATAGAGGTTACTAGTGGTTGATCCTTCTGAATTTCTTCCGAAATGAGGTCCTTAGGACCTTTGGTCAAGGTTATGTCTTCTTTTATGGTTCCCTTGGTAAGATCTCTTGGAAGAGTTTCTTTAGGTTTCCAAGCAAAATTACTCCCTTCAGGTGTTTTTTGATACATTTTTGGTGAGTTAGTAGTTGGGGTGTTACGACCCTTGGAAAATTTAGCAAAATGTCGATAAGTTTTCCTACTTTATTAAATCTACCCTGAGGATCTCTAAGTCTGTTCATGAAAAGAAAACTAATTTAAAGGAAACTTATGCTATATTATTGTTACTAGATTTAGGGGCGCCTGTTATAACAGATGCAATGGTTCTAAAAACAAGTATATGACAAATGAAGAAAACAACACACTTACAAAAACAACAAACAACAACAAGGATTTGGGGCACCCCACTATAGTGGATGTGTCTGGGTGTTACGCCATGGAAATTTTGGAGTGAAGTCATTTTTGCGTCTTACTGTTATCCCCTCCCTCTTGTTGTGTAATATAAAAGTAATCAATATATCTACCTAAACTTCATAAAGGAACCCTATTTATTCTACCCTATAAAACAACTCCCCGGCGACAGCACCAAAATGTTGGGTGTTATATCGACTAGATTAATTCACCTAATATTTAATTATCAACCAGGTTTGGTAAGCTTAGAGTTGATACAAAATATATGCAAAAGTAAAAAGTCTACTAGGGTGTCGTGGAGATATTTTAATAAAAAAAAGATCGAAAGATCAAAAACTGAGTCAAACTCCTAAAATTATCTAAATAATTGGACTGGATTGGAATATCAAATTCTAAACATCTACTGCAAAGAAAGACATAAACAATAATACTTATAACTGCAAACACTAACTCATATATAAAAATAAATTATAACAAATGAACTGACAAATAACCAACTAACTACTCCTTAAGCAGAAGGCTGGGGTAAGAGACAACTTATCTTATAAAGAATAGAAAATTGAAAAAGCAAGTAGAAAACTTAATAAAGATAATAAACAGAAGCAACTAGAAAACTTAATAAAGATATTTAAATTCTATTTTTCAATACACACATTAAAAAAAGAATGATTCCTATGATTACAAATAACTTAACTTCCTCTTAAAAATAGTACATCTAACCCTAAACTCTAAATGCAAACGAAGATGACCATGACATAAAAAAACAGTAAAACAAAATCAGTATTTAATATTCAAAGAATAAAACAACTTAATTCATATGTAAAAGAAAAATGGCAAAACTTTAATCAATAACTTAAAACAACCAAAATTTAATTGAAATTCTTTAAATAAAAATACCAACTACAAATATAATCCAAATATTGACAAAACAAAGCTAGAAACAATATGAAAAATGCATAAAAATAGTAAAAACAAAACCAAGGGTTAAATGATAGACTGAACAGTAGGTCTGTAAAGGGTGATTGAATGGAAGACTGGATAGACAGTTTGAATGGCGGTCTATACAGTAAAAATAGCAAAAACTAACCTAAATGAACTAATTCTTCAGCTAAAGTTATGCAGTTCTAAACCCAATGGATGGAATTAATAAAAAAACCTATTTAATCAACAAATTAACTTTAAACTAATTCTTAAAAAAAAAAAAACATTGCATTGTAAACTAATTAGCAAACTGGAAATTAACTTGAACAAACTGGAATTACCTTAAACAAATTCATGACAGAAAAACAAATAAACAAAAATGAATTTAAATGAAAGAAAACTATTCTATATAAATAAATTAATAACATGAAATAAATAAACAAGACTATATTGAAATGAAAACAAAGTATTCTACTTAAGCCAATTCATAACTAATAAAAACTAAAATCAAATGGAAATAAACTATTCTACTTGTCTGAAACTAAAAACTGAAAGCAACACTGGAATCAAATGACTAACTAAAAGCAACTAACTAAGAACAAAAGACTGAAATCAAATGATTGAAAGTAAAACTATGTGTGTGCATCTACTTATTTAATTACTGAAATAAAACTAAAATAATGCAATACAGAAAATAAATAACTTCTTTAACTACTGAAAGAAAACTAAGTTAATGCAATACAGGAAATAAAATAGCATCTAATGAAAACAAACTAGAAATTAAACTAGATTAACTAAAACATAAAAGAAAGAACTGAGCTAAAACTAAGCTAATGAACCTCCGTTTAATGAGGGGTTCTCTCAACAATCAGGGGTGAAGTCTGCTAACTCCTACTCAAACAAAACCTTCAACAGCAATGCATACAGCTCTTTATTCAATCTTCAAAAAAACAATACAGTGTTTATAAAAACTATGACTAACTCTGGCCGCTAGGTAGCTAACTTTCTCTTCATTCAGAGAATGATATATACAGTTTTACATAAGAGATGAGCAAGTTGACCCTAAAGGTCGTCTGGTCTCTAATTTTAGGCAATATTTAAAGCACATATTTGATTTCCAACCAATGCATGGTATGGATCTCCATTTAGCGTGATCGTGGCATAACAGGATGAGTCTGCTCCTTCTTTAGCATGGACAGGCTTCTACAGCATGATTGATGTGGCGTGAATCCCTTCCTTGGCATGGAGGATGGATTGGTGTTGAGCATGGGTTTGTACACAACAACAAGTTCTAGAACGCAGGTCCCTTATCAACACGAGCGTGCAGACTGGTGGTGTTGTGGAGGGTAGGGGTGGAGACACAATAAGTCTTCTAGAACGCAGGTCATTCTATCCCTTAAACGTACAGGCTTATGATAGTTGAGTATTAAATCAGAGGAGTTCGTGATTTAATAGAAAATGTCCATTCCTTGGAACGCATGGATAAGAAGTAGCTAGGTGGTGATCCTTCTATAGGATTATTTAAATGCATTTGTCCAGCACAGAGATGGTTGGAGTGATGGCAAGCTAAGGAGATTACAGGTTGTTTCATGTTTTAAATGCCCAAAACTAATTATGGATAGCGCACAGACTGATAGGCGAGTTGAATGGTGAGCTAAATGGAACACTAAACTCTGAGATGGATGTATAGTGCATCGATCTAGGGCACACATGGAAAATGATCAGCGGATCTCATGCGATGATTGGATGATGAGAAAAATGCCAAGATGGATCGTGAGCTGAATGTATGGTGCGAAAGGAAGGATGAATACATTTTATTGTTAATTTTCCCAAACGAACTATAAAATATGCAAACAAATATACATATCAGATAATACATTTAAAAATTCTTTAAACAACATAGTTTTCAGTTTAATAAAATCATAAAAATGATATTAGTAACCACAACTATAATAACATCAAATTTGTTCTTACCTTGTGCCAAAATAATGATTTGTATGACATAAAACATACTAAAGGGAATAAAATATGTGTTTAAATATGTTATTTAATTTCCAAAAATGATAACAAAATGAGGCTCAACAGGGGAAAATATTTTAAA
>LPNX010840710.1:538099-554854 GCA_001517045.1 Pseudotsuga menziesii | reverse complement strand
AAAAGTCTCATTGGGATTTTTTTTTTTTTGGCGGAGGGAGGAGGTGTTGTTGGAAATACCTCCCCCCCTAAAGGTTCCTTTTTAGGTTGTTTTTTAACCCCCCACCCAAAAACAAAGTAATGATAAATGAACTATTGGTGCCAGTTCTTTTAAAGTTTCCCCCAAAAGTCATAATCATTTGACTTTTGGGGGTGGCTGTTTGAAAGCCACCCTTAAATGGCATGATAATTGGGATTTTGGGGGAGGTTTTTTTAAAGTAGACCCCAAAATTTATGGGAATTAGGATTTGTGGGTGCGGTTGTGATAAATCCACCCTTAAAATTCCAACTATCGAGAATTTATTTTGGGGGGGCGTTGACTTGAAGCCCCCTAAATGTCCTTTTTAAGACGATTTTTAAAAAACCTCCCTTAAAAGTCATGATAATTTGGACTTTTGGGGGCGGTGGTTATATCATATTTGAAAATCCCACAACATATTCCATGCATAGTAAATATTTGGCATGTGATTGAGATGTGGTATCACATTTGAAGGTTTAGTACACCAAGTATGGTTCTCATGACCCAATTCATGTTACAGGGTGAAGATCCAACGTTTTAGTTTATAACATGCAGCTTTTGGGATCTACATAGACCATCCATGAAGCCCTAGTCCACCTTTTTCCTATCATAGGGATATGGTGCCTATTTTGAGATTCGTCACATTATGGATTCTTTTTGGTCGGTAATCCTTCATTTGATAACAAAAACCATGTTGCTGGGATAGAACATTTTCCTATGGTGCGCATGTTCTTTGCATAGTAACCCACATCATTACATAGGTCCTGTGTAGGGAATCCTTTGCCTACATGTGAGATATGGCCAACAAGTTGAGGATGGGTACATTAGGGATGGAACTTGAGGACCATTCCATGTTATAATGAAAAATCTAGTACCTTACACTGTCGCATTTTTTTTATGGAAATATGTTACATGTGTGTGGTTCCAAACCACCATATTGGCACTCCATGGGGAATATTTGGATTGAAAGTGGGATATGGTGCTAGATTTGAAGTTAATTATAACACTAGACATGGTTCTTGGTTCCTGTGATGTGGTTCAATGCAAAAATGTAGGGTATTATACCATATGTTTGTCTATGGGGCTCATGAGACATCGTTGTATACCTTAGACACCACAAAATGTCATGTAAAGGGAGTCATTGTCACGTGATCAAGATATTATGGCCATTTTGAGTTTAGTGCATTAATAATGGTTATAATAAGTTTAGAAATGGTCCAAGGTTAAAGTAGATAGTTTGAAGCCATGGTGTTTTTCCTTTAGGACTCATGGACTATGTGTGGGCCCCATTCCATCAAATGAGACTTTTCATATGGAATTATTGGCCTATAACAAGGTTATGGTATCCATTTCAATATTTGTGATACCCTTCCTCCTAAGTTAGGTTCAAATATTCCATCCTTACATGACCCTTTAAGCATACCCATATTAAGTCAAATACTAAGCATAACGGTAATGTGGAGTCCAAAGTTACCAATGGGGAAAAGAAAAAAAATCCACAAGGTATCACCTGTTAAAAGGAAAAAATACTGCAAATATTTGGACTAACTTCATAATATTGAAAACATTTGGACTAATCACATGAAAGATGGAAAAGTGTGTCAACAAAATTGTATAATTAAAAATCCACCCATTGTGAAGTCACCTTCTAAGTTGTTATTCATAGCAACTATATACAAAATTATTTAGAAACTACTTTAATTTCATATATGACAGATACCACCTCAGAATCATGTATGATAGACATCACCTTGAAACACTCACATTTCTCAACAAGCTCCTTATGTGACCTAAATACGACTACACGATGACATCATTCCCATCCCCATAGTCCATTATATTTATTATGTTTCGCTCCCTAAAGATATAATTTCTCACCCAATGATATCTATATATTTATGACCACCTCCCTCTTTTTGTTCACCTTCCTGGATATTACCATGTCTTGGTAATGATGACCCTAAACCTCAGGTAGGACGCTTTGGAAAGTCAAGTGTCGCGTGGATTGGTGTGAAGGGGTCTACTAATGGATTAGGAAACAAATGTTATATTTATGTGAATTTCAATGATTTAAGTGTGATGTTGGGTATCTAGTGTTCAAAATTTTCATCATTCAATCAAGTAAGTATTACATGTCAACATTGAAATGTGCAATGTTTGTGATGGGTGTAAGGGATATAATTTTTAATGGCTACATCCAACTATAATTGCTAGAAAAAAAATTAGTTATACTAATTTATAGAATGTATACACACACTTCATGACTTTGCATGCACATACCTTAACAACATGTGTTTATGCACCTTTGTAGTGTATGACAAAAAGCGCCAATCATCACTAAAGATGTCATGAAAGTGTAAAACATGAAAAAAATTTATAATCATTTGTAACCTCTCAAAGTTTTGAAGATCCAAATATTTACATTTGACATATCTGCAATGGCCATTAGTCCCTATCATCAACAATTTCCTTCAAAAATAAAAATCTTAACAATCCTTGAACCTTGATCAACCCCAAAGGACAAATCTAAATATATAATAGATTATGAAATAACATACATTAATATGAGACCTTACATACATTTTTGATAATTCTTTGGTTGAATTTCACCATTGTGGTTGATGTTGTGGGTGGAACACCATAAGAACCTTGTAATGTTGTATTTAAGAGTGTATATGTTTCATAATATATATCATCAAGTTGAAACAATTTGAATAATATATATATCCTAACATATACACTCTTTAAATGTTGCATTCAGAGTATTATATTGTTTTCCCTTGTGAAAACTAGCATCCATGCTTTGCACAATGTGGGGAAAATAAGTTTTGTTTTGTTGGTCAATATTATAAAGTTAAATCCTCATCTAGACCACCATTTTGCTTAGAGTAGAATTTATTTTGTTTCAATCAAGAATATATATAGCATACTCAAGGTTTTTCTCATTAATATATTGCATGGGACCTTAAGATGCCATACATCCTGTTTATGAGATTTTAATGCAAAGTCATGAAGAGAGAGAAATTAAGTTTAAGATCGAGCCTAAAAAATACTTATTTTTCAATTTGAATGACCCCAAATTATCTTGTGGGATCAAAATCTTGTTCCATGCTACCATAACTATTTAATGGGCCATTAGAGATACCATTGTGACCAAAATTAAAATATTTAAATTTCCTTATACTTCATGGGGACAAAGTTGAGACATTGATTAGTTGGTTTAAATGGGCCTTGCACTCACATCAAGAACTAACAACCCATATATACCACATAACCCTTATACCTTTCTCTTTTGTGATTCCTCTTCCAACAAATTATCTTTCTTTTAAAACAAATAGAGTATGTCAACACCATCATTGAGCTCCAATTAATCCTAGTTGATAATATTAATGCTCACAACATTTTCATACCTAAGGTAATTAAGAATATATCTCTATTGTTCTAGTTTCACCTCATTTAGTCACCTCAAATATGGCCATGGGGAACATATCATAGTTCTCAATATAGGGAAGGTATGCTTCTTGATAATACACTACATACCATTTTATATCGACAAATTGTAGTGGGAAAGAACACTTTAGAATTTAGTTTACCACCTTACTTAAAGTACATCTTGTTTTTAATGTGTAGTTGCTTCAACCATATCTTCAAGCCTCATTGGACCAAAACTTGACACCTTGTTTCTAATGTAGAGTTTCTTCAACCATTTACCCCTGCCAGACACCTAGCTTAGACGAAAAAGAGAAATTAGTTATTATTTAAATAAACCCTAATTTCTTATTTTTGTAATTTCAAAGACTAATCTATTGAATAAAAATAATAATACATTAAAAAGTACAAATCATAGTGGAAATTATGCGAACAGAATGTAGCAAAGAGAGAGTTGAGACCTGCCCCTCAGGGAAATTTAGGCTTTTATAGTCAGATTGATCCTCCATGTAGAAGGGAAAACAGATCATAGTGATAGAAAAATTAATAGTGTTGAAGCAAAAAATCTGAGTATAACTACTGTGCTTAATAGGTAAGTCTAGACCCATGATGACCATGCCAAAAATAAAAGACACTAGAACCATGGAACCTAGTCTTATGTCTTGGAGGGCATCTCCTCCTCAATAGGAACCCCAAAACTGAAGTCGAGCTATGAATTTGGTAGTCCTTCTACTTGGGGAACTGGTGTATTGACAAATGTTTGGACACCATCTTTCTCGTAGCTCTTAGAATCATTGCTCATATCCTTCTCACTACTAGTATCCTCCTCACTGCTGGAGGGATTATTCTAGGGTAAGTTTTAGGGCCAAAATTTTTCGAATTGGCTATTTTTGGATTTTTTCCAAAAAATAAATTTGCTATTTGGTCATTTTTAGTGCCTAATATCGCCTATATTTATGTAAAATATGTTTCTTTATCACAATATTCACCAAAATTTTACACATTTCAGCGTTAATTTTATATTCCATATTTAATATTATCCTACCTATCTATTAACATTTTTTTTCAATCCAAATCAATCTCCTAGAATACTATACTTAAGTATAATATTAGAATCCTTAGAAAATATCGTAGATTCCGCTTAATGGGGAGAGGGATTTAGGGGTTAGGGATTAGTTGGTTAATGGGTTAGGGGATTTGGGATTAGGAAGTTTATACTGAGTTAGGGTTACAATTCAATGGGTTTATGCTCACTATGTCCATTAAAGTCGCATTAGGGGGGTTAGGAGTTAGGTGTATAAGGAGGTTTAGGTTTAAGTGGTCAAGGGATTAGTTATTAGGCGTTTTAGTGGTTAGGGGCCTTATGTCCAAGTTATGTCATATGAATGTGTTACATATATACATAGTCACTATGGTCACTATGGTCACATTTAGTGGTTAGGGAACTTAGGGTTTAGGGGACTCATGGATTAGGGTTTATTGTGTTAACTGATTAGGGGATTTGGGTAATTTAGGGTGTTTATAAAGAGTTAGGCTTAGGTTTTAATGGGGTTATGGTCACTATGGTCACATTTAATGGTTAGGGGACTTAGGGGTTATGGTTTAAGGGGTTAAGTGGTTAGGGGATTTGGGGTTATGGGTTTTATAATAAGTTATGTTTTATCATTTTCATATCCATCATCATTATCATCATCATTGTCATCATTGTCATCATTTTCATTATTTTCATCATCATTTGTGGATCTAATATTCCTTTTTATGTAGTTATACCCATAAATATAAGAAAGGACTTAATCTTGTCCATATTGTTACAACAATTTCCATGCTATTGAGTGAAGGTAAAATGGCGATAATTTATTAATTAAATGAATTCCCCACACTTTACATAGGTCCAAGTTTACCATGAAATATTCGTTAAGAAAAATGTATGGAAATGTTTTCTCAATTTCCAAATTCCCAACATGCATTGGTAAATTTATTCTCAAAATGTTCATAACTCCATCATATGCACACTAAATCTTCTAGAAAACTTGTAAGGGAGATGTGAATTGGTCTTAGAATGTCATATTGTTCCTAGCTATCCATGGTGCCTAGAAAATTTTAAGAGGAGAATTATTATGTTTAGAAATCATATTTTCATCCAACTAGGTTTTGTGAGCTTAATCACCATTTGAGTTTCCTTCTCAAACACATCCTCCACTAGTCAATGACTATGATGTTTCCTAGGAATTCCTAGAGTAACAAAATATAACTAGAAAATGTTATATTACATTTTATTTACTATTACAGAGAAGACACATACTAGTACCTAGTGCATTAGATAAAAAAGTAACAATGGAAGACATAGTACTTAGTATTAAATTAATAAGTGGACAAACTCAACTCATTTCAAGTGGAAATTATTTCCCAAATTCAGTAGGATTGTTGTCTAAAGTTCTAATTCCATTTGATTGATGAGAAAATTCATCATGGAACTTTGTCTTTAGGAGTTTTGGCCAGTTTTAAAACGACCTAGGTCATCAAATTTTTTTTAAAATGAGTGAATCGTAGTGGAATTTTTCCTTAGTGGAAAAAAATGAGTGACTAGAAAGGTTGATTTTTCATAATTATCAACTCACTCCATACTATTTATCTCAAACAGTGTGTTGCAGTTGCAACAAATTCCAAAAATTCCAAAAAAAATTAGGACCCTCCTTTGCTTTGGATTAGTTGATCTTCTTCTTTTGTTTTTTCAGAGGATTAAATTGATTTACCACTTGTTTGGTTTCTCCTTTTAGCACTTGAAGTAATCCACTGTATGATCAAGCTTTATCGCTGCCTTTGAATGCATTTGAAGCATGCCTGAATTGGAAGTATTTGGTTTGGTTTTACACTATTGCGGACGGGTCTGTGGTTTGGTTTTCCGCTGTTGCGGATGGATAATTAGTTTTGTCTTTGATTTTCCTTCCGATCCATTGGTTTTCTCATCAGTCGATCTTTTGGTTTCCGTCGGAGGAATTTGTCATTTCTATCTCTACCATTGCGAACGGCAAACCACTTCCTCTCTTGATCATTGCTTAACTATTTCATTTCCCACTTGGCTAACTTTTGGGTTTTACATCAGAGCTGTTTATATTTTCTTTCGCCGCTGTTGCGGAAGGTGTTTGTTGTTAGCTTCCGCTATTATGGATGGACATTCAATTTTTGGACTTCGACTTTCTTTCCTATTTATTCATTTTTTACCTCGGATGAATCTTGGTTTTGAATCAGAAATTTTATCGTTTCTTTCTTCTGCCATTGCGGAAGGAAACTGCTTTCTCTTCCGATCAGTCCTTTAATGTTCGTAAGTCCTGAGCTTCCACCACTGCGGCTGCAGAAAGTTTTTTTGCTCCGTTTCGTAAGTCATTTTGGCTCTGACATTGCAAAAGGTCGCACGCTTTACTCTCCCACCATTGCGGATAAAAGAAAGATTAACCTTGCCAATCCCTAGTGGTTTCTCTTCCGATTTAAGCATTGTATGGCAGGACGCGATACCCTTTTGATATCCACTGTTGCGGCTGTAGTTTTTCTTTCGGTTCCGATGTTACAAGTCCGACGCATGGTATTTGTTACCCGGTTATCTCCATCATTGCAGATGGATCTAGGGTTTGGTATTCCACCGTTGCGGAAGGAAATACACTTTCGGCTGCTAATCCAAATGTCTCCGACATCCGTCTTTTTAAATTTTTCCCCGCCGTGAGAATTGACCATATGTATATATATGATGTAAGGGGGACATGTTGGATTATTCTATTGGTATTTTCAACTGCCGTGCTCTGTCGCCATCATGATGTCGATCGCTCGAAGCTTGTTCGGACCCCATCGCCGGTACCCGCGTCCAGGTGGCAACTGTGGAGGCTCGACTGTCTTCGTCCCGCCATACTCGTCGGTTACAAATCAGTGCCAGGTAGGCCTGTTGTTACCCTACCCTATTCCGTTCGAGGCATTGGATCAATGTTTGCTGCGGTTAGGTTGTCATGACTGTTTCTCTTCCCCCATGATTGCACCTATATATTGAAGAGTTTTGGGGGTCTTACTATTCGTGGTCAGGGGACACTTTTAACCCATGGAGTAGTTTTGCCCGTGACCTTTCGCAGCCTTGCGCGTAGTAAAAAGGGTTTGGTGCAGACAACCATTACACTGTCTGCACCAAACTACCCCGGGCGATGATGATTTTAGTAGGGGAGAGTTTTTGTTGGTTTTTCTGTGGCATTTGGTAGTTTTCTCTTTCTTGTGTGGATTTCATATTACCCGCACTTTCTAATAGCAAGCATTTCGCCGTGCCATTCCACGCACCGTTGGTTTTTGTTTTGAATCCGAGCCGGAGGGGGAGGGGATGTGCCATTGCATTTAGGCTGTTGACCATTAGATTTCACGGGAAGTCCATTTGAAAGTGCCATTGAAAAGGATTGCAGGGGTTTTTATCCCTTGTCTGTCCTGCGCAGCAAAATAACAATGGCGCCCGTAGAGAGTGGGAGTTTTCCTCATGTAGTGTAAATGTTTTCCCGCTCGATTATATGGTTAGAAGTGTTTAATAGCCTACAACAGTGGTAGATTTCATATTCTATTGTATATGACTGTGTTTTCATCATGCTAAACATAAACTAAGTCACTACACATCGGGTTTTAATGGTTTTGTTAGTTAGGCCATTTCAGGCTATACATGCACATATTTGCTTCATTAACCGATTGCTATTATGTTAAATAGAGAAGAAATGGCACACTGCACATTAATGTATACAAGTTTGTCACTCAGCCAGGGGGGCTTAATGTTACAATTTTATGGCAGGAAGAGCTCACCATGTCAAAGAGACAAAAGAAGAAGGCCCCTGTGGTCGAAGGAGAGCCAGAAGTAGAAGTGGTCACTAAAACTGAATACATTTATGAGGACACTAAGTGCATTTCTGGTATCAAACCTAAATACCAGTCGGGGGAATTATATAGATTGATCACCAGCAGAGAGTTTCCTGACATGGGCTTAGAAGAAGAGTCCATATATGCCAACATAGAAATATCTTCACTGATGAAGATCGCCACCAGACCAGAGTTGTTCCCGCGCTTTGAAGCAATCAGATGGATTCTACCCCGGGCAGATGTCACAACAATGATTCTGGAAAATGTTGAAAGACAGGCCTATGCTGCATATAGCCCTGGATATGTAGCTCTGGCTTATCACCTGCCAAAAGCCCAAGTCTTTTTATCTGATGACTGGCTAAACAACATTAGAATGGATCTGGTAGAGACATTTAAAAGGATGATGTTGCAAGGAAAACATTACAAATACAGTTCAATAGGTGATTACGATACAACTAGCTTAAGGGCTCCCTATAGGTTCATAGCTTTAATGTTGAACCGGATTTTTGGAAGAGCACATGGTAGGTTCTTCAAGTTGGAGTGGATACCCATCATTTTTCATGTTGCAACCCAGGGGACAATTTTCAACTGGGCCAACCTTGTCTCCAACAACCTTTCTTCTTGCTTGGCCTCAGCCTTGGGAGGAGAATCCCATAAGAGATCAAAATTCTATATGAGCTCCATACTGATAGACTGCATATTATGCAACCATACTTTCCCTGGTCTCAAGTGCATCTGGGATAGGGAAAGAATGCATGTCTATGCTGCTTATAAACCATTGTGGGCCCATAAATACCATAGCCATTACAGAGAAGTCCGTGAACACTTCCTTATGCCTCTATACACACTCATTTTCCTAAAGGAGTGTGATTGTATGTCGGAGGAGGCCCTGCAAGTAATAGAGGAGTATGCAGACTACCATTGGACTGAAAATGGCTTGTACTTTAGGATGTTTGGAGGTTCGAGAGCACCTTCCCTACTGCCAAAATATGCAACCGATTACATTATCCACAAGGAGGCAGTCAGACAAGTGTTCCTAGATGGAATAGGCAGCTTTCTGTTCGAGCATAAGAAGACTGCTTATCCTCCTTTGCCCTTCATATTAGGAAGCTACAAGTTTACCAGGGTGAAAAAGGCTGATGAATTTGTAGAAGAACAGGAAAGATTTCATTTTGACGAAATGCCCTTCCGTAGAAATGATACTCATGGAAAAGTGGCTGAACACTGTAAAGAGCACAACGTGCATTTTGAGTATGCCCACCATTGGGATCGAGAGGATTCCATCTTCCGAAATGCAGTAAAGATGACATCCTTGAGAAGAAGGTTTAAGAAGAAGATTACCACAAAAGGTGGGAAGGGAGATGAACAAGCCAAGGCTGATGAAGAGGCCAGAAAGAGAAATGAGGAAGCTCAGAGATTGGCACAAGAAGCTGCAAGGTGGCTACACACAAAAGAAGAAGAGAAAAGAAAGGCTGCTCAAGAAGGAGCTGAGAAATCAGAAGAAGAAGCTAAGAAAGAAGAAGAAGAAAAGAAAATGAAGCTGGATGAGGAGCTTCAAAAGCAAGAAGCTGAAAGACTAAAGTTCACACAGACAAAGCAGTCAGCTTCTGAAACAACTGCAGGAAATACCCAAGAAGTGGAGAACCCCGAGGTTCAGGACCCACAAGTACCTGTTGCCAGCACATCCATGGTCCCCACACTGAAGCTAGTCCCCTTTGTGCAGAAAAAGGGAGAATAAATCCCTGATTTTAACACTGTGTTTTATGACAGGGCTACAAAGAGGATAATAAAGAGAACAGAAAAGAGGTTTGAAACAAGAGATATGCCTGGTAAAATGATCATAGATATGGCTGTTATGTTGGGAATAGACCAAGATCCAAGATTCACCCTTAGAGCTGGGGTTGCGCTAATCAACGCCTCAGAAGATAACATGGATAAGGTGATGACCGACTAGGAGCAGTCCAAGAAATCCTCCTCTCAGTTGAAAGACATTTTGAGGAAAGAGAGGGAGGAAGGAAATAGGATGAAGCAGAAATATGAGGACATGCAGAAAGAAATGAAGGCTTCTAAGGCTGAATTGCAGGCCCTCTACGAAGAGAGACAGGATAGGGATACTACGAAATAATGCTTGGAAAAAGTACAGAACAAATGTCAAGAGCTGAAGGCGGAGAAAGATCGGCTGCTGGAAAAGGTAGAAGAACTAGAGGAGCAGCAAAAGACTATCTTGCAGGCCAGTGAGATGCACTCCCAAGAACAGAGAGAAAAACATCAAGAGCATATTTCTTCTCTGACCACTGCTCTGGAGGAAGCAAGAGAACAGCAGGTTATCCTCCAGCCATTCAAAGAGCATGTCTTGGCCCAAAAATCCAAGATGCTGCAGCTACAGACTGCTATTGAAGAGGAGAGATGTAGAGTGATGCAGATCGATGTCCAATTGGAAGATATCTTGGAAACGACATCTTACTTTGTGGACAGATCTCAGGACGTCCTCAAGGTCCAGACTTCAAGAATGGCGAGGTTAGAAAGGAATGAAGAAACTCCAACAGAGATTCCATCAAAATATAAACAAGCCCTCAAGCGGTATTATAACTTAATAGAATTGGCTATTAGCACCGCAGAGGATTTCAAGAAAGCAGTCAAGAAGACGAAGGGAGCCTGCATGGAGTTTTTTAGGAGAGTCCTCATTATATACAACCGGTGCCAGGTAGAAGTCGAGCAGAGGCTAGAATATTTTCCATACCACAATTCATTTGTGGAGATGTTGCAGAAAAGACATCAGGATGAAGAAGCAAGAATGCAATAGATTAAGGCCATTGATGACTAGATTCTGAGAAACAAAGTAGGCCATTTGGCTGTTAGTGTGCATCTTTTGGAAGAACAGCTTTGGTTAAGCACAGCCAGAGTGGAGGCTATAAAGAACCAGGCTGAAAAATTTGAAATCAACATTCATTTTTTGGAACCCTGCGCATTTGAGGGCATTGCCTCTGATGCTGCGGCATGGAAGAAGTTTCTAGATGCCCAAGTGGGACCCTCCTAATGAAGGATCGGTCATTATTGTAATTTGTAACTACTTTTGTAAAACATTTAAGAAAAGTAGAACGTTGGGAAATGAGGGGTTGGGAAGCCCAAAGGTCACTTTGGGCAGCCCAACAGTCTCACCCTTTTGTATAAATGTAAAAGACTTAGAGGGAAAAAAGGGCTTTTTCCCAGTGAGACTAAAAAGCGATATTGTAAGAAGAACTATTTCTCTTTGCAATAAAGAAATATGGTTTGCATGTTGGAGAAATATTGGTGGAATGTCCAAATGTTATGCCGTGGATGGATGAAAGATGAACTATTTTGTTTTTCTAGCTTTTTGTCCATTAACCGTGAGATCGTTCTAACTCTTTGAACCTGTGTTCTCATTTAAATTATTTCTGGTTTATTTTGTGGAATGACCACCATGAGTAATGTATGCGGTTCATAAAACAATTGGCTATCTGGTTGTTGAAATATCTTTAATCATTCATGCATTGTGGAAAGAAATATCAGCTAACTGTAGTTTCTCCTTATCTTGCATGTACAATACACATTGCTCACAAATAATTTACAATCTGGCTCCCTGGGGATAGGTAGATAGATAGATAGTTAGTTCATTTCATTGCTGCATATGTGATTTAGATGCAGGTGAGTCTAAGACAAGAGGTAAGAACCTGAGCATCATGTTGTGACTGCTCCCGGCATCTGAATCATCCTGCATTGTTAGTTCGGCATATGCATCTCATACATTAGGTCAAAAAATACAAAAACACAATGGACCGGACCGCAACCGGTAAAGCCTTTTTTTTTTGTTACTTTGACCTACGGTAGCCGGACCGCAAACCGGACGGATTCCCTATACCAAACAGTCAATGGGATAGTTGGGAACGTTGACTGGGGAGAATCCCTTTCTGTTGTTGCCTACGAATTTCCAGGCCTAAACAGTTTCTAGCACTAGAAGGAGGGCCGCCAGTGAATGGCTGGCCGTGGAAACTTATTTTTCCCAAGATTACCTTACCAGCAGATATTTTGAAGCTTTCAACCTGACCCAAGTACTTACAGGTTTCGGTTATACCTTTGAAGTAAGAAAGTCGGTTCTCACCCTACGTTGCTCTTTAATCAGACTTTGTTATTGTACCTATGCCTATGGCTGGCATAAATGCAAATCATCCCAACCCTCAGCCGCCATGGAAAGCTAGAACCCCTTTGAACCTCACACCTCCATTGCATAACCTACCTCAAGATTTTGATAAGTTGTTTCCTAAGTTTGACCCTGAGGAAAGGATCATTGTAGATGACCACTTATAAAGTTTCTATTTGGTGGTAGAAGGTTTAAGGGCTGGGGAGTACGAAGATGTTTTCTATAGATTATTTCCTCATACCTTGAAAGGGGAAGCTGCTTCATGGTAATTTTCTCTTCCTGCAAACTCTATTCCTGATTGGGACACCTTCAAAAGGGTTTTCAGAAGTAAATACACAGCCCAAAAAACACATGCCTCATTGATGAAAGGTCTTGGTTTGTTAAGGAAAGGGAAGAATGAGAAGGTGCATAGTTTCACTCAAAGATTCTCACTATACCTAAAGAATTTTTCTGAAGCTGACAGACCATCAGACAAGGTCTTAGTTGAATATTATACCTCTGCCCTAGGGCCTGAGCTGGCCATGTTTGCTAAGATGAAAGTCAAACCTACTTTGGTAGAGACTTATGAAGAGGAAGAAAGGGTAGAGGCTAAAAGGGAAAGTGTAGAAGATTATCCTGATTTACATGGCGAGAAAACTACAAATAGAAGAGCTTTACTACTGTCTAAACCTAAAGATGAACAATCATATGATTATCAAGGTATGCTGAAAATGATGCAGAAACTATCCAACCGAATAATAGATCTGGAAAAGGAAAGGGAAATGCGGAAAACTTACAAACCATACTATCCAAAAAGAGAGGATAGCAACCAATGGAAAATCCCTCCCCCAAATTTAGCATCAATGAACATAACAGAGGTGGGGGGAGATAATTTCTGCACCTTTCACCAACAGCCTCATTCTGGAAAAAAGTGTCCTCAATGGTTGAATTCAATGTCATTGGTGATGAATAAGTTGTTGGACCCTAAGTTGACTAAAGACAGTGGTAAGGAGGAAAAGAAAAAACATACCATACAGAAACAAGATGATGATACCATGTTCTTATGGAATGGTGTTTCACTGTTCAACACAGAAGAAAATGCTCTCAAGTCTCAACACCTACCTATAGCAACAAAAGATAAGAACCTAATAATTAAAGACAAGGCAATAATCTCGAATATTAGAAAGTTGCAAGAGAATATCAAGAGACAGGTAGAAGTGAATGTTGAAAACAAAACACCTGAAGCCACTACCCTCAACCAGGAGGCAGAGCCGAGCAATGAGACTGTCAAACCTGTGGAAGATGTTGAGGAAGGAAGTGCTGAAAAGGTTAAGGAAGTTAAAGAGGATATACCTACTCAAAACCAACCAGGAGAAGAATACATAGAACCAGGTTGGGAAGAGAGAGCTGATACCCCACCTTTTCTTTTGACCCTTCAAATGTTGAATCATAATGTGCATAATTGCTTAGTAGATTCTGGATCAGCAGTGAATGTCATGCCACTGGAGATTTGCAAAAAGATTAATGGACAGCCAGAGTCCACATTTTGTGAAGTAACGCAATTAGATAGCACAGGTGTTAAAGTAGTGGGAGAAATGAAAAATGTCCTCATTCGCTTGTCTGCAAACAACAAGATTTGTCAATTTATTGACATTACTGTCGCTGACATACCTAGTGGATATGGGCTTATTCTCAATAGAGATTGTTCTACCAGGTTAAAAGGCTATTTTGCTTCAGATTGGTCTCATTTATTGTTGCCTCTCACGGGTACCCAAAATAAGATTAAGATTTTGAGAGAGCCTTACATGAAGCATACTGTCACTAAACTGGGAGAAGGTAATGATTCTGCTGATTTCGTCCTGGGAAATTATCTAACTGAGCTTAAACCAAGACATCATACCTCAAGAAAGGCCAGTTCTAAGATTAACTATCAGCCTAAGCTTCTTCAAATTCCTCAGGATGATGAAGATGAATGTAGGATTGTAGACATGTGTTCAATTGCAAAAATAGCCCAGCTAGACCATGGTTAGATATCTTATGTCTATAATCTATCCCACCCCTTAACTTGTTTGATTGAATATTCTTAAGGGCAGGAACCTTCTCTTTTTCTTTTGCTTTGTACATAAATAAATTGATTTGTTCGCTTTAATGCTTTGATTATTGATTTGAGGGTGTTCTATTTTAATTTATAGCTTTGATGATGTTTTTTACTGCTTTATTAGTAGTTCTTTTGGTTTTGAATAAAGAGGAAAACTTTTGGTTGCAATGGAAACATCAGGGTTCTTTATTAACTAAAATCTTGAGCAACAGACTGTGTTTTAAAGTATAGAATGTCTCCTAGTAGCAGTGTCCCTAACTAGTGTCCCTAACTGGCCATGCATTCAAGTCTTACTTAACCCCTGTAAATAACTTAGAAGTAAAAGAGGTCTGGAATACTTATTCGAGGCTCCATCCATTTCACATCTTAATATCCAAGGGGGTGACAGCAAAAGGCCCACGGAAAGGAAGCAGAGTAAACGGTATATCATATATAAATGATCCCATGCCATAATTTCATACAAGGCTAAAAGCTATCAAGAGTCAAAACTCCTGAAAGAAACAAGACACATCAAAGCAAAGCATCAAAAGCATAAATTTCAAATTGCCAAAAGCTCCTCTTCGTCTGTGAGGTGAAAAGGCAATGCTTCTCTCACACAAAAGGGCACTATGGGTTAGAGGAGCTTGAATAAAATTCAATAAGAAAGGAAAATGGAGGACTCAAGAGAACTAAAGTTCAAATGGCACCAAAGTGCAATTGGCATGGGAATGACGAACAAAAAGATAATGTTGTTTACTATATGTTACAATCCTGTGGTGTCTGAGCATGAAACTACATAAGGATGGGTAAAATAAACCTCATTTATTATGCCTCAAAAGAGTCATTCAGACTTGCAATATTTCTAATGTTACCATTTCCCAAAGAATGGACTACTTCTCAATGGTTTAAATGCTTAAGTTGGCCAGACAAGGGATAGAAACATCTAGAAGATTTCAAATTTTATTCAGACAGTCTTGCACTGGGAAGGAGTTAATTTAGAAATCTGGGGTTCACCAGGTAGTCGCCAATTGTTGCAACTGCAACAAATTCCCAAAATTCCAAAAAAAATTAGGACCCTCCTTTGCTTTGGATTAGTTGATCTTCTTCTTTTGTTTTCTCAGAGGATTAAATTGATTTACCACTTGTTTGGTTTCTCCTTTTAGCACTTGAAGTAATCCACTATATGATCAAGCTTTCTCACTGCCTTTGAATGCATTTGAAGCATGCTTGAATCGGAAGTATTTGGTTTGGTTTTCCACCCTTGCAGACGGATCTGTGGTTTGGTTTTCCACCGTTGCGGATGGATAATTGGTTTTGTCTTTGATTTTCCTTTCGATCTGTTGGTTTTCTCATCGGTCGATCTTTTGCTTTCCGTCAGAGGAATTTGTCATTTCTATCCCCACCGTTGCGGACGGCAAACCACTTCCTCTCCCGATCATTGCTTAACTGTTTCGTTTCCCGCTCGGCTGACTTTTGTGTTTTACATCGGAGCTGTTTATATTTTCTTTCGCCGATGTTGTGGAAGGTGTTTGCTGTTAGCTTCTACCATTATGGATGGACATTCGGTTTTTGGACTTCAAATTTCTTTCTGATTTATTCATTTTTTACCTTGGCTGAATCTTGGTTTTGAATCCGAACTTTTATCGTTTCTTTCTTCCGCCGTTGCAGAAGGAAACTGCTTCCTCTTCCGATCAGTCCTTTAACGTTCGTAAGTCCTGAGCTTCCACCGCTGCGGCTGTGGAATGATTTTTTGCTCTGTTTCATAATTCATTTCAGCTCCGACGTTGCGGAAGGTCACACGCTTTACTCTCCCGTCGTTGTGAATAAAAGAAAGATTAACCTTGCCGATCCCTAGCGGTTTCTCTTCCGGTTTAAGCGTTGTATGGTGGGATACGATACCATTTTGATATCTGCTATTGCGGCTGCGGTTCTACTTTTGGTTCCAATGTTAGAAGTCCGATGCATGGTATTTGTTACCCGGTTATCTCCACCGTTGAGGATGGATCTAGGGTTTGGTCTTCTGCCATTGCAGAAGGAAATACACTTTCGGCTGCCGATCCAAATGTCTCTGACATCCGGCTTTTTAATTTTTTCCCCACCGCAAGAATTGACCGTATGTATATATATGAGGTAAGGGGGACATGTTGGATTATTCTATTGGTATTTTCAACTGCCATGCTCT
>LPNX010840710.1:514588-535438 GCA_001517045.1 Pseudotsuga menziesii | reverse complement strand
TTTGTTTTCTCAGAGGATTAAATTGATTTACCACTTGTTTGGTTTCTCCTTTTAGCACTTGAAGTAATCCACTATATGATCAAGATTTCTCACTGCCTTTGAATGTATTTCAAGCATGCTTGAGACCGGAAGTATTTGGTTTGGTTTTCCACCCTTGCAGACGGATCTGTGGTTTGGTTTTCCACCGTTGCGGATGGATAATTGGTTTTGTCTTTGATTTTCCTTTCGATCCGTTGGTTTTCTCATCGGTCGATCTTTTGCTTTCCGTCAGAGGAATTTGTCATTTCTATCCCCACCATTGCGGACGGAAAACCACTTCCTCTCCCGATCATTGCTTAACTGTTTCGTTTCCCGCTCGGCTGACTTTTGTGTTTTACATCGGAGCTGTTTATATTTTCTTTCGCCGATGTTGTGGAAGGTGTTTGTTGTTAGCTTCTACCATTATGGATGGACATTCGGTTTTTGGACTTCAAATTTCTTTCTGATTTATTCATTTTTTACCTTGGCTGAATCTTGGTTTTGAATCCGAACTTTTATCGTTTCTTTCTTCCGCCGTTGCAGAAGGAAACTGCTTCCTCTTCCGATCAGTCCTTTAACGTTCGTAAGTCCTGAGCTTCCGCCGCTGCGGCTGTGGAATTATTTTTTGCTCTATTTCATAATTCATTTCAGCTCCGACGTTGCGGAAGGTCACACGCTTTACTCTCCCGTCGTTGTGAATAAAAGAAAGATTAACCTTGCCGATCCCTAGCGGTTTCTCTTCCGGTTTAAGCGTTGTATGGTGGGATACGATACCATTTTGATATCCGCTATTGCGGCTGCGGTTCTACTTTTGGTTCCAATGTTAGAAGTCCGATGCATGGTATTTTTTACCCGGTTATCTCCACCGTTGAGGATGGATCTAGGGTTTGGTCTTCTGCCATTGCAGAAGGAAATACACTTTCGGCTGCCGATCCAAATGTCTCTGACATCCGGCTTTTTAATTTTTTCCCCACCGCAAGAATTGACCGTATGTATATATATGAGGTAAGGGGGACATGTTGGATTATTCTATTGGTATTTTCAACTGCCGTGCTCTGTCATCATTGTGCTGTCAATCGCTCGAAGCTTGTTCGGACCCCATCGCCGGTACCTGCATCCAGGTGGCAACTGTGGAGGCCCGACTATCTTCGTCCCACCATACTCGCCAGTTACAAATCAGTGCCAGGTAGGCCCGTTGTTACCCTACCCTGTTCCATTCAAGGCATTGGATCGATGTTTGCTGCGGTTAGGTTGTCATGACTTTTTCTCTTCCCCCGTGATTGCACCTATATATTGTAGAGTTTTGGGGATCTTACTGTTCACAGTCGGGGGACACTTTTAACCCACGGAGTAGTTTTTCCCGCGACCTTTCGCAGCCTTGCGCATAGTAAAAAGGGTTTGGTGCAGATGATCGTTACGCTATCTGCACCAGACTTCCCCGGACGATGATGATTTTAGTAGGGGAGAGTTTTTGTTGGTTTTTCTATGGAATTTGGTAGTTTTCCCTTTCTTGTGTGGATTTCATATTACCTTCACTTTCGAATAGCAAGCGTTTTGCCATGCCATTCCGCGCACCATTGGTTTTTGTTTTGAATTCGAGCCGGAGGGGCAGGGGATGTGCCATTGCATTTAGGCTATTGACCATTAGATTGCACGGGAATTCCGTTTGAAAGTGCCGTTGAAAAGGATTGCAGGGGTTTTTGTCCCTTATCTGTTCTGCGCAGTGAAATAACAATGGCACCCATAGAGAGTGGGAGTTTTCGTCATGTAGTGTAAATGTTTTCTCGCTCGATTATATGGTTAGAAGTGTTTAATAGCCTACATCAATGGTAGATTGCATATTCTACTGTATATGACTATGTTTGCATCATGCTAAACATAAACTAAGTCACTACACATCGGGTTTTAATAGTTTTGATAGTTAGGCCATTTTAGGCTATACATGCACATATTTGCTTCATTAACCGATTGCTATTATGTTAAATAGAGAAGAAATGGCACACTACGCATTAATGTATACAAGTTTGTCACTCAGCCAGGGGGGCTTAATGTTACAACTTTATGGTAGGAAGAGCTCACCATGTGAAAGAGACAAAAGAAGAAGGCCCCCGTGGTCGAAGAAGAGCCAGAAGTAGAAGTGGTCACTAAAACTAAATACATTTATGAGGACACTAAGTGCATTTTTGGTATTGAACATGAATACCAGTGGGGGGAAGTATATATATTGATCACCCGCAAAGAGGTTCCTGACATGGGCTTAGAAGAAGAGTCCATATATGCCAACATAGAAAGATCTTCACTAATGAAGATCACCACCAAACCAGAGTTGTTCCTGTGCTCTGAAGCGATCAGATGGATTCTTCCCCAGGAAGATGTCACAATAATGATTCTAGAAAATGTTGAAAGACAGGGCTATGCTGCATATAGCCCTGGATATGTAGCTCTGGCTTATCACCTGCCAGAAGCCCAAGTCTTTTTATCTGATGACTGGCTAAACAACATTAGAATGGATCTGGTGGAGACATTTAAAAGGATGATGTTGCAAGGAAAAAATTACAGATATAGACCAACAGGTGATTATGATACAGCTATCTTAAGGGCTCCCTGCAGGTTCATAGCTTTAATGTTGAACTAGATTTTTGGAAGAGCACATGGTAGGTTCTTCAAGTTGGAGTGGATACCCATCATTTTTCATGTTGCAACCCAGGGGACAATTTTCAACTGGTCCAACCTTGTCTCCAACAGCCTTTCTTCTTGCTTGGACTCAACCTTGGGAGGAGAATCCCATAAGATATCAGAATTCTATATGAGCTCCATACTGATAGACTGCATATTATGCAACTAGCCTTTCCTTGGTCTTAGGTTCATCTGGGACAGGGAAAGAATGCATGTCTATGCTGCTTGTAAACTATTGTGGGCCCATAAATACCACAGCCATTATAGAGAAGTCTATGAACACTTCCTTATGCCTCTATACACACTCATTTTCCTAAAGGAGTGTGATTGTATGTCGGAGGAGGCCCTGCAAGTAATAGAGGAGTATGTAGACTACTATTTGACTGAAAATGTCTTGTACTTGAGGATGTTTGGAGGTCCGAGAGCACCTTCCCTACTACCCAAATACCCAACCGATTACATTATCCACAAGGAGGCAATCAGACAAGTGTTCCTGGATGGAATAGGCAGCTTTCTGTTCGAGCATAAGAAGACTGCTTATCCTCCTCTGCCCTTCATATTAGGAAGCTACAAGTTTACCAGGGTGAAAAAGGCTGACGAATTTGTAGAAGAACTGGAAAGATTTCATTTTGGCGAAATGCCCTTTTGCAGAAATGATACTCATGGCAAAGTGGCTGAACACTGTAAAGAGCACAATGTGCATTTTGAGTATGCCCACCATTGGGATCGAGAGGAGTCCATCTTCTGAAATGTGGTAAACATTACAGCCTTGAGAAGAATGTTTAAGAAGAAGATTACCACAAAAGGTGGGAAGGGAGATGAACAAGCCAAGGCTGATGAGGAGGCCAGAAAGAGAAATGAGGAAGCTCAGAGATTGGCGCAAGAAGATACAGGGTGGCTACAAATAGAAGAAGAAGATAAAATAAAGGATGCTCAGGAAGCAGCTGAGAAAGAAAAAGAAGCAGCTAAGAAAGAAGAATAAAAAAAGAAAAGGAAGTTGTATGAGGAGCTTCAAAATAAAGAAGCTGAATGACTAAAGTTCACACAGATAGAGCATTCAGCTTCTAGAACAGCTGCAGGGCAGACCCAGGACGTGGAGAACCATGAGGTTCAGGACCCACAAGTACCTATTTCCAGCACATCCATGGTCCCCACACTGAAGCTGGTCCCCTTTGTGTAGAAAAAGGGAGAAAAAATCCCTGATTTTAACACTGTGTTTTATGACAGGGCTACAAAGAGGATAATCAAGAGAACAAAAAAGATGATTGAAACAGAAGATATGCCTGGTAAAATGATCACGGATATGGCTGGTATGTTGGGAACAGACCAAGATCCAAGATTCACCCTGAGAGCTGGGGCTGCGCTAATCAACGCCTCAGAAGATAACATGGATAAGGTGATGACCAACTTGGAGCAGTCCAAGAAATCCTCCGCTCAGTTGAAAGACACCTTGAGGAAAGAGAGGGAGGAAGGAAAAAGGCTGAAGTGGAAATATGAGGACATGCAGAAAGAAATGAAGGATTCTAAGGTTGAATTGCAGGCCCTCTACGAAGAGAGACAGGATAGGGAGACTACCCAAGAATGCTTGGAAAAAGTAAAGAACGAATGTCAAGAGCTGAAGGCGGAGAAAGATCAGCTGCTGGAAAAGGTAGAAGAACTAGAGGAGCAGCAAAAGATTATCTTGTAGGCCAGTGAGATGCACTCCCAAGAACAGAGAGAGAAACATCAAGAGCAGATTTCTTCTATGACCACTGCTCTGGAGGAATCAAGAGAACATCAGGTTAACCTCCATCCATTCAAAGAGCATGTCTTGTCCCAAAAATCCAAGATGCTGCAGCTACAGAACGCTGTTGAAGAGGAGAGATGTAGAGTGATGCAGATCGATGGCCGATTGGAAGAGATCTTGGAAACGACATCTTACTTTATGGACAGATCTCAGGACGTCCTCGAGGTCATGACTGCAAGAATGGTGAGGTTAGAAAGCAATGAAGAAACTCCAGTAGAGCTGCCATCAAAATATAAACAAGCCCTCAAGCGGGATTATAACTTAATAGAATTTTCTATTAGCACCGCAGAGGATTTCAAGAAAGCAGTCAAGAAGACAAAGGGAGCCTACATGGAGTTTTTTAGGAGAGTCCTCATTACATACAACTGGTTCCAGGTAGAAGCCGAGCAGAGGCTAGATGATTTTCCATACCACAATTCATTTGTCGATATGTTGCAGAAAAGACATCAGGATGAAGAAGCAAGAATGCAACACATTAAGGCCATTGATGACCAGATTATGAGAAACTAAGTAGGCCATTCGGCCGTTAGTGTGCAGCTTTTGGAAGACCATCTTCGGTTAAGCGCAGCCAGAGTGGAGGCTATAAAGAACCAGGCCAAAAAATTTGAAATCAACATTTAGTTTTTCAAACCCTGTGCATTTGAGGGCATTGCCTCTGATGCTGCGGCATGGAAGAAGTTTCTAGATGCCCAAGTGGGACCCTCCTCATGAAGGATCGGTCATTATTGTAATTTGTAACTACTTTTGTAAAACATTTAAGAAAAGTAGAATGTTGGGAAACGAGGGGTTGGGAAGCCCAAAGGTCACTTTGGGCAGCCCAATAGTCTCACCCTTTTGTATAAATGTAAAATACTTAGAGGGAAAAAAGGGATTTTTCCCAGTGAGACTAAAAAGCGATATTGTAAGAAGAACTATTTCTCTTTGCAATAAAGAAATATGGTTTCCCTGTTGGAGAAAGATTGGTGGAATGTCCAAATCTTATGCCGTGGATGGCTGAAAGATGAACTATTTTGTTTTTCCATCTTTTTGTCCATTAACCATGAGATCGTTCTAACTCTTTGAACCTATGTTTTCGTTTAAATGATTTTTGGTTTATTTTGTGGAATGACCACCACAAGCAATGTATGCGCTTCATAAAACAATTGGCTATCTGGTTGTTGAAATATATTTAATCGTTCATGCATTGTGGAAAGAAATTTCAACTAACTGTAGTTTCTCCTTATCTTGCATGTACAATACACATTGCTCACAAATAATTTACAATCTGGCTCCCCGGGGATAGGTAGATAGATAGATAGTTAGTTCATTTCATTGCTGCATATGTGATTTAGATGCAGGTGAGTCTAAGACAAGAGGTAAGAACCTGCGCATCATGTTGTGACTGATCCCAGCATCCGAATCATCCTGCATTGTTAGTTAGGCATATGCATCTCATACGTTAAGTAAAAAAATACAAAAACACGGTGGACCGGGCCGCAACCGGTAAAGCCTTTTTTTTTGTTACTTTGACCTACGGTAGCCGGACTGCAAACCGGACGGATTCCCTATACCAAACAGTCAATGGGCTAGTTGGGAACGTTGACTGGGGAGAATCCCTTTCTGTTGTTGCCTGCGAATTTCTAGGCCTCAACACAGTGTTACAATTCAAATTTGTAAATTCAATATTTATAAGTTGAAGGAATATATTATAACTATTAACATCTTCAAATGTGTGTGTGTGTACTCACTCTACTTATTTGAAATAAAGGATTATGACATGGGGAACTCAAATCTACTCATTCAATACAAGGACAAATTTTTCGGTGAGACATAGTTCCACCCCTTATGTGCTTTGTTTTTTAAAATCTAATGATCCAGGTCATCTTAAAATGAGTTGAAACCCCAGGGGAAAATTTCCGTGGACTAATTTCTCAGCAATGTAATTAGACCATAATTCATGCAAGATTGAGGGATTATTTTGGCCAAAAGCAAGGGCCAATATAAGTGCCTCTTATCATACACCATAATTAATGGTCACTATTCAATTTTATTAAGCATCCCTTATACTTATTTGATTAAATCAAAATTATTTCAAAGAAATTTTCTGTTACTTTATTTTCAGAGTGATGGGTACAATATGTATTAAAAAGGCAGTGTGGGAAGATCCAAATATGAAATTTTACTTATAATTCTCCCAAGTCGAGTTTAAAATTTTCTCTTCCAAATTGGAATGACATAAAGTACCCTACAACAAGTAACTATGCTAACTAATTCTTAAATTGTAATGTCTAATAATTTGTCTAAGCAATCATAAAGATGAAAAAAACATTTAAACTTATCAATCAAATTTATGTCTATAATGGTACTCCATTGGCATGTTGACACACTCTATTTTGTCTCCTTTTACACCAAGGTTTTGTTTTTCCAATGCAAAAATAGTTTGATGCATAGTCTCTTAATCAATAACCTTTTATTTGACATAACTTGTTGATAATATTAGGGATACATATTGATCAAGACTACGACCCTATAGAAAAACTAAGAATCATATGAAATACATTTCATAATATTTGTCCATTTTTTCATATTTTTCATCCATATCATGTTTCTTCCAAGTGAATACTTAAATGCTAAATAGTTCATCCCAACTCCTCTATCTACTTGTTCATTATGTAAAGAATCATTTGTATATCCTTGTTCTCATTACCCTACCAATTATCTGAGTTGAAAGTGTGAGACAATGTTCAACTCAAGACCAAATGACCAAATTTTAAAAAAAAATGAGACTAGAAAGGGCCCCAAGATTGTATCAAAATTCCAATCCCACACCTATTACAGAGATGGAGTACCCTAGGATTGTGCTGAAAAATTACAAACCCACACCCCTCATAAAGATGGACCCTGATTTGCATTAATGCACATAATTGTATAGACTCCAATCCAATTTCTTAAAATTAAAGACAAGAACTTTACAAGCAATAACAAAGGAATACCTTTGAACATCCAATAATTATAAGAAGGAACACCATGAAGAGATAAATATATGAGATAAAGACTAGAATCCACACTAGGCCTTCACTCCCTGAGGTCACCTACATAGGTCGCCTAAAGTCACCCTCATTTTATTGTCACCTTCTATCCGCACCTACAACCACAATATCCCACCTTTGTAGAAAAACATTAATTCACAGTGTTTAAAATACACCATCGTGATAAATCCCTTCAATCATTTTTTTCCAAGTGTCCTCCTTCCTTCTTGCCCAATGTCCTCTTCATGTGCTTGAAATGTCCACTAGTTTTTATTGTGCCTCTATTGGGTTCTCATATCCCTCCTAGCCATTTTGTTTTTTCCAATAAGGTTGAATTTTATGAATCCACCATGGTAGGTCTAACTTCTTGAAGAGATAACTGATTTATCCCATCCCATCATGTCATTATGCTAGAATCTATTGATATTCATCATCCAAGAAGATCAACAAGGACTAAGATCCATTTTTTTCACAATGGGAAGCCATTGGGAATACCATGGACTCCATTGAACATATGCCTATGGTCGATCTGCTCAAATATTTGGCATCATGATCTCCCATTTATTCCATTATCATAGATCACTCGACGACACCTACTTTAGAGGTTAATTCCAAGTTCAGACTCCCTAATTATGTTCTCTTCACGGATTCAACATTCATACTTGGGTTTATACTAAACACCCCTATCCTCATCTCTCAGGGATACAACTTTAGTGACAAGGAGTTGATATTGGATATCCTCGGCTTCCCTCTAGTTTTGACCACATAGATAACACAATCTCTAAAGAGAAAAATCCACACTTTCTACAAAGTATTCATGGCTGGAGGCACCAATGCACCCAAGGCTTCGGGTATTCTCATCAATACGTTCTCTAAGATCGAAGCTCTTTTTCTTGATGCACTCCAGAGTAGACAAGTGATGGAGAAATTACCTCTCGTGTATCCGATTGAACTAATATTTCTGACATCGATGTCGATGAACCACTCCAATGACCAGGACAATGACGATGTTAATGAAAAGTGGTGACTGCAATGGTGGACTTGCAACCCGATAGATCGATGGTGTACATGAGATTCAGAAGCATATTGGACATGTTATAATCTCATATCATGGAACTCGTAACTGGGTTAAAGGATAGTTGGAAACAACTTCTCTAGGTATTAAGGAGTTCAATGTTATTCAACGATGGATTTGATCCCTCAATGGTTCCCTAGAAAAGTACATTCAGTGCATTTTTATGAGATAGAAACCTATTCATCAATTAGTATGGGGTTTGGCATGTTCAAGGGAATGCTTTTTCAATCGACAATCATCTCAACCAAATTCCTTTTAAATAAAGGAATTATCAAGGTGGGTGATTTGTTTAATTGGAAATATTGGTTATAGAATCATCTAAGAGGACCCATTGGCATTTGATAGAATTAATGCATGGTCATTTCAAGTTTAGAGTATATTTCCTCTCAATCAAGGTGATATGGTTGGGATTTTAAAATTTGTAACACCATGGACAACTTTCTTAGACCATGCCATGGTTTAGGGTTAAAATGCAGGTTCTAAATCCACTACAATTTTATATGGGGATTACTAGACATCATGGTTCCATTAAATAGGAAAAATGGTATGCATAAAGGAAACTATAATCTACATGTGAGATATCGGCACCATTTTAAGAAATTGAGAAGCCACTAGAAGCCTCTCCTGAAAATGGACCTGCTTTAGGGTTCACAACTTGTTGAGAAATACAATTTCACAACCACATATTTTTTTCTCTACAACTAATTTATTTGTCCACTACATAGGTATCACATATAAAATTATTGGAATATCGACAATGTGGAGGCCATTTAACATTTTCACACACTAGGGGTGACTCTCATGGAAGGATCCATTGTCTAGGGTCAAAAGCTAGAGATGGGTTTAAACGAAAAATTTTCCTGTGTGTTGTGAATTGTACCATATACATGATGATCTTTTATACAAACATGGTTTATAAGGAATTCCCATACCCACTTTTTATGTAGAGGTTGGTTTTCAGGGATTGTGGCTTAAGGGTCTACTAATTTTGGTTTTAATAAATATTATTGGAATAGAGGGTCATTGCAAAACCTATGCAAAGATATATAATACATTAAAGAGATGTCAAATCATAACCATAGATAGTGATGAAAAGAAGAATGATCAATTAGATAGAAAATGGAATTTTGGGTCTTCAAAGAACCACTACTATGGGAATGGTTCAAAATACCATTTATAATAGTAATAGTAATTCAAAAGTGATGATGAAAATCTACAACAATCCCTATTTACAATTTTTTTCAAGGTTCCAACATCATAAACATGAAAAAAAGTATAAAAATAAATGAACTTACGAAAATAAAACATTAACATATAGGAGATTGATATTTCTAGATGGAAGATATAAAGTACATAAAATTATAGAGTTTTTACATAGATAAATAACAAGGATAATGAAATTTTACTTGATGGATAGTACTATTGTTGTCACTATTCTTTAATATACATATATAAATGCATTTAAAGTTTTAAAATTTCTACACTTTAATTTTTGCATTTTTTAATTTTTCATTCATTTTAATAAATACAACCAAAACTAAGTGAATTATTAGAAATGTGAACTATAACCCTTAAATTTAGATTTCTTTGGATTGTTATAACTACTAAATCCCCTTCCGCCCCCTCCAAAAAAAACCCAAATCTTAAATGGGCGCCAAAATTTCTTAAAACCACTAGCTATTCATCTCCATGTTCATTAGAGGTTTTGTTTGGCCCTTCGGGTAACAATCTGTTTGGTTCTAGAAACCATTTTAGTTACACATTTTATAGAGATGCCCATGAATGGACAATATTCATTCATGATCATTTCTAGAACAATAATCCAATACTTATTACCTTGGTTTATAACCTTAGTCAATTTCATTTGCTTCTTAACATTAAATTGCTATGGTTTAGACTTAGGGAATTTGTGTAGGAGGTGAAGTGGTTATTTTCAGGACTTTCACACATGCACCAGCATTATATTTGGTCAAAATATTCCATTTTCACCCTCATTTATTTTCTTGGAGTGTTACTTCCTTGATTTGGGTGATTTGGGTTTGACTAGGGGGCGCTTAGGTGTATTTTTGTCTATTTTGTCTCTCCTAGGAGCTTTTACTGTCACCTAGAGCCTCCCACACACCTCTACTTTCTAACCCATGCATGCCTTGGAGTCATTATTTTCCCATCACACTTCATCCACGTCTACAAAATGATTCATGATCGTTTGGGCTGAGTTGGAGCTTGTTTGGTCCACCTAGTAGGGATTGAGGCCAATTTTGGAAATTTCACATGTACACTCAGATTTGGCTTCCTAAGCCTCACAAGTTGTTCTATATGTAATATATACCTGTTCTTAACACATTAAAATGTTAGACAGTTCAATAATATCCTATTTATGTTCACATGTGTATGTAAAATTGCTCCTCTTTCAAGGTGTTTTGTTGGATATTGTAAGTAATTCAAATTTTGAGAGGCTCTTCTGCTCCTATATCACGGTGTAAATCATATTCTCACATGGTATTATAAATTATTGGAGTTTCATATTAATCTTGAGTGTTTGATATTCATTTTGAGATATTTTTGGGATAAAATTTGATTGTTTTTGGAGGAACTTTTAGCAAAATCTCACCACTAGCACAAGCAGAGATGGAGGAAAACCACATCTTTATCAATCCATTCAATTACTTGGAATGGAAGGAAAATATGGTCATCCAACTGAGATATAAGGGTCTCTACAAGGTCACCATGGGTATCGAATTGGAACCAAACTCTAAAGTTGAGAAGTCAAAATACTTCAATAGACTTGATGAGGCCTTTGGATTGTTGTGTCTAAGAATTTCAAGAGAACTCCTATTTCATGTTGATAGTTAGACAACCCCAAATGAGGTGTGGAAGAAGATCGAACCTCTATTTGAGAAAATTAATGATTTGAGGGGACACCAGCTTGAAAACAAGCTCATTAGCCTAAGCCCATCGTATTTTGACACTATTTACGATTTCTTCACCAAAATCAAGTCCCTAGTACTTCAACTCAAGCAACATGGAATTGAGAAGTAAGAACGGTTGATACTATCAATCCTTTTGATGTTTGGGCTAGAATACTCAGTGTTTGTTAGCACATTCCTTTCTAGAAAGCTAACCATTTGAAATTGGGAAATTCCAACACTAGCTAGCTTCATGGAGTCTTTGACCCAAGTGCAGGATAAACTAGTTCATATGGGCACCATCAAAGAAAGAAAGGATCAAGCCTTGGCTCCTGGTGTTTTGAATTCCTCCAAAGGAAATAAAAAGGAAAATAATTCAAAACAACCAGAGAAGAAGAAATTTGTCAGACCCAAGAATCCTAATGGAGGTTAGAATCCTTCAAAGGATAAGGACAAGAAGAGAAAGGAGAAAACCAAATGCACCTACTTCCACAAGGGATGGAATCCAGAGAGCTCCTACATGAATAATACCATTGACATGATGGTGCAACTGCTGGAGAAAAAAAACATCCTTGTCCCAGATGGCGCAAGGAAGAAAGATGGTAGCTGAGGTTTTGAGAAAAAGAAGAAATTCCATGCCTTGGTAGTAGGTTCTCCTGATACCCCCACCTTCATTATTGATTTAGGAGCATATAGGCATATGTAATTTTTTAGAGAACTCCTCTCCTCAATGCATTTGAATAGTGGCCCAACTGTTCAAATTGGAGATGACTCTGAGATCCAGACCAACGGAGTTGGCAAGATCGACCTTGAGTATGGGTATTTCAATGATGTCCTCTACGTAGCTGATTTGACAACAAATTTGTTTCCAGTATACCAAATGACACATACAGGTGAAGCCAAGAGAGTAACATTTAATCCTAACTTGGTATATATAGTAGAAATATCCTCCAAAAAATTTGTGGCATTTGGGTATGCAGACCACCAAGCTAGAATCTATAAGTTTTCAAAATTTCTTTCTTATTCCAGAGGGAAAGAACTCCCATATCATGACAATGAGAACTCCAAGCTATGGAATGAAATATTTGGACACATGAGCTACAAGTACCTTCAATCAGTAAACAAGGATGAGATGGTGGAAGGGATTCCTTCAATCAAATCTTCCAATGGAGCTTGCATTGCTTGTGTAGTGGGAAAGCATCCAAAGCGCATCTATGAGAAGGAGAAGGAAAGGAGAGCCACAAAAACACTTGGATTGGTACATTCATAACTCATTGTTCCTCTTCCTACTCCGTCATATGTAGGATAAAGGTATGTTCTCACTTTCATAGATGATTACTCGAGATTTTGTTGGGCATACTTCCTTGAGTTAAAATATGAAGTCTTTGAGACATTGAATATTTGAAAGTCCCTAGTGGAGAACCAAATTGGGAACAAGATAAATATACTTAGGACTGATAATGATAAATAATATTCCAATAAAAATATGAAGCATATTTGTGAGGAATGTGGCATCCAAATGCAATATTTTGTGCCCTACACACCACATCAAAATGGTGTGGCAGAGAGGAAAAATAGGGCTCTCAAAGAGAAGGACACATGCATGATTGACAAAAATGATATTAGTCCCAAGATATGGGCCGAGGCAATAAATTGCATGGCATATATTCAGAACATCGAATTACATAATTCAGTCAAAGGAAAAACTCCCTATGAGGCTTGGTTTGGCCACAAACCAAATGTCTCACGTTTCAGAATTTTTGGCTCAAGGGCATGAGCTCGAATTCCATCAAAAAAGAGGAAGGAATTGCAGACACATATAAAAGAATGTATCATGGTTGGTTATGGTGAATAAAAAAATTGTTATAATATCTTTCATACATCCACACACAATACTTTCATTGAGAGGAGTGTGCAATTTGAAGAGGAGACCATACCAGATTTTGAGCTTGCACCGAGGGAATTCTCTTCTCCCCAACACCATGATGATGTAATTAATGATTAAAGATCTGTTTTTTTCTGATAATTATGATAATTAAATGGATGAATATGAAATTTCTGTACATGAATCATCTTCAAGGACAAAATTGTCTGAGAAAACTATACAAGCTGCTGGGGATCTAGTAGGCAATCCTCTAGATCCTAGGAAGACAAGATCCCAATTTCACAATGCTTTTTATGCAAGTGACATTGCTCTTGATGAGAAATATTATATGATGATTGGATATGTCCCACAATAATATCAGGAATATTTTCATGATCCAAGGTGGAAATCAGCCATGCAAGATGAATTCAGTTCTCTTTAAGAGAATGAGACATCGGAATTGGTTCCCTTGCCTCCCAAGAGGAAGCTTGTGCAAAGTAAGTGGGAATTTAGAACCAATATTGATGCATATGGTTATAATATTAAGTACAATGAAATATTATCTTCTAAGGTATTTTCTCAAGTCCAAGGACTGGACTATACTTGATACCTTTGCACTGGTTGCAGAGATTGATTCAATTAGACTAGTTCTAGCCATTGCTGCTAGTAAATGTTGGGAAGTTCACCACATGTATGTAAAGAGTGAATTCCTAAATGGTGATCTAAAAGAAGAGATATACATGCAGAAACATTATTTTTTCCAAGAGGATCCTTCACTTGTTTTTAGGTGGAATAAGTCACTCTATGCGCTCAAGCAAGCACCAAGGGCTTGGTATGCTAAAATGGATAGTTTTTTGCTCTCAATTGGTTTCATTAGATGAAAATATGATCCAAATGTGTTTTTGCAGAAAGATGATGATTTATTTCAGGTTATTTTACTATGTGTAGATGACCTCTTAATTACAGGGATCTGCAGCAAACAAATTGGATCAATTAGAACATCTCTACATAGTGAGTTTGCAATGATAGATCTAGGATTGCTAAAACAATTTCTAGGATTGGAAATTGAGAAATATCAAAGAGGCATCATTCTCAGCCAACATAAGTATGTTTCATACCTGATAATAAATTTCAATATGGCTTATTGTAAGGCATCCAAGTTCTCATTTCTTTCTAGCATAAAACTAGGTGAATTTGGTGATTGTCCTTTGGTCGATTTCTCACTATATAGGAAGCTAGTCGGTAGTTTGTTGTACCTTACACATACTAGACATGATTTATATTATGTTGTTAGTTTTATAGAAATTTATATTTATTAGACACATTAAATCCATTGTAAGGAATACAAAAATACCCTTCAATATGTTTACGGAACAAAGAGTTTCGTGGTACACTATGCAGCTAGTTCTTCACTAGAACTAATTGGATTTACTGATTCGGATTGGGATGGAGATGCCAATGACCGAAAGTAAAATTAAAGTTATTTTTAATGCTTTATGATGGTCCCATTTTCTGGTCTAGTAAGAAACAACATACAATTTATCTTTCTTCAGCAGAGGCCGAATACATGGGAGCAGTGATTGCAGCCACACAATGTGTGTGGTTGCAAGGTATTATTCAAGAGATTGATGTTGCATTTGATTCACCCACTACCATTTGGTGTAATAATGAAAGTACCATAAATATATATACACAACTAGTAAGGAGGCAGTGAACAAAGCAAATAGAGATCCATATGCACTACATTCAGGTTTTAGTGCACGATAGGGTGATTCCTTGCAGTATTGCCCATCAATTGAGAAAAATGTTGACATATTCACCAAGAATTTTACTAAGAAGACCTTCAATTACTTGAGATCATTGATTGGAGTGAGTGATGGATGGTGATTTCTGCCATTTACCTATATTTTTTCAGCCCCATGTCCATTTTATAGGGGAGGTTTTGTCCCATGAGGTTTTCCTCTTTTCCTCATTTTACATGGACAAATAAATTTTTGTTTGTAATGAGGTGACTTGAGCCTTTGCTGCAAAGGCCTCCAATAATATTTTGATGAGTTTTAATAATTCATGGTTAAGGGGGGGTGTTAGAAAAGTAATCCAATACTTGGTACCTTGTTTTATAACCTTAGTCAATTTCATTTGCTTCTTAGCATTAAATTGCTATGGATTAGACTTAGGGAATTTTCCTAGGAGGTGAACTGGTTATTTTCAGAACTTTCACACATGTAACTATCCTATAGTTGGTAAAAAAAGCACATGTGCATCTTCATTTATTTCCTTGGAGCTCTACATCCTTTATTTGGGTGATGTGGGTTTGACTAGGGGGCGCTTAGGTTTATTTTTGTCCATTTTGGCTCTCCTAGGAGCATTTATTGTCACCTAGAGCCTCCCACACACCTCTACTTGATCACCCATGCATGCCTTGGAGTTTTTATTTCCCCAAAAAACTTCATCCACGTCCACACCATGATTCGTGACCATTTGGAATGAGTTGGAGCTTATTTGGTCTACCTAAGGGGGGATTGAGGCCAATTTTGGCCATTTCACATGTACAATCATAATTGGATTCCTAATCCTAACGAATTGTTCTAGATGTAATATATAACTATTATTAACACATTCATATGTTATACCATTTAATAATATATTGTTTCTGTTCACATGTGTATTTAAAATTGTTCCTCTTTCAAGATTTTTTGTTGGCTTTTGCAAGTAATTCAAATTGTGAGAGTCTCTTCAGCTCCTAGATCATGCCTTAAATCAAATTTTAAAAATCATAGTGATGTTTCATGTAATTTTCCATTCATTTTCAGTACTTTAACATCCCATTAACCCTTATCTTCTCAACTGATGAATGTTTGTTGATATTTTCTCACTTTCCTTATTTTGGTCGCTGATAATTTGTAAACTGTAAATAAAGATGTTGAGATTCATTTGTTTTTTTTTTGTTTTTTTATGGATTGTTTTGGATGTGATTTGTTCCCTTCTCTATATTTAAATTCTTGATATTTTTGTGTGGAGGGTTTATAGCAGCCCAGTTTGGGTTTTGTTGCAGTTTAGGGCCTTGCATAGTTCATATGTAGACTTGAGTGTGTGTAACTATGTTTATTTCTCCACTCACCTTATCAATTTTTGTGGGGGATGTTTTCTTGTTCCAAACTTTCATCACCTAGGAACATGTTGCTCCATTTGCATGGTGCCTAATACTTTGTTAAAGAAGGTTTTTTGTTGTATGATATGAATGATATCATGCTTCTCCCTATTTTAGCTATTATAAAGGTATGGTTTTTGAATAGATAATTTTAGAGGGGGGTTTTGTAGACTACCTTGTTATATTATGTATGATAAATTATTTAATGGCATAGATATGGTCTACTTCATATGCTATCATGTGCTCCATATCTATGATTCTTGGAATACTAGAGTTACGTATCTCCCTCCATACATACACATAACTGTCCAGAAATATGTCGCAGTGGTATGCCATCTTAATCTGATCATTTTAAGGGGCTTTTTCTTCTTAAATTATCATGTATCAATCTAGTTCTATGAATATAAGAAGACACTACCACATTCATGGAGTAGTGTACCCTCTGGACCGCTATAATTTATGTTCTTTTTCATCACAAATGAACTTGTGTGTTGTTATGTCATGAAGACTAATCTATCTTACTGTGTTAATGCAGTGTTGCTACATATCAATGGATGAAATGTATACCACGTGATTGTTTTTCATCCCAGTGGTTGTATATTATGCATATTAATACATTGAAGATAACCAAAAAAATATGTACCTATGAGCTATTAAAAGCATAAAACCGAGTCTACTTTCCAAAATGAGGAATACAAATTTTATCCTATGAGGTTTCCTTCCCGGGTATTTTTCTATCAAAAAGAACCGTCTGTAAGGAAAAATACCTTCCTTTCATGTTAATCCAAATTTGAGACGAAAGATACGTATTCCATGATGGTTGGAGGAAAACCAAAAAAGTTTCCCAGATTACATATGGTCTTTCTGAAGGTCTGCAAACGCAATGAGTTGTGGCACATAGCTTCCTACCTGACAAAATTTGTGGTCCCTCTCTAACTTGGATGATCACATTGCCTTAAGGGCAACTTGCAAACATTACTCTTTTGGCTTGTAATAATTTGCTTAAACGGATCCATGGGGTTCCTTAAGATGAAGTACTTTACACCTTCCTCATTTCTATTTTTCTTACAAAGATCAACGTGTTTGTTTACAAGAAACCAACCTTATTATAATAGTGGGGGTTTCCTTATTATAATAGTAGGGCTTTAAACTTATATTTGTTAACATTATATCTATTCATATGTACTCGTAAGCATGGTCAATCATAGTTAATAACAAATATTGCGTTAGGGAACTCTAATTCTTCTATTTAATATTTTGATCCATCACACTCATTATTATCACCAACGGGAGATCTTCTGGGGTGGAAAATAGTTGGTAGAGTAATTAAAGTGTACTTCAGAGCCAGGTGGAACCCTTAATTCGATAGTGCCATGGATTCCTTACCATTTTCTAGAAATGATCCAGTAGCTAATTATGGAAACAATGTTGAGGATCTTCAAATATGTGTGACCATTGAGAGAGGAACAATCTAGATATAAAACTCACTAATTACTAATGAGACATATTTGTTCAATTCTGACATAATTTCCAATGGTTTCCAACAACAAAAACAAAAGAAACACCGACTTAAGTGTAGGTTTGCATATGTTCCTCATTTTCTCAGCTCGAAAAAATTCTTGCCAATGGTGGGAAACCTACTAAAGTCATTTGCAATATCAAATTTCACAAAATAAATAAGAAAACGTAATTAGATCAGACCCCTACAACCCACTTATCTTTGTACCTTCTTCCTTCCATCTATTCATTAATTTTAGAGTGCAAAATAAATAGTTTTTCTGTGATCGCAAAACATTCCTTCAATAGCACCATTGTCGTAAATTACATGTGTTTTAGCATCCTCGAAAGAAAATATACATAATGGTTTAGATTCCAAATTTAGGTGGATAAAGTCAACAATACATGGTGATCCAAGGTTCCCTCCAATAAGTTCAATGTTGATATCTCATACAACTTGAGTTTCTGGGTAGTTTAACTCCAATTTTAAGCCTTCTTTGCAATTGTAGTATTTAAATAATGTTATTCATTGACCTTAGAGTGCAAAAAATGTCATTTACCGTTCATCTACATTACACTAATCCAATAGAAACATTGTCACAAGTCGCTTGGGTTTCTGTGGCCTTGAAAAGAAGGAACGCCATAGTTCATACTCAGGAGGACAGAGTGAACAAGTATAATCCATGGTTTCCTCCTATTATTTCAATATCGGGATCTTCATACAAAAGGACTTATTGGGTAATTTAATTTGTTCTACAGATAGTTTATGTTAAATATTGTATTATGATCAAGATATTTTTACTAGTGCCACAAATAAATTGAAAATTTGTGCACTGAAATATTTGTTGAAATATTGTAACTTCGAATAATATTCTATATGTATATTTTTTGGTCCCCGATGGTCCTACCGGGAGAACCACTTGTATTATCTTGTACCCTGATGCTTCTAGTCGGAAGAACTAATAAGAGTCATGAGGTTGTCCCCTCTAATTGTAAAGGTGAGTCATTAGCACCCCAGTATGGTTACTTGAGCCTACATGTGTAACTCGAGCCTACATGATTAACTCAACCCTACATGTCGGATGAGTTAATTGAAGTGAACGGATGAATATAAATAGAGGTGTATCTCTCCTCATTTGAGACACACACACTCTCACTTGTGTAGCGCATTAGTGGAGAAGAGAAGTTGCTGGAGAAGGAGGAGGATCAGGCTTTGATCTCCTTGCTGGTTTTATCGTTTATCTTTTTCGGGCATCTATATTGAGGAAGCTTTTGCTGGGTTTTTCCCTTTAGGGTTTTCCCAAGATAAATCTTTTTGTTCCTTTTGTATGGTTGTTCTTGTCTATCTTTCAGTGATCCTGTTTATATGCTTTTGTTATGAAAAATGAAATGAAATAATGATGTCTTAGCTAAGCATAAGAAAATTTAACATGGTATTAGAGCCACCCTGAAAAGAATACATTGTGCAGCTACAAAATATAGGGATTCTTGCTTTTTGGTTCTCTCTCCACAATCGATCAGCAAAAGAAGGCTAGGCTGACTCTCCATTGAAGGGCACATCTTTCTGTCGAAGCGGAATTCGATTCCGAGCATTTTTAGTTTTCCGTGTGGGAAATTAGGTCTTCTTGCAGAAGAAGAATTATTGAGTAAGCCTATCATAAGATTTATATCCTCATCAAAATCGAATTTTAGAGACCTGGATCAATATTTTTGGTTGGGTGAAACTCCGGGAAAGTCAAACCCTAGTTTGAACCAGAGCTAGAAAAACCCTAAATACTAAAACTGCTAGGTTTTGGTATATTCTCTATATCCCAATATTGGAGAAGGTTCAAGAGCTAAAAATTGTAGAGACCAAAGATAACATCCTGATGAACACTATGTCCAACATTCAGCCTCATATTCTCTATATTCTAGGAGGTATGATCCCTCCAAGTTAGGGTTCCACCCTCTTCCAGAATTCATCCCTAAAATAGGACACCTAGGGAACATTGCTATAGCTTGGGCTACAGAGGACCAAATGGAATTCCTAAATATGTTCTATAAATATAATGTACTTTAATTTATTTGGTCTAAATTTTAGAACCTGAAGATGAACCAGTGACAGGTGGCATGTCGTACAACTTCACTATTCTGAACAGTCCTGTAACATGTCACCTTGGGAAAATGATCATAAATACAAATTGGTGAAACAAAATCTAATGAAACCTATGGCGTTGGATCAGGGACATGCGAGGTTACCTCAGTAAGAAATTTTAGACATAGAGGAGTAGTAATTTCGGAGATATCATAGAAATAGTAACAGGAATTTCTACAGAAGAAATTGGAAAACTAGGGCTTCTTGTTCCAGGAGCTTCCCTCCACTATTTTCAGAAAAAGGAGTACATTGGATAGCTCCATTTGAAGAGATATATATTTCTATCCAGTCAGATCTGAAAGATTCCAAGTTTTGAAAATTAGGGTTTCTATGACAAACCCTAGATCAACCAGCTCTGAAAGTAGGATGGACACCTCAAATCGGTAAGATCTAAGCTTTTTCTATTTGCATTTGAGGTTCTCATTTCAAAGTGATCTATCACATCAGCTTGATGATAAGCTTGGTGAAGTTGAAAAATTCCAAGCATGAAAGTATTTTATCTCTCTGAATAAAATGAATTGGACACCTACATGAGTAGAGAGGTTCCAGTTCTAGAGGGAGATGAGCCTCAAAGCCTTACACAAGAAGAACTTGATCAAGGCCAAGAAGATCACTGTTGATTCAATCACAGATCAACTTGTACCACAAGTGTCTTCCCTAAAGACACCAAAGATGTTTGATTTCTTGATCAAGCTATTTGAAGATAAGAACATAATTTAGAATATGGATTTTGTA
>LPNX010840710.1:458753-514287 GCA_001517045.1 Pseudotsuga menziesii | reverse complement strand
GAAAAAGCAGAAAAAAGCAGAATCTGCTATAAGGTCCTGCATACTAATTCTAGATGAACCCAGAATCATAAATAACTCATTCCTAGGATATAGATGGCATGCGTTGACTTTAAGGTGCCACCTAATTAAGCTAGTGGGTGAATAATTAATCAATAATGATTAATTATTTTATCCTAAGTTGTGAGTGGGTTTAATATATTCTAACAGATTTGAGAAAATAGTTGAAGAATGTGAAGATCCAGAATGCATAACATCTTGAAGCAGTAGAAGAAGAAGCAGAGAATGCAGAAGTGGTGATAGCCGCCTTGAATGGCCTCCCATGATCATGGGATTCATTCATGTGAGGAATGTGTGCCAAAAGAAAGTGATTACTTTCAGTTGACTTTGGGAAGAATAAGAAGCTCGTCTCATAAGAAGCGAAGAAGAAATATGGGAGAAAATTGAAGATCAAGCTATCACCATTCAAAGAAGATCCATCAAGCAATGAGGAATATGAAGAACTCAATTCTTGACAAACCTCTTATCCATCTTATCATTTGGATAAGAAATGATGATAAAGAAGAATGATCAATATGGATTCTACCCACGAAACAAATAAAAGATAAGTATTTAATTGTCATTTCATGATATTGTTTTACATTTGATTATATTCAGTTGATGTGTTATGCATGATAGATTGTTTGCATTAATGACAATATACTACTAATATGCATGTGATGGGTAAGTAGCTCACGGTGCTATACAACTCTCCATTGCTACTTATCAAGCCTCTTTTCTAACATATTGGATTAGTCTAGAAAGTTTCTGTGAGATATGGATGAATGTTGTATTGGCTAAACAGTTGCATGATGCATAAGAATTTGTCGTTATGCATATGATTTATGAAATAGTTCTAACCATGCAACTGGTGCATTTGAATTGTAGGAAAGGTCCTGTACAACCTCCTATAAGAAAAGAAGTATGAGACTTGTTCCAAAGAACAAGTGATGACAATTAAATAAACATGAATCTGAAGCTCCTAGGGTCAGAGACACCATGATGGAAGAAAGAGCTTCAAAGAGAGGTAGATCCACCTCAAAGGATGAAGACTACCATGGGTATGAGAGATAAATCTAGATGAAGAAAAGAATGCTAACAGTTGATCATGGGGAATGATGTATATGATATGATTTCGAGACATAAAGGAAAGTATGTAGTATCCTCCATATGGATATACAAGAACAACTGTACAAAGCAAGGTTCATGATTTGCCTCAGAAAGAATAGAATATGACATGACATACTCTATTGACCAGTATATATCAAGCATAGAACCACTTGTACAGAATGAAGAAGGAAGATAATAATCCACTTCAGGGGGAGTGACTACAGAAGATATCTGAGTTCAACATGGTATGACATGATGGATAGCTCCCTGATGGATTGAGACTTTTGGGTTCCAACCTTCAAAGTTGAATGCAGAAGACTAGGATATGTTGATGATCTGACAAGATGAACTCATGGAAGATGTTATGATAAAAGAATACTAGAATGATGTTTGGGATATAGTACTCAAACCAGAAAGAAAGAATGTGGTTTGCAAGATAAAATATGTCGCTGATAGAAGTAAGGAAAGACTTGTGGCCAAAGGTTTCTATAAGAAAGAGGGAATTAATTCTGAAGAGACACTTACTCCAGGAAGCAAGGTACACTTCCTTCAGAACTATGATGGTAGTTGCTTCCATGATGAAGTAAAGACAATCCTTCCTTAATGGTATGATTGGGGAAGAGTTTTACATCGAAAGGATTTGAAGTTGAAGACAGATGGACTCATATATGTAAGTTGAAGAAGGCCCTCTATGGCATGAAGCAAACTCCCAGAGCTTGGTATGGGAGGATAGACAGTTTCCTGTTAATTATGGGCTTTACCAAGAGTAAAGCTGATCCTAACCTTTATCTCAAGGTTGTAGAAGATGAACTTGTCATCCTGTTATTATATGTGGATGACTTATTCTTGATAGGAAAGGAGAAACAGATCATGGAAATCAAGAAGAAACTAGCAGAAGAATTTCAGATGAAATACCTTGGGTTAATGCACTATTTCCTAGGTCTAGAAATATGACAAAGTTCAGAAGAAATCTTTCTCAACCAAGGAAAGTATGCGGTATAGATATTGAAGAGATTCAATATGTTGGAATGAAAATCCATGGCCACACCCATGGACTCCAACCTGAAGCTGTTAGCTGATGACTCATCAGAGTTAGTGGATGTGACTCATTACAGATAGATCATTGGGTCATTAATGTACTGAACAAATTCCAGACCAGACATTTGTTTTGTTGTGAACACCTTCAGTGAATATCTTGTTCAACCAAGACGGGTTCACCTAGTAACCGCAAAACATGTGATGAGATATCTGAAAGGGACTATAGACTTTGGTCTATACTATGATGGTAGCCATGAGTATAGATTGTATGGCTACACAGATGCATATTGGGCTAGAAGTATCTCAGACGGGAAAAGCACATTGGGTAGATGCTTTTGTTTGGGGTCTACTACGAGTTCATGGTTTAGCAGGAAACAGTCCATTGTTTCTTGTAGCACGGCTGAAGCAAAATACATAGTAGATTACTCTACTAAGTTGTGAAGTCATATGGATTCGGAAGCTAATATCAGGTCTCTTTGACCTGAAGATGGATACTACAATGATTCTATGTGATAACCAGATTTGTGATGACAGAGAACCCTGTGTTCCGATTGTGACAAATAAAAATTCGGTATTTCTACATACGAGATAAGATGTAGATGATTATGTTTCAGTATTCCCACACTAAATATATAGATGATGTTTCAGTATTTACATACTGTAGATGCAGATGATGATGATTCCGTATTTCTATACTGAAGATATAGATGATGATGCTTTCAGTATTCACATACTGGAGATACATATGGTGATAGTTCAGTATTCACATACTAAAGATGTAGATGATGATGGTTTGAATGATGATGTACTTGAAGCCTCTGTCTCGGGTAAAGTTCGAACACTTTCGAGACAAGCTTGGTGTTGTTCGAATAGACCTTCCTTGAAAGGGGCAGTAGTGATGTTGCAGTGGGATTGTATCATCCCTGGGCACTTGCCCTAAAGTGATCCGGAGACCTCGGTCCTCGAGAATGAAGAGGGATTGTATCATCCTGGGACATCTGTCCAAAAGTGATCCGGTGACCTCGGTCCTCGAGAATGAAGAGGGATTGTATCATCCTGGGACATCTGTCCAAAAGTGATCCGGTGACCTCGGTCCTCGAGAATGAAGAGGGATCATTAGAGGAAATTTCAACTCAAAATGGGCCTCCTAAAATGAACTAATAAATAATAGTTAAAATAATAAAATAATATTTATTAATTTTGGAGAAAGAAAAGAAAAAAACTACTTTTTTGTTTGTATTTTTGACATATCTCCCCGTGTTTTTACTCAAATTTCAATCGGGAGAGCTCGTTGGATGCGGAATTAAATTTCGCATCCAACAAGTACCCACTCAACATACTTTTGACGAACCCTGCTACCCCAAAAACAAGAAATACCTGAAAAAATGGAATGATGATGTCATCATTCCATTTTTTCAGGTATTTCTTATTTTTGGGGTAGCGGGGTCCATCAAAAGTATGTCATCATTTCATTTTTTAGGTATTTCTTGTTTTTGGGGTAGCAGGGTCCGTCAAAAGTATGTCGAGTGGGTACTTGTTGGATGCGGAATTTAATTCCGCATCCAACGAGCTCCATCATTCCGTTTTTTCAGGCATTTCTTGTTTTTGGTGTAGAGGGGTCCGTCAAAAGTATGTCGAGTGGGTACTCGGTGGATACAGAATTTAATTCCGCATCCAACGAGCTCTCCTGATCGAAATTTGAGTAAAAACACGAGGAGATATGTCAAAAATACAAACAAAAAAAGTAGTTTTTTTTTATGATACCTATCCCCAAATTTATATTAAAAAAGTGTTTAAGACCTATACGGTATTTCAAATTTAAAGCAATTTCATTGGCTAACACATGATGACATGGAATTTGAATAAAAGTTAAAAGGCCCATTTTGAGTTGAAATTTCCTCTAATGTGTATCATCCTAGGACATCTGTCCAAAATAGATCCAGTGACTTCGGTCTTCATGAATGTGGTGGGATTGCATCATCCCTGAAATTTGGTTCAAAATGTATCCGAAGGTCTCGGCCCCCATGAATGTGGTGGGATTGCATCATCCCTGAAATTCGGTTCAAAATGTATCCGGAGGTCTCAGGCCCCGTGAATGTGGTAGGATTGCATCATCCCTGAACCTCGGTTCAAAATGTATATGGAGGTCTCGGCCCCCGTGAAAGTGATAGGAATACACCATCCCTGAACTTCGGTTCAAAATGTATCTAGAGGTCTCGCCCCCCGTGAAAGTGGTGGATTGCATCATCCCTAAACCTCGGTTCAAAATGTATCCGGAGGTCTCGACCCCCGTGAAAGTGGTGGAATGCATCATCCCTGAACCTCAGTTCAAAATGTATCGAGAGATATCGGTTCCCATGAATGTGGTAGGATTGTATCATCCTTGAAATTCGGTTCAAAACAGATCCGGTGACTTCGGTACTCGAGAACGTGTGTTGATCCCGTAATTCCTAGAGGAAGGATTTTCTGAGTTCCACATATGTGTTGATCCCGTAATTCCAAAAGGAAGGATCATTAGTAACTCCGTAAAGACCTAAATCCCATAATTTCAAAAGGAAGGATCATTGAATTAATCCCGTAATTCCAATAGGAAGGATTGTCTGAATTCCACAGATGTGTTGATCCCATAATTCCAATAGGAAGTGTTAAGTCAGTAGTTTGTTTCTTTGATTTTTGTTTGATTTGCATTTTATTTCGAGTTACTCTTTTGCTTTAAGTTTGATTATTTGCTTCTTTTAGGAGAATTTTTGGTTGTTAGGTGAAATTCTGAACTTGGCCTTTATATTTTTGCTTTATTTTTTATCCTTTACATTTTGGTGGGGTTTATTAAGGTCATTATATCAAATAATGGATTCACAAATGATATTCTGAGCATAGTCATTACTCAAACAGCTTTTAAACTTCGTGAAAATTGACTAAAAGTTGTAAAACAGCGATAACATAGCGTTAATTTTATTCTTGTAGTGATGGAGCCTGAAATTAACAAAGGCGCGCTACAAGAATATCGTGACTAACAATTTTTCCGGTTTTTTAGCAAAATTTTGGCGTGATTTCAAACGGTGAGTGACTAATCACATGCTTTGAGGAGTTTTCTATGTGTTGTCTCAAGAATTATCATGAGAGTAGGTGGTTTTATGACGTGAAGGAAGATCGTGGTCATCATCTGTTATAATGAAGCTCCTCATGACAGATAGTTGTTTTAACTGACTTTGATCAGAAGACAGTTGTTCCCTATCTCTATTTCGAAGCTGAAAACTTAAGGTGCACCGGTGTTCTAGGACAAAAGCTCGTAAATGATGTTTCAGAGCTCGGTTGAGGTTTTTGGAGGTCACCCGGAGATTAGGGATTCTTTATTCCGACACTTGTAATCAAATTGAGCACATGAAGACACATGTTCAGCCATTAAACAGCACGAAGACTGGTTTAAAGCAACTATAGTGGAACATTAAAAAGGCTTAATGAAGAATGTTGAATCCTTGGTGATCTAAATCATTCCACCTGCTGGGGAGATTTATTTTTCTTTTAAAAACAAATGGATCAGTCAAAAAAGTGGTAGGGAGTTGCCCATTGAAACTTAAGAGGCTCGAGAGGCAGAAAATCAGTTACTAGATCATCTACTGAACCCTAAAGTCATACAGTTTCCAGTTTTTGAAGAAAAAATGGGTAAGAGTGGTAAGAGTGGTAAGGTGAACAGAGCTGAACCTACTGATATAGGTTGGATTGAAAAACTCCCTGGGTGTGTTGAACTTTTCCAACAGGCTGGCTGGCTAGACTTCTTCAAGAAAATAGATGGTTACAATGCTGAAGTTTTCTGTAGGATTGCACAAGGTTACAAGGATGACTTGGTGGTGTTTGATACTTTGAAGTTCATACTAACAGTATATTTGATTGCAGAAGCTACAGGGATTAAGAATGAAGGTGAACTATGGTTTAAGAAACTGCCCTTTACCTTCGATCCTCAGAGATATCTATTACCAAATGTCACTCCAGACTAGAGTAAAGTCATCCTTATTCAAAAATTCAAAAAGGAATGGGTAGAACCAATCAGAATTTTGCAGAGTTATATTACTTGCGATGGCAGGTATGCTTATGTATTTAAGTACCACTTCAGATTTCTGCAACATATGGTGGGGGTGTCCAAGATGAGTCTTCCCTTCTTCCTGTACAAAAGCCTGCAGAAAATGTCCAGTAGGGTTAAAGGGCATGAAGACCATACATCACAATCTATTTTTCACCATGGTCTAATCAAATTGATCATTAGTACTGTTTTGCAAAAGGAAGGGAAAACTTGGGCTTCTTTCTTTTCTGGTCAGGATTTCAGGTCAAACAAGAAGATCAGTAGCCTAAAAGGAAAACATACAAAGGGAAGGTACTAATGAGAAAATTAGGTCAGAAAGCTAAACTTGAAGACAAAGAGGATGTCAAAGTTGAGAAGGCAGCAGAGCATGTGGAGGTTGACAGTAAACCCAAAGTATTTTCAGTTGGTACTACAGGCAGGTATTTATTGTTTTCAGAAGAGAAATTGCAACAAAGGCAGCAGTTGATACCAGCAGAGGTTTCTAAGGAAGTTAAAGCTGTTGTTCTAGAGGAGGTTGATGTTCATGAAGATGAGTTTCAGACCCAGCAAAGAAGTCCACTCACCATTCTCTCAGATGATGAGGGATATTTACTAGAAGAAGATTAGCCTGTTGATAAAACTAAAGATAAGGATGAAGCATGCAGAATTCTCTACTTCAGAAATTAAAACAGTCAAACCTAATAGGAAGAAGAAGAAAAAGTTTGAAGTGATAGCCCCATATTGCAGGCCTAAAACTAGGCCAACGAATAAGCTAAGATGTAATATGAAGAAGCTGCTCAATCCTAAATTGAATTCCAAGCAAGTGACTGTCCTGAAATATATTTCCTCGGGTGAAGAACCAGAATTTGACACAATGAACATTAAAAGCAAGGGAAAAACAGTTGCCAATTTTTCCTCTTCTCATCCTGCAAAAGTAAAAGGATCATCACAGTCAGTAAAGGAGTTAAGGCAGCCCGAGTCTGAATTGTTTGGCATATTTCTTGAAATAAGAAATGAACTTTTAAAGCAACAGCAGAAAGAAAAAGCTGAAGTACCTCCTGTTGAAGATCAGGAATCGAGTTACTCTTTTGCTTTAAGTTTGATTATTTGCTTGTTTTAGGAGAATTTTTGGTTGTTAGGAGAAATTCTGAACTTGGCCTTTATATTTTTGCTTTATTTTTTATCCTTTACATTTTGGTGGGGTTTTTTTAAGGTCATTATACCAAATAATGGATTCACAAATGATATTCTGAGCATAGTCATTACTCAAACAGCTTTTAAACTTCGTGCAAATTGACTAAAAGTTGTAAAACAACGATAAAATAGCGTTAATTTTATTCTTGTAGCGCTGGAGCCCGAAATTAACAAAGGCGCACAACAAGAATATCGCGACTGACAATTTTTCCGGTTTTTTAGCCAACTTTTTGCGTGATTTCAAACGGTGAGTGACTAATCACATGCTTTGAGGAGTTTGCTACGTGTTGTCTGAAGAATTATCATGAGAGAAGGTGGTTTTATGACGTGAAAGAAGATCATGGTCATCATCTGTTATAATGAAGCTCCTCATGACAGATAGCTGTTTTAACCAACTTTGATAAGAAGACAGTTGTTCCCTGTCTCTATTTCGAAGCTGAAAACTTAAGGTGCACCGGTGTTCTAGGACAAAAGCTCGTAAATGATGTTTCAGAGCTCGGTTGAGGTTTTTGGAGGTCACCCGGAGATTAGAGCTTCTTTATTCCGACACTTGTAATCAAATCGAGAACATGAAGACACCTGTTCAGCCATTAAACAACACGAAGACTGGTTTAAAGCAACTATAGTGGAACATTAAAAAGGGTTAATGAAGAATATTGAATCCTTGGTGATCTAAATCATTCCACCTGATGGGGAGATTTATTTTGCTTTTAAAAACAAATGGATCAGTCAAAAAAGTGGTAGGGAGTTTCCCATTGAAACTTAAGAGGCTCGAGAGGCAGAAAATCAGTTACTAGATCATCTACTGAACCCTAAAGCCATACAATTTCCAGTTTTTGAAGAAAAAATGGGTAAGAGTGGTAAGAGTGGTAAGGTGAACAGAGCTGAACCTACTGATATAGGTTGGATTGAAAAACTCCCTGGGTGTGTTGAACTTTTCCAACAGGCTAGCTGGCTAGACTTCTTCAAGAAAATAGATGGTTACAATGCTGAAGTTTCCTGTAGGTTTTCACAAGGTTACAAGGATGACTTGGTGGTGTTTGATACTTTGAAGTTCAGACTAATAGTATATTTGATTGCAGAAGCTACAGGGATTAAGAATGAAGGTGAACTATGGTTTAAGAAACTGCCCTTTACCTTCAATCCTCAGAGACATCTATTACCAAATGTCACTCTAGACTGGAGTAAAGGCATCCTTATTCAAAAATTTAGAAAGGAATGGGTAGAACCAATCAGAATTTTGCAGAGTTATATTACTTGCGAGGGAAGGTATGCTTATGTATTTAAGTACCACTTCAGATTTCTGCAACATATGGTGGGGGTGTCCAAGATGAGTCTTCCCTTCTTCCTGTACAAAATCCTGCAGAAAATGTCCAGTAGGGTTAAAGGGCATGAAGACCATACATCACAATCTATTTTTCACCATGGTCTAATCAAATTGATCATTAGTACTATTTTGCAAAAGGAATGGAAAACTTGGGACTTGTTTCTTTTCTGGTCAGGATTTCAGGTCAAACAAGAAGATCAGCAGCCTAAAAGGCAAACATACAAAGGGAAGGTACTAATGAGAAAATTAGGTCAGAAAGTTAAACTTGAAGACAAAGAGGATGTCAAAGTTGAGAAGGAAGCAGAGCATGTGGAGGTTGACAGTAAACCCAAAGTATTTTTAATTGGTACTACAGGTAGGTATTCATTGTTTTCAGAAGAGAAATTGCAGCCAAGGCAGCAATTGATACCAGCAGAGGTTTCGAAAGAAGTGAAAGCTATTGTTCTAGAGGAGGTTGTTGTTCAAGAAGATGATTTTCAGACCCAGCAAAGAATTCCACTCACCATTCTCTCAGATGATGAGGGATATTTACTAGAAGAAGATCAGCCTGTTGATAAAACTGAAGATAAGGATGAAGCATGCAGAATTCTCTACTTCAGAAATTAAAACAGTCAAACCTAATAGGAAGAAGAAGAAAAAGTTTGAAGTGATAGCCCCATATTGCAGGCCTAAAACAAGGCCAATGAATAAGCTAATATGTAATATGAAGAAGCTGCTCAATCCTAAATTGAATTCCAAGCAAGTGACTGTCCTGAAAGATATTTCCTCAGGTGAAGAACCAGAATTTGACACAATGAACATTAAAAGCAAGGGAAAAACAATTGCCAAAGCTTCCTCTTCTCATCCTGCAAAAGTAAAAGGACCATCATAGTCAGTAAAGGAGTTAAGGCAGCCCGAGTCTGAATTGTTTGGCATATTTCTTGAAATAATAAATGAACTTTTAAAGCAACAGCCGAAAGAAAAAGCTGAAGTACCTCCTGTTGAAGATCAGGAATACTTAGGCAAGCATGTATTCTAAAAGACCCTAATATTCCTGCTGTTTCCACAAACCTGTTAAATAGGGATGCAGTACCTGAGATGCCCAGTTATGAACAAGACATCATGATAGGAAGGTCAGTTGATTCAGATAAAAAAAACTTGCAGAAAATTATTAAGCAGTACAAATAGCAGATGAACTATATGCAAGAGATCAATGAGGGGATAATGATGGCTAACAGAATCCTTAGAAAAGATCTTTAGGATTTCAATGACCATTTTCAGGAGCTAACAGCAGTATCTAAAGAGGTTCTAAAGAGAAAAGGAACCACTGACTTACACTGTATAGAGTTGGAGAAGACAGTCAAGAACTTGCAGCAGAGAAATGAGGAGCTCACCAAGAAGATAGCTGACATGGAGCAGGAGCAAAGGCGAGCTAAGAAGAAAGCTCAAGCATTAGATGGCATTTCCCTGTTGGCTGAGGCAGAAAAAAAATCTATAAGTCAATTGTTCAATCAGTTATTTGTTATCTTTTTGAGGAACATGTTAGTTAGTTGTTTACTATTTTTAGAAAATAGCATCTTTTGTAGTATTGTAAATTTCACTTTATCCCATCGAATTAGTTGAGGCAGTTAGGGTTAGATCCCTAACTAATTTTGTAAAGAACAGTATTTAGAGAGGTTAGAAAGTCATTGATGGGGTTCGATTTTTGGGATAGCTTCAGGAGGTCTGCAGACTTGTTCATGAGTTCAGACTTGTTCATGAGTTAAGTATTATGACTCTTGTATGAATTTAATGATGAAATTATGAGATATATGACACTTTTACCCTTCAATTTCTGTGTTGGCTTCATTATTCAGCTTGTCTAGTTGCTTAATTGATATACTCATTACTGGTTTATGTTTATATGCTAATGATGCTTGTCTTTTATGAATGAACTTCAATACTGTGTTCTGTTGGATCTTGTTGAATGTATTATGCATCTTTGTCTTCTTTTGTTTATGATTTAGTTATTACTTTTCTCATGAGTGTATTCCTTGTCTTTCCACAAAATTATACAACCACTAAAAAATTCCAGAAAACCTAAAACCTACTTTGTTTTATCAAGTTTTATTTGAGATTATGTTGGCTTGTTTCTCTGGCCTTAGAAACAATTTCTGGCACAAACAGGAAGGATTGTCTAAGTTCTATAGATGTGTTGATCCCATAATTCCAATAGGAAGGATTGTCTGAGTTCCACAGATGTGTTGATCCTGTAATTCCAATAGGAAGGATTGTCTGAGTTCCACAAATGTGTTGATCCCGTAATTTTGAAAGGAAGGATCGTTAGTAACTCCGTAAAGACCTAAATCCCGTAATTCTGAAAGGAAGGATCATTGGTAAATCTGTAAAGACCTAAATCCTGTAATTCTGAAAGGAAGGATCATGTTGATGTTTTGATGATGTTGATGTTTTTATGATGATGATGACATAGTGATTGAAAGATCAAAATATGATGATGATGATGATGTTCTCTGATCGAAAGATCAGAATATGATGATGATGATGTTTTTCTGATCGAAAGATCAGAAGTTGCTGATGATGATGATGTTCTCTGATTGAAAGATTAGAATATGATGATGATGTTCTCTGATTGAAAGATTAGAATATGATGATGATGCTGTTGCTGACGATGATGATGTTCTCTAATCGAAAGATCAGGATATGATGATGATGAGGTTTCTCTGATCGAAAGATCAGAATGTGATGATGATGAGATCCTGATGATGATGATGTTGTATTATCAAAGTATGATGATGATGACGTACTGATCGAAAGATTAGAATATGATGATGATTTGATGTTAGAGTATGATGATGTTCGGTTGATGATGTTTCTGATCGAAATATCAGAGGCTGATGATAATGATGATTCTGATTGAAAGATCAGAATGTGATGATGATGATATTTTGATGTTTATATTTTGATGATGATGATGTTGATGTTTTGATGATGTTTTCATGATGATGTTTATGATCGAAAGATCAGAGTATGATGATGATGTTGTTGCTGATCGAAAGGCCAAAGTGTTGAAGAAGATGTTGCTGATCGAAAGGTCAAAGTGTTGAAGATGATGTTGCTGATCGAAAGGTCAAAGTGTTGAAGATGTTGCTGCTGATTGAACAGTCAAGATGCTGAAGATGTTGTTGATCGAAGCGGTCAAAGTACTGATGATGCTGAAGACTAAAGATTGAAGATGAAGACTACATGATGTTGAAAATATTCCAATGATTTATAGATGTATTACCCTGATGATGTTGATGATGTCCTCTATCTCTCTCCTACTATTGTTGTTGTTGATGTTGTTGTAGAGTACCCTTCTTGTTAAGGGGGAGTGTTGAAATATTGTGACTTCGAAGAATATTCTATATGTATCTTTTGTGGTCCCCGATGGTCCTACCGGGAGAACCACTTGTATTATCTTGTACCCCGATGCTTCTAATAGAAATAACTAATAAAAGTCATGAGGTTGTCCCCTCTAATTGTAAAGCTGGGTCATTAGCACCCCAGTGTGGTTACTTGAGCCTACATGTGTAACTCGAGCCTACATGATTAAATCGAGCCTACATGTCAGATGAGTTAATTGAAGTGAACAAATGAATATAAATAGAGGAGTAGATATCCTCATTTGAGACACACACTCTCTCACTTGTGTAGTGCATTAGTGGAGAAGAGAAGTTGCTGGAGAAGGAGGAGGATTAGGCTTTGATCTCCTTTCTGGTTTTATATTTTATCTTTTTGGGGCATCTATATTGAGGAAGCTTTTGCTAGGTTTTTCCCTTTAGGGTTTTCCCAGGATAAATCTTTTTGTTCCTTTTCTATGGTTGTGCTTGTCTATCTTTCAGTGATCCTGTTTATATGCTTTTGTTAGGAAAAATAAAATGAAATACTGATGTCTTAGCTAAACATATGAAAATTTAACAATATTAGCATTATGTCATTGTCTGTTGTTAACCTCTTTTCATCATGCCTCTCTTTTTTGATAAGGGGTAACATAGACTAAAAATGAAATTAACTTCACTGAATGTTATTCCTCTCTAACCTCCAGAAGAAATCCTTCCATTAAATGAATTTATCCCTAAAAACAACAATCTTATCATCTCAAACTTCAACATCCATCTTCTAAGATATTGATAAATGTAGGGAGCTTTCCATTTCAAACTTCTACCTCTATAATTTAAAATTATGAAAACGGTAGACATGAAATTCATATTCTACCTTTAAAGAAGTGCATTATTGGATTGTCTCTCAAATATCCTTCTAGCCCATGTATATTTCTCTTACGTCTTAGGTTCAAACTTCCATCTGAATTTTTCAGTTTTTTCACATACACTGGTTACAAGTTAATTTTAACTGCAAAGTTAATGCAAAGTTTCTTCTACATAAGAATACACATTACTATTTACATGCAAAAAAAATATGCTCTCATTTCACTCTGAAAAAAAATGTAGAAGATAATATTGCTACAAATTTCTCTATCAAAACAACATATGTATTCCAAAAAAAAATGTATTCATTGAAACTATCCTTTAGATTCAATATTTGCAGTTTGTGCAACATGACTGGTCCAAAATTTCTCTTACAAAATAAGGAGCAGTGTTATTGGAACTGAACTGGAACCAACAAAACTGCCTGGTCCAAACGGTTTTGCAGGTTTTCTGTTTCGGCTCAGAGTTTCTGACTCGAAATGGAAAGTATTAACAAAACATTGAAGTTTTTGTCTGTTTCTGATTGTTGGCTTCAACATGATTTTGGATTGGAGCTATTTTTTTATTATTATGCATGAACCTTAAGTTTTAACTATCGTATAACTTTGTTGTTTGTGGTGGTTGATATAAGTCCTGAGAAGAACTTTCCCATCAAGCGTGTGGAACTCTTTACTTGCTTCTGTATAGTTTGGAATTTGGGATATTCACTATGGCTATACTTTTGTTTACTTCCTTAATCTAAATTTTTTGAAAATGGATGTGCCATGGATCAAATATCATGGAAGGTGTAGTCACAACAGACTAGTTTCCAGGAGACTTATAGCGAAATATTCTGATCAAATAGGGGTGAGATTGCTTATATATCAACAAATATGATGCCTTTTCTGAGTTAAGAACTCCACATATTGTATATATTCAAAAATAATTGAAACAGATGAAAATATGCTCTGCTGAGATAAAATTGTAGAAACATGCATTTGTTTACATTGTTTCATGAAACATAAGAAAGTATGTAAGTAAAAGAAGTTTCTAGTTGAACTGAATATTTTTTTGTGTATCGATCATAGATGTTGATTATCATATTTCAACTTGTTAATCTTGTGCATGCAATAGTTTGTTTGAGTACATCACTTTAGTGTTCTGTGTAGTTTTTTCTTTCATAAGTAGGAGGAACTGGATCCTAATCACTTTGTGATTTTCTCCTTTGTCTTTTTTACATCATAGAAAAAATTCTATCAACTTTGTATGCATGTTGAATAAAATTATCTCTTATTTGAAATGTTTCTTTCCCCCTTTTAATGGTATCTTGAAACTGAGGCCTAATCATACTCAAGGAATGGTTTTTATCTATGGATACAACTTTTACAGTTTTCGTTTATGCTTATGTAATGTCCCCTGCCCTCCGACAAGCGAAGAGGACGCTACTATACACCAAACATCCGGGAAAATAGCACCATGAACATGTACATACATATAAACTGAATAAAAATGCTTAAAACATAAAACATGCATACATGCTTATCATTCGGCAGAAGCAAAACATACAATTCAGCATTCAACATGTCCATCATATTAATTTAATAGTAAGTATAAATGCAAGGATGAAATGGTCAAGAATAATTATCTTATAAGAATTGTCCTGCAACCATCTATGTCGCTGCAACGTTCCACCCAACCATAGGCCAGCGTGCTCCTTAATCTCTCAGCAATGCTGCCACCCCCAAGTCGAGCATAATTTCCCCAAGGAATAAGGAACTAACAGGCTTACACATACCCAAGGATAACAAACAACCAAACTAACACAGTTGGGTTTCTCAGACAAACAACATATCAGCCAAGCCAACACAGATGGGTTTATGAGGCAAACAACGGATCAGCCAAGCCAACACAGTTGGGTTTATCAGGCCATCCAGGAGCTGGGAAAGGATAAATGCTAAGCTGGTGAGCTCATTGAAGATCTAAGGACACCTACTTCAGAACTAGCCTGACTTCTAGGACACCCACACACACCCAACATAAGGAAATCAGTGCCTTATTTGCTACACAGTCCCTCAGGACCTGACCTCCCTTCCAGTGCTATTTAGGGGTTGTGGAGAAGAAAGCTATCCCTCTAGCTCTGCTTGTGTGGTTCCCAAATGCACTAGGTTTGTCAAGCAAACCAAGCCCTCATCCGTACTCCAACACAGTCCAAAGGCCAACCACTGCATGTATGCAGCTAGACAAGTGATTCACAGCTTGGATACAGGAAAAAAAATCCTAAGTCGTTCTTGGCCCTATCATGGCTAAAATGACTCCATAACAGCCTACAACAGCCCAAAACATAAAGGCAGACAACAACCAATGATCAACGAGGAAAACCACAGCCAACGATTAACAATGAAGTGTCTGTACCACTACACAGTCCGAACAGGAACGTAAAAAGGAAAATTGATTCTCTGCATAGACAGGAGGAAGAACATGCACAGACCCCAATCGATGCATGAGGAAAAAACAACGGTGTCCTCCGCATGAGATGGACAGTGAAGACAAAAAAAAATTCTATGCGTGAGGAAAATGAACAATGAAAACGATGAAGAGTCCCCCCAAATGGTGCGTGAGGGTGAGAAAAACTAGAGAAAGTGGATAGAACGGTCAAGCATCCCAAATGACATGTGAGGAAAACCACTCCCATCCTGTGCATGTGATTGAACCAGCTGGTGGAGAGCGTTGGAGACATTTACCACCATACACACTCTTTTTGGTCAAATTGTCCTAGTTAAACCACTATCGTAAGTATAATTGACATTAATTGACATCAGTGGAGCATTAATTGCCATAATCAAATCACACCCATTCCTACCTACAGTCAAGGAGGCTAACTTAGCCTTCTCCTATAGTCAAGGAGGCTAACTGGAGCACTCTGGCAGTGATCTGAGTGATATTAATGCAACTAATTGCTAACTGGTGGTTACAATCAGTTCAACCAGTCAGTTAAGGTGCATCCTCTCATTAAATGTATTATTTAATGATTATTTATTATTATTTATTATTATTTAATGATCTGGAGTCAATAGGGCGCCTCCACCAACTTCTGATGGTCAGTTCAGATTTAGTTAACCTCATTGGTGTTCATTGAAGTCATGGATCACTGGCACTTGATGGTTGGCTTGCTATGACATGTGTTTGATCTCCTTCAGTTGAGATTCAGTCATTTATTGCACTTCAACTTCAGTTAGGGTTTGGTGAGTCAATTAGGTTTTTGGTCAAGTGGTTAACTGAGTGTGATTGAATGGCTAAGAGTCAGTTAAGCCAGACTCACTCACTGAATTTGAATTGTCTCCTTAGGTATTCGAATTCTTCATGGAGTTAAGCTATTGCTTGACATTGGTATTGTAACTATTCATTGTTTATTGAATATACAAAGAGGAAACCAGTTCTGGTTTCGATTAACACCAATTCATGAGTATTTGTTAATTATTATTTCATGAGATTGATTCTTAGTTCCTAGATCATGTGCAAGAATTAATAGAGAGTGCATGGGGGAAATCCTGCCACCCACCACTACCCAGCATTAATTGCCCTAAACTAACATAGGAGCGTAAGTGGTTGTTCAACACATGGATTTTCCCCATGGGTTCTAGGTTTAACAATCCCCCCCCCATTATCCTTAGGAAATCATGCCCTTTTCAATATAGTTGCATCGACATAGTTGGTTGGGGTTATTTTAATTAAAATGCATAGTTACATGATGCCACAACTTAATATGTGTCGTATATCCCAATATACTATTAGCAATAATTCCAAACGCTGAAACATAACACAACCAAATCGATGGTGGAGCCTTTTCCTTTAGCTCCGCGCCATGATTATTTACAATATATATGTATCATGTATATTTAATGCATCGGGGTCAAAACTAGGGTGTTACATTCCCCTCCCCCTTCAATAGCACTGTCCTCAGTGCTTTACAAAATTTGCACAAAATTCTACACTGGTATCGCCTCAGTGTTCCACATAATTGAACAAAAATTGATGTGACAATCGCATGGCATCCTTCAGCTCCCACGTAGCCTCTTTAGGTCCATAATTCTCCCATTGTACCTTTACCTTCCGTATGGCTCAATTCTGGAGCATTGTGACCTTCCTGTTGATAATGCACATTGGCTTAGTTTGGAACTCTCCCTCGAGTTCCACTTGAATCACATCCCAATTAATCACATGGTTAGGATCATGTACATATTTCTTAAGCAAAGAAACATGAAAAACATTATGAGCTCTAGTACTTGCAGGCAATGCAAGTCTATATGCAACTAGCCCTATTCTTTCAAGCACTTCAAATGGTCCACAATATCTTGGTGACAACTTGGAACAACTTCCAAGCTTCAAGGAACTCTCCCTTGCCCTCACTCTAAGGTAGACATGATCCTCAACACTGAACTCCCTATTCACCCTATGCTTATCTGCATAGCTTTTCTATCTATCCTGTGCTGCTTTCATATTCTACCTGATCTTTACAACCTCTTGCTCCATTTCCTTGAGCAATTCTGGTCCAAGCGCAACCCTGTTCATTGGATTATCCCAAGTCATTGGTGTCCTACATCTTCTTCCATACAAAGCTTCATACGGACTCATCCCCAAGGATTCCTGCTATTCATTGTTATAATCAAACTCTACCAAGTGTAAGTAATCTTCCCACTTGGTTGGTTTTTCCATCACGTACATGCGAAGCATGTCTTCAAGAACCTGATTAACTTTCTCTGTCTTCCCATCTGTCTGAGGATGGTATGATGTGCTGAAGTTTAGCTTTGTACCCAGATCTACAAACAACCCCTTCCAAAAATTGGAAGTGAACTTGACATCTCAGTCTGAGACTATTACTTTTGGCAATCCATGCAATTTAAAAATCTCCTTCATGAAGATCTTTGCAATGTCATCAGTCTTATGCATAGAATTCACTAGTATAAAATGTGCTACCTCAGTCAACTTTTCTACCACAACCATGATGGAATCATGTTGTCTCCAAGTTATTGGCAATCCTATAATAAAATCCATGGAAATAACTTCCCATTTCCATTTCGGAACTGGAAAAGGCTGCAACAAGCCTACTCGATGTTGATGCTCCACCTTTATTTGTTGACATTTCATTCACATCGAAATGTATTCAGCCATGTCCTTTTTCATTCCTGGCCAAAAGTATTGCTTTTTGGCAGTAGCAATTGTCTTCTGGTATCCTGGGTGACCAGAATACGTAGTTTGATGGATTTCATCCATAACAACTCTCCTCAAATCTGCTACATTCGGAATATAAATTCTTCCTTTATAAGTAAGAAGTCCATCTTCTTCCAGTTTATATCCCTCATACCTCTTCTCAAGACTTTGCTACTGCAATTTTTCTTTTACCAGCTCATACAATTCATCTCCGTCAATACAATTAACAATCCGCTACCTCAAATCTGATTGGAAAATACTAAGAGATGCCAAATGCATTTCATGTACCTTCTTGCTGAGTGCATCTGCTACCTTATTCTATTTTCCCTATATGTGCTTGATTTCGAAATCAAATTCACTTAAAAACTCCAACCATCTTCCTTGCCTAGCATTTAGAGTAGGCTAAACAAACAAACACTTCAGACCACAATGGTCTGTCCTGAGCTCAAATATCCTACCCATCAAGTAATGTCTCCACGTCTTGAGATCATGTACTATGGCTGCAAGCTCTAGATCATGAGTGGCATTGTTTTTCTCATGCTCCTTTAGCTTTCTCAACTCATAACATATCACATGGTTGTCCTGCATAAGGACTCCTCCAAGACCTTGTCCACATGCATCGGTACACACCACAAAATATTTCTTTGGATCTGCAACTTTCAATATGGGTGCACTAGTGAGAAGATTCTTCAACCGCTGGAAACTTTCTTCACACCTCGATGTCCATTCGAACTTTATCCCCTTCCTTTTCAAAGAAGTGATTGCATGTGCAAATTCGGAGAATCCCTCAATGAATGTCTTGTAGTATCCTGCAAGTCCCATAAAATATCTTACATCTGTCACATTTCTTGGAGTAGGCCAATTCATAATGGATTCAATCTTTTCAGGGTCCACAGATATACCCTCTTTTGAGATAATGTGGCCCAAATACTGAATTCTATCTCTATAGAAGTCACACTTTCTTAGTTTTGCATACAGCTGGTGCCCCTTGAGCAATTGCAATGTCAACCTCAAATGCTCTTCATGTTCTTCCTCATTCTTAGAATAAACAAGAATGTCATCAAGGAAAATAAGAATAATCTTGTCCAAATATCTACTGAAGACACTATTCATAAGGCACATAAATGTAGCTAGTGCATTTGTGAGACCAAATGGTACCACTACAAACTCATAATTCCCATGCCTTGTCCCGAAGACTGTCTTATGAATGTATTCATCCTTAATTCTCACCTGATGGTAACTAGACCTCAAGTCAATCTTGGAAAATACCTTTGCTCCTCTCATTTGATCAAAAAGGTCATCAATCCTAGGAAAAGGATATTTATTCTTCACAGTAACCTTGTTCAACTGTCTGTAATCAATGCACAACCTGAGTGTACCATATTTCTTCTTTACGAATAGAACTGGTGCTCCCCAAGGAGACACACTCAGCCAGATATACTTCTTTTCCAACAACTCTTGCAGTTGCATCTTCAACTCTAGCATGTTTGGTGTACTCATCCTGTAGGGTGTCTTGGACACTGATGCTACTCCTGGCACAATTTCAATTGTGAAATCAATGCCCCTTTCTGGAGGGATCCCTGGAATCTCATTAGGAAACACATCCTTGAATTCATGTAACACTTGATAGTCCTCCTATTGCCTCCAAAATATGAGCTGCATACAACTGGCAAACCTTCCTATAGAACTTTTTCAACTACATTGCTAAAACCTGCCTTACTGATATTACCTTTAGAATACCCTTCACAACTACTGGGTTTCCTTCTTCATCCATGCATTCAAAAGTCTTGTTATAACAGTCAAGCTTTACCCTGTGATCTTCTAACCAATTCATTCCAATGAGAACATCATAGGAACCAAGTGGTAGAACATCCAGATCTACATAAGTGATCAATCCATTCATAACCAATGGACATTTCTCTACCACTTCATTGACCTTTCTCTTAGTCCCAGTGGATAGCTGAACTAACCAATATTTCCTATGCCTTACTTTCTCAAAATCACAAATCTCCACTACTCTAGGATTAATGTAACTGTGAGTAGAACCAGGTTCAATCAAAATAGAAACAGATTTTTCAACAATCTTACCTGCAACTTCAACCACAGTTGACTGGTGATCTTCCTGGCGGTCCTCCAGTGCTGCATAAATTCTAGGGACTGCCCTTGCTACTTGACCCACCGTTTCTACTTCTTGAATGTTGTAAGCCGGTATTGCATTCTCATTCTCAGGTGGAAAATATATGCGCAAGTGGGGTCCTTCACATTTCCAACATTTGAGTGGTCTTTTATTCTGTTGTGGATCTTTAGGCTTTTCTCCTGTTACTCCAACTATATTACTCACAGCTTGGGATGGCTGCTTCTGCTAATTCCTGAATCTAGGAGGTTTGAAACCTTTCTTTCTTTGGTCAAACTTCTCATTCTTCTTGTCCTTCCATGCCTTATGGTAATTAGGTTTACCTCTGCTTTGCTCATAGCAATACTTAGCCTTCTTTATTTCTTCTTCAAGAGTTCTAGGTTCATAAAACTCAATTCTATATTTGTAAGATTGAGGCAACCCACTTAGAAACCGCCGGACCTTCACTTTTCCATCCCTGATGTATCGGACATACCTCAACAACTCCAAAAAATTATCTGGATACTCTTCCATGATCTGCTGTCCCATTCTCAACTCATGGAATTCGTTGATCTTGTCATCATAGTACCTGTCAGAGAGGTATTTCTACTTGAAATACATCTTGAACTATTTCAACTTCAGTCTCCTTTCACTGATCCTCTTTACTTGCTTGAAGTGTTCCCACCAAATGCATGCTCTTCCATTTAGATTGAATATGGAAACTCTTGCCTTCATGTTTCCTGAATAATCCTTCACTTGAAAGTACTTCTTTATCCCAAGAATCCAAGCTTCAGTCTCTTGTCCAGTCTTTATCTCACCATAAAATGTAGGAGGTTTAGCTTTCTTAAATTCATCCCGAGAGTGATCCCTATGGGGTCTCCTTCTTTTCCTTTTATGAGAATATGAACTCGTATCCCCACTGGATTCTTCAGAGTTAGATGATCCACTAGAATTCCTTCTCCTTCTCCTAGTACTGCTCTTACTACCTTCTAGTCGTGTTGTACCTCGTCCAGAGTCTATCAAACTCTACAACTTGGTAGCATTGAACTGATGCTACTCTTCTTGGGATTTAATCAAGCTTCTCATTGTGGCTGCAACTTCTGACGGTGTCTCTTGGAATATCCTTCCATTAGACTCTATGTTATCATTTCCATTACGGACATTTTATCCCATGGAATCTCCTGCACACTCATAAGAATCTCTAGCATCATATCCATCAAGGGTTCTCATAACTGAATAATTACTTACCTACCAACTGCAATTTCTAAAATACTACCTTGAAGGTGACTATGATTCTACAAACGTGTTAGATAGAAAAACTATTAGATGCATACCTTGATAAAAAAAATAGAACTACTTACCTTCTTCTGGAAAAATCATAAAATAAACATTTTGCTTAAACATAAAATATTCTTCATTTTTAGTCCTGTAATCCACTGACAATCTACTGAAAGCCCACTAAAAGACAGTCGAGAAAGAACTTGAAAATCACTGAGAAATTCCCTTGAAAAACTGAAATTTCCATTGGCCCAATCGGACCTCTTCCCAACTAAATTTCCAACACTTCAATGGTCAAAACGCCTAGTTTTCTTCGCTGCTCATCAGCGTTCTGTTCATCTATTTCTCTCTAGCATGTCGGATCCGTAGTTGTCTAGGCTTCTAAACTTTATCAACGATGCCAAGGACTGTCCATCGTCGTTCAAAAAACTAACATGTTCCGCTATATCGAAACTTCAATCGTCTAAGCTTCCGAACTGTATCGGTAATGCCAAGGACTGTTCATCGGGTCTCTTCCCCAATAAAACTCTGACATTTCGGCGATCCCAACAGCAAGTTTCCTTCGATTCTCATCGGCGGCCATACGGCCATAACAACTAACCCTTTCTGCTATATTGGCGGTTTCAACAACTATAGTTTTCCATAGTATCAGCAATTAGATGTGTTATTCATTGGGTGCTCAGTCCCTTAGGAAGCCACAACTACGGGTAGCAATCTCATTGCGGGTTCCATGGACATTTATCGGTGGTCGGATCTACTAATCATCGAGTGGATAGTGTCTTAGACTACCGCAACAGTGGGCAGCAAACTGACTCTGGGTTCCATGGACCCTTCATCGGCTGTCAGAAGCACTAATCACTATGGCATCAGTGTTTGAAGCCTCTATCCATTGGAAGGATAGTACACTAGGCAGCCGCAACAGCGAACACACGAACAACTAAATTTTTTGGATGTCATTCATTGGCAACCAAAACAACTAATACTTTTCGACATCATCCACCGCATCAGTAGCTCCATCCTCTAAATTTCGCCGATGGTTCTGACTAGGTGAGTAGACGTTTCGGCGGTTCCGTCAACTAACTCCTGCCGATCAGGGCTCCAATATTCTAAATTTCACCGATCGATGATGGTTCCTCACTTAGATAAATTTGTGAAAAAATTCTTCTTTGCATCGGCTCCTCAAAGAGCTAAGTTTCACCGACGTTTCGGCGGTCTTCGGGAGATCTCCACCAAAACTGCGGCTCCGCCTTCAACTATTTTCCATTGTAACTCTTTGGTTCTATCTTTGTCATCGACACCCTCATCCTCTAATTGTCACCGATCCGATCAACTAGAGTTCATTGATGGCCCAACGGGCACTTCAAAATTTTGTGGCAAAAATTACCTCAGGAACCCGCTGCTATATCGGCTATTTCATTAGCTATTTTTTGCCGAAGTTGCGACTACGCCATCATCTAATCATCGGCAATCCAATCAATTAATTATTGCCGATCGTCGATGGTCTTAAGACTTAGAAAATTTTCAAAAAACAAATATTCTTCCTTTGCGTCGGTGCTCTTGTCCACTAATTCTCGCTGATGTTTTGGCGGTCTTCAGGGGATCTCTGTCAACATTTTGGCTGGTCGATCAACTAAATTCTTCTGAACCTCTTTTCTCCATCGACATATCATCGGCAACTTCATCATCTAATTGTCAGCAATCCCGTCGTCTAATCATCAGCAATATCATCATCTATCCTTCGTCGATCGCCGACGGTCTGCGTTGAGTGGTCCTTACATTGTTCTCCATCGACGACCGACGGAAACTTAGAGAGATTTCCTAAAATTTCTTCTGGCTATCTTCGGTCGGGTGGCATTCCGACTAGGTGATCCACTGCATTGGAAGAGTTTCCTACTTAGTCTTCCGATGAGTAGACGGTTCAAGCACTTAGGCAATATTTGTGGCAGTTTTCTGATCTTTGTTGGGTAGAAGGTGACCTAACTCTGCTAGCTGATCTTTCATGGCCCATTCAGGCCCATGCTGCAACGTTGTCTTTGATACCACACTATAACATCCCCAGCCCTCTGACCGACGAAGAGGACGCTACTATACACCAAACATCTGGGCAACTAGCCCCATGAACATGTACATACATATAAACTGAAGAAAAATGCTTAAAACATAAAACATGCATACATGATTATCATTCAACAGAAGCAAAACATACAATTCAGCATTTAACATGTCCATCATATTCATTTAACAGTAAGTATAAATGCAAGGATGAAATGGTCAAGAATACTTATCTTATAAGAACTGTCCCGCAACCAACTACGACGCTACAACGTTCCACCCAACCATAGGCCAATGTGCTCCTTAATCTCTCAGCAACGCTACCACCCCCGAGACGGGAATGATTTCCCCAAGGAATAAGGAACTAGCAGGCTTACACATAGCCAAGGATAATAAACAGCCAAACTAACACAGTTGGGTTTCTTAGGAAAACAACATATCATCCAAGCCAACACAGATGGGTTTATAAGGAAAACAACGGATCAGCCAAGCCAACACAGTTGGGTTTATCAAGCCATCCAGGAGCTGGTAAAGGCTAAATGCTAAGCTGGTGAGCTCATTGAATATCTAAGGACACATACTTCAGAACTAGCTTGACTTCTAGGACACCCACACACACCCAACATAAGGAAATCAGTGCCTTCTCTGCTACACAGTCCCTCAGGACTTGACCTCCCTTCCAGTGTTATTCATGGGTTGTGGAGAAGAAAGCTAGCCCTTTAGCTCTGCTTGTGTGGTTCCCAAATGCACCAATTTTTTCAACCAAACCAAGCCCTCATCCGCACTCCAACATAGTCCAAAGACCAACCACTGCATGCACGCAGCCAAACAAGCGATTCACAGCTTGGACAGGGGAAAACAAATCCTGAGTCATTCTTGGCCCTATCGTGGCAAAACGTAAAGGAAGACAACATCCAATGATCAACGACGAAAACCACAACCAATTATCAACAATGAAGTGTCTGGACCACTACATAGTATGAACAGGAACGTAGAAAGGAAAACCAATTCTATGCATAGAAAGGAGGAATAACATGCACAGACCCTAATCAGTGTGTGAGGCAAAAACAAGGGTGTCCCCCACATGAGATGGACAGTGAAGACAAAAAAAATTGTTGTGCATGAGGAAAATGAACAGCCAAAATGATGAAGAGTCCCCCCAAATGGTGTGTGAAGGTGATAAAAACTAGAGAGAGAGGACAGAACAATCGGGCATCCCAAATGGCACATGAGGAAAACCACTCCTAGACCATGCATGTGACTAAACCAGCTGGTGGAGAGTGTGTGGGGGCAAGCCTTCCACCCACCACTACCCAACATTAACTACCCTCAACTAGCATAGGAGCTTAAGTGGTTGATCGACACATGGGTTTTCCCCATGGGTTCCAGGTTTAACAATCCCCCCCTTATCCTTAGGAAATCATGCCCTTTTCAATATAGTTGCATCGACATAGCTGGTTGGGGTTCTTTTAATTAAAATGCATAGTTACATGATGCCACAACTTAATATGTGCCGTATATCCCAATATACTATCGGCAACAATTCAAAACGGCGAAACATATCGCAACCAAATCAATGGTGGGGACTTTGCCTTTAGCTCCACACCATGATTATTTACAATATATATTTATCTTGTATATTTAATGCATTGGGGTCAAAACCAGGGTGTTACAGCTTATGTGCCTCCTTCTCCCAGACCCCACCCCAACTACAATGCTTCATTTTTCCCTTGAATAATTTTTTTTGGTCAATATTGGTTACTATATTTTAGGAAGGCTTCTCCTTGAGCTGCTAAGGCATTAGAATTCCATTAATTTCATTGGAGGTTGGCTGAAAAGGTTGGAGTAAAATTATCACTACAACTTTCTTCTGTCATTCTTAGAATCTTAGCTCTAGAAGAGTTGATGCCAAATTTACCTTTGAAAGTCATGTAGAGAAGCTAGATAATTTTGTCTTTCTGACATTGTCTGTTTGGTCGTGTTTCTCCTGAACATGTTATTTTCACTATCTTTTTGCTATTTCTATACTTTTATAGTTTGTACTTTGTGAGTCCTATTGACCTCTCTTGTCGTCATTCATGGATATTAAAAAATAATCTCATCTTATCTATACTCCATTATGCAATGGCTATTCATGGTTATCTTTTATTGGATGGATACTTATGGTGTTGAAGTTAAATGCACACTTCATCTCTATTCATAGCTATATTTTCATCGATGGTTACTTATGGTGTTGAAGTTAAATGCACACATAATATCTTTTGTATTTAATTCTTCGATATGCAGATGTTGATATATTCATTTATTCAATGAACAATTTCCAACATCAAAAGGAACCTTTTTGTTTGAATTTTTTTTATATTAACAAGTATATATTTACAGACCTCTAAAAGAAAGGAAATGAAAATAATACAGAGGATTTTGTAATATTAGGGTACTACAAAGATTCTGATATAAGAGATCTATTTTGCATACGTTATGAAAAGAGATTGAAATATAAGGATGTTTATTAGACTCCTGGCAATTTTCTTGATTTATTTCCAAGTAAATTCATTACAAGGGAAATAATGTGTTAGCTTTGCATGTCTTTCAACTACTGAAAATTCGCATTTGTCCTTCTTAATGCTTATATATTTTTTCATTTTATATGATTTTGAATTTGATGCATGGCTTTATGTTTCTGTATGGAAGGTAAAATTAGAAGCCTTCATAAACAAGGATATTGTTGTTGCTATATGTTGGAAAGTTAGCAAATTAGTATATTCCTTTGTTTCCTGCAGGTGGTGAGAATGACATCAACTCCAGATATGGCTACCATTTCTAAACGGATGGAAAATTACATCTTGTCTTCCAAAAAAAGATGCTTATGAAAGAATCATTATTTGAATTTCCATCTTTCCATCTTAATTTAATATACTTATTTATGCTATGATTTACACATGTGTACATCATATGGATTTAATATTCATGTCCTTATTGTAAAAGTATGTTTCTGCACTATAGGATCACTATAACGTTTGAAACAACAATGTAAATATTAAATTTATTCAGCGATAGCTTACTATTGGAGAAACTAAAGGAACATATATAAGATAGGAATATGTTTTAAGGTTAAGTATGGAGGTGGGTGTAACTTCAAGTGGTCCCACCTAATGGAAGCCACCTTATATCTTAATTTAATTTGTTAATGAATAAGTTGCATGTAAACATATATGGATATGATATCCTTTTTTAAAATGTCAGGATTTAGATACAGGGAAATGACACACACACATATATGTATGTATGCATATGTACAAAAAAACCATGAACTAGAAATATAAAAAATCTAGATCTCCAATATATTATTTTTCAAATTTCTCTCCCAAACTTAGAAATGTAGACCACTATAGAATGAAGGATATTGAAAACACTTTTCCATATAACTGTTTCACCGTATATTGTAATTGTGGATACAGCAATGATAATATCATTTGGCTAATATATTAGCCTCTTCTATTTTTTGTTATTGAATAATATTGTATGGGGGTATATTTGAATAGACTATGAATAGGATCATACTCATATTTATGCAATATTCTTCAATTTTTGTGAGATTTGTGAAACTTTGCATTTTGGGTGGCTTGCACTAAGGAAAAATAGAGAGGTTTCCATATCATCAATGTGGTGGGAACAACTATTGTGATCAATATTTGAAACTATTGGAAGCTAAATGATGTAAAAAATAAGGCCAAAATGTGTTGATAGATAAAACTAAAAACACCAATCAAAATAACAACATAGAGTACATTGAACTGCAAACTTATATGACCGATAATATGAACAAAAAACATGCAAATATAAACCCTCAAAACAACATCACTATTTTGATATTAGCTTTAATAGTAAAACAAAAATGTTATAGCTGAAAAACTTAAACTCTCTAACCACCATACTAGAGCTCCCTGCTTCTCCTTTATAGACTAGGAAGAAGAGAAGGTATACTAGATTTAGAGTCATTAGAGGCATACTTAGTTGTGTCTTTTCTCCTTCATCAGACTACTTTTTTAGTCCTCTCGAATTAGAAACAATGTTCATATTTTTAGTGTTTTCTTAGAATTACAAATGATGCAATCTTTGTGTTAATATTACCCCTTTCCCTAATTCTTAAACGGTTCTAGCTCAATGGAAGAGTGCCTGCTTTATAACAGGAGGTTGAAGGTTTGATTCCTTTGTGCCCTAATGATATTGCAATATTGATATTTTTAATAAAATTTATTTTATTATGATTTATTATGGCTATAAGGGGGGTTTCAACCGTTTTTGTATGTTGTTGTGAGGGGGTTTCTAAACTGACTTCATATGTCCCTACAAGGGGGGTTCAAAAATACCCCTGTAATTTTATATGAGGGGGGTTCGTAACCGCTTCCAAAGGTTTGTAAAGAGTTTTAGGGGGGGTTTCGAACCACCTCTGTAGGTACCTACGAGGGATATTTATAATCACCCCCAATTTTTTGTAGAAAATAATTTTAGTGGGTGTTTTGAACCGCCTCCAAAAGTGACTTTTAGATTCGATTTTGATCTACTCCAGACCTACCCTTAAAAGTTCAAACTTTTAGCGTCGGTGCTATTAGGGGGGTTTTGTTAAGACCGCCCCCAAAGGTTAGTAAGATGGAGTTTTAGCGGGGGGGTTAGAACCACCCTTTTATGAACCTTTGGGGGGGGGGGGTTGAAAATGCCCCCATAGGTACGTATGAGGGCAGTTTGTAATAAGAACTTTTTTTGGGGTGGGATTGGAACCGCCCCCGTAGTTGTCTACGAGGGGGGTTTAGAACAACCCTTAAAAGTACCTTTTCTGGGGGGGGGTTAGAATTGCCCCTAAAAGTAACTTTTAGGGACATTTTTTTATCTCTTCCAAAACCGCCCCTAAAGGTCCAAACTTTTAGAATCGATGCTATTAGGGGAGGTTTTGTGAATACCACCTCCAAATCCAAAACCGCCCCCAAAAGTGACTTTTGGAGGCGGAAGACAACCCCTTTAAAAGTCAAATTTGTTCTAGTGAAGTCATTGGAAGATATTAAAGAATCAAAAAAATGTTTCAATAATGAATGAGAATGGTGAAACATAGAGAGAGAGAGAATTATTTCAAGATTTTAAAGGAACAAATGAGTAGAAAATTTAGTAGAACATTTCCAATGTGGACACTTCTACATGGAAGCAGAGGCATATAGAGATAACACAATACCAATGCTTTATATAGAGTGAAATAAGAGGGTAATGTGGGAAGTAGTCCATATGAAGTTGGTTTGATATAAGTTGCAGTTGTATGAGTGTTGAATATTATTGGTAGGTAAATTTAAACTCAAAACCAGAATGGCCAGGAAAGGAATCAATGTATGAAACTTGAAGTTCCTAAAAACTAAGAAAAAGGGCCAAGTTGGGCTTGGATGGAAAATTTCTCATGGAAATGGAATAGTAGTACAAATATAAATTGAATATAGATGCAACTCAGTGAAGGAACATAATTGTGATGAAAGCAAATGGGTTTGGAGTACAATAAAAGACAACAAAGGAAGCTACCATAATTTTAGTACAAAGTACATGATACTAAGACGTGTATAAGAACACAAAACGATGAACAATATAGAAAGGCTATTGGGATGATAATAATATTATGGAGAAGATCACCCATGTGGTGAAGTTTCAATCTATGCAAGTGAATTGAAATTCAACTATAAATAAAAATAGACACCATTGGATGATGTAGTTTTCCATAGGACCATTTCATCAATTAAAATCAGTGATTTGCATGAATGTTTTAGTTTTCTTTTAACTTACTAAGTATTATTATAATGTATTATTACGTGTAATTAGTAATTAGTATGTTGAAATACTACTTAATTACATTATTAATAATAATTAGATACTCTAATTAATTATTAATTTTTAATGAAACATATTAATTAAAAATTTAACATAATAATCATGAAACATATTAATTAATCATTTAACATAATAATCAGGATCATATTAATTTTTAAAAATTAAAAATTAAAATTTTAATTTAATTATATAAAAATTACTTTGAGGTATAATAATTATATTTAATTACTGTGTTTTATTAATAGTTGTTTAGAATATTTATTCATAAATATAAATTTTAATTAATTATTAATCCAAACATATTAACTAATTATATCATGATAATGTTCTTCAAATTAAATTTTCATTTAATAATTTTAATTAATTAATTATTTCTAACCTTGAGTTTTGTACCGTAAGAACTAAAAGAGAATAACTAGAAATCTATTTACTATCTCTCTAACATTTAATCTAACCTTCAAAACTTTAAACCTCTCCTAAAAATATGAGGTTAGTCTAACTAACCCTAAAATCTATATATCTAGACAACATTTCTCATCTCTTCACATGAACAAATTCTAGTATTTATGGACCCTATCCATCTTGAATTTCAATTAGGCTTTAATTGTCTCCAAAGGATGATACCATAGTATGGATCAAAATGTCGAGAAATTCCATTTCTTCCACACAATTACTCCTCCTCAATTCTGATTTCAATGAAAACTAATCATGTATGAATTATTTATGTTCATTGCATAAGTGCTAGAAAGGGAATTGGGTAAGACTTCCTTCAACCATATTTTCGAATCATGTTTCGGTATGCCTGTGAGATTGAATGCATTGAATTTAAATGATACCCAACCTGATATGGTATGGTATGGGGTGGTAATAGCATGACTCATTCGCAAAATGGCCATAATGAATTCATATGGATATCATTCCATTCATGTATTGGTTATGGGTAAATACCCAACAAAAATCAGAGTTTGTGAACCGAATATAATAATCATGAACCAATGTAAGAATGCATTGAATGCGTGTGTATAAGTAGATTATGTAAATATTGTGATTAGACATACATGTTTTTGGGCATATATGTTGAATGAATTTTGTGAACTCCAGATATGCCGTATTTTACTACATAATATGTTAATATCTAAAATGGTGGACTTATTGGTAATGAATAATTCTAAGATCATTTCATGAGTTGTTGTGAATGTAGTGAAAGAAATGTATGAAAACGTAGTCACATTGGATGTGACTACACGAGTGCTTTATTAGGGGAGCATAGTTGTATAAAAGAAAGATATGCCTTGGATATAGTAGTGAAAGTAAACCATAATGAAGATAGGGACTATTGATCATGCCATTGAGATCTAAGTATTATGTGTGGAACTCATGTTATTATTTGAAATTTAATTTTTGTAATTTATAGATAAAATTAAGATTCCTAATACATGTATGTTTATCTTTATGACATATGTGGATGAGAAATCTACTTAGTATGATCCCATCATGGAAATTGTATTTTTTAAATCCTAGGAAGAAGGTCACTTTAAGGACACAAGAACACTATAAGATGTTCTCTTCTTCTGCAAGAAATACTTGGAGAATGATGGATCACTTGAGATATTGTTAACTTGGAGAAGGGTATTCCTTAACATGGAGGACGAGTGACTATAGAGAAGAGTCAATGTTATTTAATTTTATATGAGAAATTCATGAGATATATAGAGTCCTAGCATAAATATTCATTGGTCATCTTATGTTGGAGCACTTAATGGGAATTGAGATAGCCTGAGGGGTTAGATGTAGAGAAGGTATCCGATTCCTTGTGTTGTGTGGGATGATGGGGGAGGAGTCCTATGAATTTGTAAAAGTTTAGAGGATGTTTCAATAGAAGAAAAGAGGTGAATTATTTCCTATGTAAAACTTGTGAAAGAGAAGAAATATGCATGCATATAGGTATTGGATAGAGATTTCATACTTATTTGATGAAATGAATATATATATTTTTTATTTTTCGGAATTAGAAAATTTCTAAGGACATTATGGCTATTTAGTAAGAATGTTTATAATATGCATACTTCTTCATAATTATTGATAATATGTACTTGTGGATGTTCCAAGCTCGGAAAGGAAACTATGGAAATGAGCAATAAATGTTGGTGCTTTATGGATGAGATGAAAAACAACTATAAAAGATTGCAAGGATCAAGAACATTGTTGCAAATGTGACTGAGGAAGTAACTTGGGAACTAATGGATTCCATGCAAAAACATATTGTAAATATCTAAATACATTTAAAAAAAAATTCATTATATATATAATGTTGAGGATGCATCGAGGAAGATGCATAAAATTAAGGGAGAGGGGAATGTAAAACCCCCATTTTTACCTTTGTATGTAACTTATGTAATTATGTAAACATAGATGAAATGGTTGTAATCTGAACATGAATGTTGTAGTGTGACCAAGATAATGTAATTATATACATTCTTGCATTTGATATAAAAATAGCAACTATTTGAGACTAAGAAAGATGAAGAAGAGATGGGGGTGTATGATTTCACAAGAGGGGAAAGTGAGAAAGGATTTAAAGGGGGAGATGACCCTAGTGACTTATGATTTAATTCATTATCTTTATTACTCCGTTTATATTAAGTTTTATGAAATCCTCTTTAATTAAAGTGAATTATTCTTAACTTGATTTAATTGCATTGAGAGTAGTGATGTTCTCTATAGGCCAGTATAGGGGATATGTTCTCATGCAATGTAACATAATGGTATGTTACCAAAACCAAAAGTAATTAAAAAAATCATGTCAACTAATAAAATAAAAGATTAAAACCAAATAAAAAGTAATAAAAAATCCATGTTGTATCTTAAAATAAAAATTTAAAACCAAATAAAGGTTATGAAAAATACATGTTTGATCATAAAATTAAAATATAAAAAACAAAATATATCCATCATTTAGCACCTTAATAAATTGGATCCCTCTCTGTGCTTGATAGATCCGGGTTTACAATGGATATATATTGGTTATCCTAAACTTGGGGATTAGTTGGGGGGAATGTGAACTTGTAAAGTTCCATTTGTCCATTTATTGTCACCCTTACACGACACTTGGATATTTCTCAATGTGCATACAAATTACTGAGAACTAGTTCATTCATGATCATTTTTCCACCATTCTTCCATCATCGAATGTTAGACCTGAGATACCATACCATACCATATACCAATTTTGTACTTGAGAACACATGGATATTATAGTTGGGTTATTTGGAGTCCTGACATGGAGAATCCATGGCTGACCTATGTTGGATCCCTTGAAGGGAATTGCAGAATATCCTTAGGGACTATTAAATTAGATATGGGAACTCAAGGGGTTGTTAAATCAAAGAAAGGAACTCCAATGCTTGGGTTGTGTAGGATGATGGGGGCGGAGTGTTGGAATGTTGGGATAGTTATAGAGTAACGTTTGACGCATTATTGGGTATTAATAGCCTCAGGTCAGGGATAGAATCTATTATAGAGACAACTAATATAACTGAGTGCATATGGATAGGAGGAATTCCTTTAGTCTACAGATAATTGGAGGATATTTAGGATAATATTCTATTTGTGTATAAAATATTATGAAATAACATCTATTTTTTGTTTTTCTTAATTATTGTTAGGATAAGTAATCTATGGAAAAATGAAATTGAGATTGAAAGGTGATTTAGGTCAGTAGTTTAAGTATCCCATGGCCCTAAAGGAACCATGTGGTCATTGGGTATGTGACACGTTTTGAGAACCATATGCTAGAAGTTTGAATTACAAGAAATTATGTTATACTTTCATTCATTTAACATGTCACATCATAAAAATTTCATGCATAAGGAACACTAAAAGAAACAAATTCAATAGTATACACAAAGACATAAATATTTATCCCTAGAGAGACCTCTCATGGGAAAAACCCAACAAAAATTATCAGCATAGATTTGTTAGAGAAATAATACACCTTAGTACTATGATCTTACACCTAGGCACATTTCATTTTCTTCTATGAAATGTTATATGCTCAAGACTTAGGCTAATTTAATCATTTACTGATAGTTGAGGCGCTCCTGGTTGATCATTTTGACAGTTGAGGAGCTCAAGGTTGATCATTCTAACAAACTAGGTGCCCGCATTAATTAAATTTAACCATGGTGCGTTACCCCATCCCCACATTCAGGGATTGTTTTTTACTTTAGGAGCTAGTGTTATCAGAAAACTCTACTCAATCGGCCTCAGGCTAGATCTCCCTATTGCAAGTGGATCTAGAACAAATCAAATACACAATAAAATCTAATTTCCTAGATAAAATAGATTATGCAAGTTAATCAGATAGATCGCTTACCTGCAATATGAAAATCCTCTTCTCTCTTTATTGATCCAAGCTCCAGCGCATTCAGATCTTCGGCTGCAAAACCTTGTAGAGAAAGTGGAAACCAACAAATAGTACATGTGTATCTAAACATGAATTGATCTAAGCTAATGGTTAAGGAAGAAATCTCTAAACATCATTAACATGACAATGTTTATGGAAAGATATTTGTATTAATGTAATCAAGGAGATGCATAGAATTACATAAAGAAGGAATGTCACAACCTATCCTCAATGCTGCAATCTTCCATCCAACAATACAAGCCAAACCAAGCCTCCAAAGAAAGATAGTAATCCTCCCAAAGGATGATAGGGATCACCTAGAAGTTCCACCAGCATAAAATTACCATAGTCCTTCCTCCTTTCACACTGGAGAGAGGGTTTAATTTATAAGGCTAAAGGGATAGAGTAGGTTGAGGATTAGGAGGATAGGTCTAAGGGATCTTCCCCATAGGTTAGGAACTGAATTCCACCTCACCTAAATGACAGGGATAGACCTCCACCTCATCCACCTTCAAGAAGGGTCTCGAAGCTCCATTTTTTTCCCTCAAAATTCCACTAGCGTACCTAGCAGTAGGAGATAGAGTGTTAGCGCACCTTCCTTTAGGAGAAAGAGTGACTTCGACGCATCTAACATGAAGGGAAAGAGTGTCAAACTTCCTAAAGAGGGAAAAAATGCAATAAACAACCTCAAATAAACCCAGTTTATCAGAGAGAACTTTGAGGATTAGGAAAAGGGTTGACACCTAGATCAAGAGGACAAGATTTTGGTGTAACAACTAGTGCATGTTTATGGTGGTTTTTGGCCTTCCTTGGGCACTTATTACCTCCTATATTCACTACCAATCACCCATGTTCTCACCCATTCATATAATGCCTCCATTTCTGTTCCAGCATGCCTCACCCTTGTTCACACTTGCATTCGTGATCGTTTGGCATGATTAGGAAGTTGATTGGTCCACCTAGGTGATTTTGAGGGTCAAATCATGAGTTGACACTTGTATGTATCTAGATGGCCTCCAAGGCCTCACAATGTTTCCCTATTGTATTATATACATGTTACATATATATTTACATGTTGGGAAGTCATAATATTTTCATTTATTGGCTTCCTTTGTGGATGTTATTTTCACTCTTTCCATTGCTTTGTGCATATTTTGTGACAAATATCGAATTTGTTAGAATCTCCTTGACTCCTAGATTCTACTGTGAATAAATTATCACATAGTATCGTATCTCTTTGGATATTCAAATCAAATCCAAAGTGTTTGATCTGTTGTTTGTGAGATTTTCCAGATAGATTCAAGTGTTTTCTTTGCGGGTACAATCAACAGTTTGTCACCCAGTGCATAAGAAAAAAAGGATTAGACCCATGTTTTGCTGACTCCATTCAACTATTTTGTATGGAAGGCTGAAATAGTGATCCAAATCAGGTCAAAAGGCTTGTACAGGGTCACCATGGGAACATAAGTTGAACCCAACTATGTTGTGGAGAAATTGAAGTTCTTCAACAAGATTGATGAAGCGTTCGGAATTCTTCGTCTCAACATTTCGAGAGACATACTCTTCCATGTAGACATTCTATCAACTCCCAACAAAGTATGTCTCAATATTGAGGCATTTTTTGAGAATACTGATGAGATGAGAGGTCACCAGCTCGAAAATGAGTTAACCTCACTAAGTCCAACTCACTTTGAGACAATCCAGGACTTCTTCACCAATTTCAAATCATTGGTGCTTTAGCTCAAGCAATGTGGCATAGAGAAAAAGGAGGAGCATTTCATATTGTCCATAATTTTGAATCTAGGGACAAAGTAATCAGTTTTTGTATCCACATTCCACTCTAGCAATGTCACAGCTTGAAACTGGTGCATTCCTTCACTGGCTGACTTCATGGAGTCATTGACTCAAGATAAAGACAAGCTAGAGAAAATGGGCACCATTAAATCTAGTAAGGATCAATCCCTTGCAGCAAGTGTTTCAAATCCAACCAAAGGAAAGAACAATGCCAAGGATTCAAATCAACAAGAGAAGAAAAAATTGGACAAACCCAAATCTTCAGATAGGGGTTCGAATCCTTGTAAGGACAAGGACAAAAAGAAGAAAGAGAAGATCAAATGCACTTACTGTCACAAGGGGTGGCATATAGAGAGTGCATGCATGAAGAAGATGATAGCCACAATGATCCAGCTTCTTTAGAAGAACAACATCCCATTGCCTAAGGGAGCAAGGAATAAGGATGGATGTCCAGTCTCATACAATAAAGAAAGGTGCCATGCTTTGGTTTCTGGTTCTTCAGACCCTTCTTCCTTCATCATAGATTTAAGAGCTTCCAGGATTATGGACTCCATAGAAGGCTACTTCTCATACATGTATTCTCAAGTGGTCCATCTGTTTGAATGGTTGATGATTCAGAAATACAAGCCAAAGGGATTGGAAGGATTGATGAAGAATATGGGTACTTCAATAATGTTTTGCTTGTACCAGATCCAATAGAGAACGTAATCTCAGCGTATCAAATGAAACACACTAGAGAATATGAGAGAGTAAAATTTACTCCAAATGAAATGAAGATAGATAATATCTCTACAAGAAAGGTTGTGGCTTTGGGTGTTGGTGACCATGAAGAAAGAATGTAAAAATTCTCTCATTTCCTCCTATACTCTCAAGGGAATGTGCCCCTGACTCATGCAAATGAGATAAGAAAGTTGTAGCACGATAGGTATGGCCATATAAACTACAGTTAGCTCATAGCATTGAGCAAAGAAGGCATGGTGGAAGGGCTTCCATCTATCAAGATCTCAAATGGTACATGCATAGGATGTGTAGTGGGAAAGCATCCAAAGCACAGCTATGAGAAAGGGAAAGCAAGGAGAGCTATCCAAGCACTTGATTTGGTTCATTAATACCTCATTGGGCCTCTTCCCACACCCTATTATGAATTATTAAGTTATGTGTTGACCTTCATAGATGATTTCTCAAGGTTTTGCTGGTTATACTTTCTCAAACTCAAATCTGAAGTTTTTTGGACTCTCAAAGTTTGGAAAACCTTGGTTGAGATTGCATGTGGGAACAAGATCAATGTCCTCAGGACTGAAAATTAAAGGAGTATGTGAAAAAGAGTTTGCAACATATTTTTGAAGAATTTGGCATCCAAATTCAACATTCAGTTCCCTACACACAACAACAAAATGGTTTGGGAAAGTGCTAGAACAGGACTCTCAAGGAGATGGAAACCTGCATGTTGGAAGAAAAGGATTTTAATCCTAAGATATGGTATTAATCCATTAAATATGATTTATACATCCAAAATATATATCCTCACAAATAAATTGTATGTAGAAACACCGTAGGAGGCTTGGATGGGTCACAATCCAAGGGTTTCTCATTTCAGGGTCTTTGGATCCAAGGCTTGGGCTAGGATTCCTCCAGAGAAGAGAAATGCCTCACAAAATCAAATAAAGGAGTCCATTATGGTTTTATATGTTGAATATGAAAATGGATACAATATATTTTATCCCTCATATCAGAATTCAATCATTGAAAAAAGTGTGCAATTCGAAGAAGAACTCATTGAGGAGACTGAATTTGCTCAAGAGGAATGCTCATATCCTTCACTCCAAGATGAGGTAAGTTATGAAAATATTTATGATTTTTCTGATTTTTAAATTTCTAAAGATGATGATAACATAAATTCATATCATTTCTCACCCATTCCTCCCAAGTGGCCTAAGAAAACCATTAAAGTAGCTGGGGATTTAGCTAGCAATCAACTAGATCCTAGGATGACTAGATCTCAATTTCACAATGCTTTCTCTGCATGTGAAGTGAATATTGATGAAATATGATTCATGATGGTTGGATAGGATACTAAAACATATCATGAGGCATCAATTTACCCTATATTTCAAAAATCCATGCAATAAGAGTTCAACTCATTGCAATACAATGAGGCTTGGGAATTGGTTACCTTGCCCTCCAAGAGGAAACTAGTGCAATTCAAATGGTTCTATAGGACCAAAGTGGTTGTTGAAGGTTCAGATATAAAGTATAAATCCAGTTTGGTTTCCAAAGGCTTATTGCAAGTCCAAGCAGTGAACTATACAGAGACATCTGCAGTGGTTGCAAAGATGGACTCTATCAAGATAGTCTTAGCCATTGCTACATCTAAGCGTTGGGAGGTTTACCATATGGATGTGAAGAGTGGATTTATTCATGGTGAAATTCAAGAGGATGTATATATTAATAAACTTGCATATTTCATTGAGTGTTACTGAGAGAAATTCCTATGCCTTGGGGTACCACAATAGATAGCTTGACTCCAGAAATCATTCTTTTCCAATATGCAATACTAATCAAATATATAACACTAAAGGATCAGACCTCGTACCTTATTCTGGACGATTGAAGTAGATCCCCATTGAGCTTTCCAACTTCACCTTGAATTGATAAATCACTTCCTCAACAATAAGTAAACAAGACAAGCATACTATATATCTTGGTGTTAGATCTATTCTAGCATTTATAGTCAACAATTTATAAGCATTTGAAATCATCCATGGATAAAATATTCATTCAAACATATATTATTGGACAGGAAAATATATTTCTATTCATATAAAATCAGAGATTACAATGGATACAACCTCTGTTAGCACATCTGCGAATCGGAGAAACTGAATCCCCCACTTCGGCCTCCACCACCTCAATCCTCCATCTCTCGATAGCAAGATCACAAGAAAAAGGCAAGCTTGGGAAGAACACAAAAGTTCTCCAAGGGACAAAGGGATGCAGACTCAAGCACAAGTTCCGGAAAAAATAGACTATAGTTTCTTTTCTCTCAATTCTCTCATATGCCTTCAATGTACCAAAGAGTTCCTTATATAGATTTTCAAAGGGGCAATGAAAGGTCAAATCTGAGGGATCTCAAGGCATATGGAAGGCCAGGAGTAAAGTGAGTCGGATCCAAGTCAAGGAAAACTCCAAAAGGATTTGGATTTTGAACACATCCCGATGTATGCGGTTTTAGTGGTCAAACCCATGTATATACGTGATTAGGGGTTTAAAAGTCGCATGTATTAATTTCCACATGTTTATAGGGATGGTCAAGGAAACATCAAAGGAAAAAAAATGGTCCAAGTGGTCTAAGGAGTCTGCAGAGGGATAGGGGAAGGCCATGCAAGTGTGATTCACCTGGAGTGGTAAGATCAGCTATAACAGATGCCCCCAAATGTGTGAGGTCAGAGGGGTCATACGATGGCCTAAATACATTATAAGTCCATCCCAGAAGTGGAGTGATGAAGGATCCCAAATGGAAGACCAGCCACTGAATCAACATAGTACAATGATACAACTCTGTACATAACTGCAAATATATATAGCAGTCCCGGATACATAAGAGTACAATGGCCATGAATATGCATGATACAGAATATCACATAAGTGGTAATCTCCACGTACAATATACATAGATCAGAATCTCCATGATGAAGATATACAAAGGATCATGATCTCCATAATGGTTGAAGATATACAATGGATCAAGATCTCCATAATAGCTGGAAATGTCTGACATATACTGGAATCAAGTCATAAGAGCTGAAATCTCATGAACACTGGCACGATCAAGGAGGTAGTATATAAGAGATGCCACCAATCTGGAAGGTATCCTACACAAACTGCTACGAGTACATGTCCTACTATGTGAATAGAGGTGTCAAGGTCGAACATAGTAGTCCATTATCTGATTACCGGTCATTGATGTATATCGTTAACAGACGCAAGATCACCCACCGATAATGAAAATGGGAATCAAGGTACTAGAGTGCAAACTAACAAGTGTGAATAAGTGTGTTGAGGTCGAACACTTGAGAGGATCGATTGATCAGGGGACACTAATGTATTCCCAAATGCTGCCAATGGTGAGAGAACCTACCACTGATGACTGCAAGTCTCAAGGCACTCAAAAATGACTCTAGATTCCAATCCCAGAATAAATTATTTGAAGTCAATGGGATGAAATCTGTTGGAAGGATGGAATTAAGGCATCCCCCATCATCCAACACGAGGTACTCAACAAAGTTGTATAATGTGGAAGGACTCGATCATAAGGTGCACGAACCAGTAACTGTACCGGGAATGGATGACATGCAAATTCAAGATAACTGAGGAATGGATGACTCAGGTTTCAACTTCCTTCGAACAAGATAATATTGATGAATGATGACTGAATAAAGGTAGCATAGACTTGATATAAAACATTGGGACATATCTGCGACACAGGAGGCATCGACAGAGTCTCCATGGGGACTGGAAGCTTAACCAATCGGTGTAGATAAACTCAGATAAACAAGTATAGCTCCTAAAGTCAAACTATAAAACCAATCAATGGATGTGATATACAGTGCTATGTTCGAAGGCAACATGACTCGACAGCTGCCAAAGATAACATTTTTCCTTGTACGGCTTTTTGGTTTTTTGATTTTTTTTTGCACTTTTTTAAATATTTAAAAGGCTTGAAAAAGAATAAAGCTGCTTTATAGTTACAGACTAGGAGGAGACAAGTGTCATAGGGGCAAACAAACTAGTTCCAAGTAGTGGAACATACCTATTCTCAATGCAAGGATACATGTGTAGGATAACGACACTCGGGGGAAAATCCCCTCCCGGTAAAAATAGGGGATTAAGCTGCAAAGGATATATAAAATGGCTCTGCATGGCTAGACATGAGACAAGCTCGGGCTATATGGCTGAAACCCAATGTCAGGGAAGCTCGCATAAGGCTCAATAAGGTAGGAAAAGCTCATGATAATGCAACTACAACTTGACATAAGGGAGTCATGAGGGAAATAGGCCAGCAAGATATCAAGAGGAGTATGAGTCTCTTACGAAATGTCATGGCAATACTATACAACAGACTCCCACACCCTAAGGGACAAAACGTTAGCATGGGAACCAAATGTAAATAAGGCTCTAACTACGGTACCCATGTAAGGTCAAGCTCTACCACTCATATCATGCCACTTCTAAAACAGCAAGAAGGTTCTGTGACATAATAGAGTGGGTTTGTACCTAAGGCTATAATGAAATGGTCATAAGGTCATGCAAAATGCAAATGGTGATGAAACCTAACCTATATGCCAGTTTAGACATGATACCTGAAATTGACACGAATGGGTCAATCCAATGGCTGAAACGACACTCAAAAAGGTCTCCTACATCATAAATTAGTCCAAAAACGGTCCAAAAGGATTAGAAATGGTCCAAACTATAGGAAAGGGGGTAAAAATTTGAAAAATTTCTATAAATAGTAAAAAATTCAAAACATTATAAAACATTTGAAATTTTTACCCATTTGAGCTCAGAACTTCAACGGCGAATTCCAAGAGATCCAGCTGGCGAAATCCACAACCGTTTTTTCTAGGTACTTACTCATGCTGCACTCTTCCATTTTGATGTAATTTTTGTCAAATTCCATGGTGGTTTTGGATTTCTGGGCCATTCTAAAATAGGCACTGTGGCCCATGCAGAAATTGAGGGTTTTTCTGCATATAGGGCTAGATATACGTAGAAAATGCCCTCACAATCGCACACATACGTGGTTGTTTGGAAAACAGTCGCATATGCGGCCGTGCTTAAGGTTTTTCAAGTGTTCTAATGGGAAAAACTCATTTTTTTTGTGTAGGATGGTCCTAGAATGGAGAGAATGTGAACATGGTGATGTAGAAGAGGCAGCAAGGGCCGATCTAATGGCTCAACAAGTGCTACGTGCATGTGGGCTATACAAATTTTGGTGTCTTGGTGGCGTAAGGGCCAAACTAGGACTATTACAGATGTTGGTGGACTACTGGGATCTAGACTCAGAGTCGTTCCAGATAGATGGGATGTCCCTCACCATAGAGGTGGAGGACATATACTTTATTACTGGACTTTCCTGATGGGGGGAAGTAGTGAACCTACGTTCTCGCGAGCCCAGAGGTGGTCTGACTATAGATGAGTACATTGTGGTGTACTGCTATTCGGACACAGAGAAGGTGGGGATTCAAATCCCAACTAACTCCATACAGGTGCTAGGCCTAAAGGTCATCCTATTGACACTGGGTAGGATAGCAGGCTTGGCTTCACTCCGCCAGGCCTCGCAGCCTCTGATTTTCTATACAGTGGAGTGCATGAGACCCATGGTATATGATTGGAGCACTGCATTATTGGGAAACATGAAACATCAGCTCAGTGAGTGTAAGATGAGCAGAGTGCGAAACTTTGGTTTTAGCAGCATACTGAGCATTTTTTTCTTCGAGCATGTTCTAGGATTAAGCCCTAGAGTTGACGTTCCTCTACACGGGGTTCGAGATCCAGCCCAACGACGTTGGGCGGATGCGATGCGTAGACTGGGGGGAGGTAGGGTGTCCAACCCCTATCCAGTTGATTTCTTTCCATGGTGGCAATGATAGATAGTTTCCATCGATGACTACCCCTATGCAGGGATATATTTTCGGGGGGACCCGAACATGTCGCTACCACCAGGATCGGCATATGGTGACATAGGTAATGAATCTCAGCCCTCTCTTTAAATTTTTTGAGTTATTTAGTTTTTTTGTGTTTTTTGATTATATGGAATCAAAAGACATGTTTTTGGGTGACAATACATAGTGACATCTACCATATGCATGCAGATGTGAGACCACGATGGCCTGAAGTCTTCCCTCATCATAAACATAGGGGAAGAAGAGACGATATCACGGGTGTGAATGCGGAGCGGACACTCCAAAACATTCATACCAACTTCATGAGGCTGACACACAGAGTACCCATGGCGCAAGTCGAGGACTTGCCTGAGGCCATGCAGTGCCAGGTGGCGGGTGTACCACGAGCATGGGTGCGGCTATTTCAAAGGCTAGCTAGAGCCATGGTGACATTCCATGATTAGAACCCCCCTCCTCCTCCACGGGCTTAGATACCTGGGAGCGATACATTTTGTATTACCGTGTACTATATTTTGGTGGCTTGAGAGCCCCATTTTTGTATCATGACACTATGTATTACCACATTTTGGATGTTTATAAAACTTTTATGATGATCAGTTTATTTATTTACATGTGTAGAAATTTGTGTTTGTGATGAATTTATTGTGTATGAAACAAATGCCAATATAACACGTAGTTATCATATGAGTCAGCAACTTGATTATTAATTCTTGGAATATGTATGTATGTTATATTGTCAAATTGTTGTTCTAATAATCTCACACGTAAGAATCTTCTTAACAATGTCGGATCTCTAACATGGTACAAACCAGTAAGCTGTGACACTACTAACTTCGAATCAAGACGTACCTCAAGAGAGAGAATGCCATGTAAAATGGCATCCCATAGAAGCTCAATAACGGCACTATATTTATAAAAATTGTTTGAAGATGGCTATAAACATACACCTCCTGAAGACAATACCTGACCCATAGGAGTATAAATCACCCAAGCAGTAGAGGCTGAGTGTTGAGTGTGACGGCTTGCACCATCCATGAATCCTATGAAGGTGGAATATTCCATTGGCATCTGCCAAAAGAAATGGAAACTAATCACAAACCTGATCACTATAAGAAAAAGACCTACCTATGCAAAACTGTACAATAATATACAATAACCAGCCTTGGATGAAAATCATGCATAGTACTTTTTGAGATAGAGCCCATTTCTAGGCTTTGCTAAGGTTGTCCACTCATAATTCACTAACTCATAAGCGCCCTTCTCTAACACATGTTTGACGATGTAAGGACGACGCCACATGGGGTTAAACTTTCCTTCCCCCAAGGGTTCTTCCGGTTGTTCCCACAAAAGGACCAAGTCTCCCTCACTAAACCTCCTTGGTCAGATAGACTTATCGTATTGGACCTTTACGCGACACTTATTCACCTCTAGATCCACCAAGGCATCTCGATGCTGCTCATCAAGTTTCTCAAGGTGGACTAAATGCTCCTCCAATGGTGAAGTGTCTGGTAAGAGCTCTACAGCTAGCTTCAAAGAAGGAATCTTGCACTCAACCAGCAATACTGAATCCACTCCATGTACAAGTTGATATGGAGAAAAACCCATGGCAGTCTTAACAGTGGTTCTATAAGCCCACAAAGCAAGATATAACATAATGTGCCAATTATTCTTGCTTTGTGCGATGGTTCATTGGAGAATGGATTTGAGTGATTTGTTCACTGCTTCTACCTGTCCATTCACTTGAGGGTAGTAAGAGGAGGAATGCTCTTGTTTGTACCCTAATTTTGATGCCAACTCTTCCATCATATCGTTCTGAAAGTGTGAGCCATGGTCAATGACAAGATCTTTCAGAATCCTGATCCAAGTAATAATCTAGTTGAATACGAAGTGTGCGGTTGTCTCACCATCGAATTTAACTATAGGAATAGCCTCAGCCCATTTCGTGAAGTAATCGACAGCCACTATGATATGATGATGCCCCCCAGCTGAAGCTGGGTTGCAATACATAAAATCAAGACCCCACTTAGTGAAGGGACTAGCAGTGATGATGGGATGCAATGGGGTAGGTTTCAAGTGCATATTAAATGCAAGCACCTGGCAAAGGTGGCACCTCTTGACAGCATCTACACAATCTTTAAAGATCGAAGACCAGAAATAACCCGCTCTTAAGAGTTTTTTGGGCTATAGAAATCCCAGATAAATGACCACCACACGCCCCTCCATGGCAGTCATTCAGCACTACCTCAGCCTCTTTATGAGTTAAACAACATTGTAAAATGGAATCTACCCCACGGCGATACAAAGTGTTATCCACTATGAGGTAATTCTTAGACACGTGACGTAATCGTCATCATTCATCCTATGAGAGGTGAGTAGGGAACTTTAATGTTTGTAAATATACAATGATATACCCATACCATGGATCTAAAGTTGAGATTAAGAAGATGTGCTCATCGATAAACGTATCTTCACAAACCAACTCCTTGGCCTCGCTTGGGAAATCCGATATAAGCTCTGCAAAAATTAATGATTTCTTCGATTTTGCCAAAACAAATTTGAGATCGAATTCTTGCAGGATGAAAATCCATTTATTATATTTTCCCCCAATCATCCTTTCAGTGAGGATGAATTGAAATGGATTGACATGGGATTTTACCAAAGTCTAGTGAAGGAGAATATAATGTCTTAACTGTTGAACCGCATGTACAGTAGCTGAAGCAAGCTTCTCAACATGAGAATAATGGATCTCCACGTCAATAAGATTTTGGCTTAGATAGTATATGACATGCTCTTGGAGCTCCTCATCCTCTTGAACCAGAACCATACTAATCGTCTCCCTGGACGTGGCCACATATAGTAGAAAATCACAGCTATAGTCTGGGGGACTAATCACCGAGGTCGATGCTAGGGCTCGCTTGAGCACATCAAAGGACTCCTGGGCTTGCTCATCCCAGCAAAATGTGGCTTCCTTCTTCAAAAGACGCATGAATCCTCTAGTCAAATTGGAAAAATTGACAACGAATCTCCGTAAGAAGTTTTCCATGCCTTGCAAACATTGAAGATGACGGATATTTTTCGAGAGAGACAACTGAAGTATTGCCTCAACCTTCAAAGGGTCGACTCTTATACCCTCTTTAGACACAATGAATCCTAACAAGTGACCAGACTTCACACAAAAGATGCACTTGTGAGGATTTAACCTGAGCAAATAATAGTGGCACCTTTCGAATACCAATCTCAAATGATAGGAATGACAAATTCTCATATGAGAATGAGAAGCAAGGTCATCCAAAAATACTTCGATAATTGATTTGAGATCATGGAAGATCAAGGTCATGGCCCACTGAAAAGTAGCTCCGACGTTCTTAAGGCCAAAAGGAATTTTTCGATATGCAAAGGTCCCCAAGGACAAATAAATGCAATCTTATGTTGGTACTCAGGTTTAATTTGTATCTGATTGTACCCAGAAAAGCCATCCATAAAGGAAAAAAACTTGCTACCCGCACACTCATCCAAAATCTAATTAAAAAATGGTGTGGGGAAATTGTCCTTAGAATAGGCATGATTCAAATCACAAAAATTAGTACATATGCGGATCTCTCCCTACTTCTTGTCAATCAGAACGGAGTTTGAAACCCACTCCGTCAAGGGAACGGGATAGATAAAACTGGCTTTCAATAGTTTCTCTATCTCTACCTTAATCATGGGTTCTTTCCTAGGATTCACTGCGCGTAAGCATTGTCGAACTGGTTTAGCATTGGGATAAGTCTTAATATCATGTTCAACAATGAGAGGGTCAATACCTGGCATTTCATCGTAAGAACAAGCAAATATATCACGGAATTCTTTAAACAGCTCGATGTATTCTTGAATCTCAGCATGGGAACATTCTGCCCCAATATAGATATTTTCTATCCTGCCAGGATCGTGAGAGATATTGATAGCAATACTTGGAGATATATTTTCCATGTTTCCATCAGCCATCAGACCAAGAGAGCTTAATGGAACCATAGGACTACCAATTCTCTCACTAAGAACCTCCCTAAGTTCCTCACACTCCAAGCGGTCAAGCTCGGGAAGAAAGTAATATCTATGATGGAACTCTTTCCATGGTGGCTCAACTCCTGACATGGCCTCAGTAATCGCTTCGTCTGAAGGAAAAAAACTATCAAGGCAGTTGTGCACATGAGAAGACTATACTACCCATGCAGGAAGCACATAAGGGTCCTCCTCCTCCGTCTGCGAAGAGGAAGGATTGGGTTCTACAACATACTCAATATTAGCTTGATAAGCTACCATAGTTGCAGGAAACGACACGTCCATCATGATGGGCTCACTCGAAGTATTCGATGTAGGAAGAATCCAAGGATCTTCAATATGACTCGTGTGAAAAGACATCGATATTATAGATGTCAAAGCCTCACCGGAACTAGACCCTATCATAAGGATAGGTGTAGGACAAATAAAAATTCCCATGAGGGATGGATACATGCCCACACCCACACTCCCAGTTGCTGGCTGAGAGTGCTCTACAATCGGGATCGAAGCTCCTAAAGATGCAGTAACCAACGGATTCTTGAATGACGTTTGATCAATCGTAACTATATTCCCATTAAATGGAAAGCATACAACACGAAATAGGGAAGAAGCTATGGCTTGCATATTGTACATCCAATTCCTACCCAGCAAGAGATTGTAGTCAAGGGGCGAATCAACCACCTCGACCTCTATCGCAATGGTCTTCCCTCCCAAGCGGACCTTAAGGGAAGGAAGGATCCCGTGCAGCCTAAACGATCTCCCATCAAACGCAATTAACATGGTCATGGATTTAGAAAACTAAAGGGAACCTAAACCCTTCCAACACGATAAAGAAATCATAGAAGCAACAACAGCTTCATCAATCACAGTGTGCTTGATAGTCATGTTAAGACATTCTACATGAATCAAAAGAAACACATAGTAAGGCAAGTGAGGCTGAAGTCCTGTAGTTTCAAATTTAATCACGGAGGAATAATTATCATCATTCACACCTAGGGTAGAAAGAAAAGCCTTCCTTTGCAAAGGACAACTCTGAAGCACTTCCAGTGCAGACATCACACAAGGAGTATGGCCCAAATCTTTGACAATATAATAGTTCTGGGTGGCTCAGGCATTAGGACTGTGCCTCAAACTCTTAAGGACTCCCTTAGGAATACAAGGTACAGCTTCAGGTTTATCCATAGGTTTTTTAATACACAAAGGAGTCCCTGGTGGATCAAGTTCCTTTCCTGGGTTGGGTTGTGACGACCCATAGTCTTTCGCATGGGTCACAACTTTCGCAGCATGTACCATGTTAATGAAACCATGACCACTACCCTCTGATGGATCTTGATCACCACCAAACTAATCATGGGTCCTCGAGTTCATATTTTGATTGTGAGGTAAAGGGTTAGTCAGCACAGTTGGGCCCTGTGCCAAGAATCTCAAGGCTTCATCAATATGAGGGCACAAGTAAGTGAGGTGATCCTCCTTACACAATTTGCAATGGAATTTAACCTTACGTTTAGCTTGCTTGTCCCCCCTAGAATTCTGGAAATTCTTGTCATTATTATTAACATTTTCATTCCTATTCCCACCCTTATGATTATTTTTATCCTTATTTTTATTTCGTCCGGGCTGCTGGTTACCCTTCTGGTTCGACGATTGCACTGAAATCACACTTGCCATTTGGGTGGGTTGAGATGAAGACGTGGCTTGTCCCAAAGCATATTGGTTGATAGATAATTGACTAACTTGTTTTGCAACCGAATCCACGGTTTTAGCACTCGCACAACAAAAAATGCCATCGGCATGTGGTCCAGGTTTAACTTTGGGGTCGAAACTAGAACGCAGAGCATTGGGAATGATCTCATATAAAAAAATTAGATTGAGCATAAATCAAATATAGTTCTTGCACCCTAAAAATGGCTTGTTCCTCATTTTGCACTCCGGATGTAGAAACATCCTTAGCTATATATGATAATAACGACTTAAGGAACCATTCAAGGAGGAATTCCGACGATATAAAGGCTTCAATTAACCTCTTTCATCTATGCCACTCTTGGATATGATCCAAGATATGTGTGGCTTTATCCTGTCTAAATGTCGAGAATATTTTAGTATGAATGTCATAACGCACTGGTAGTTGGAAGTGGTTAAGAAAAGTCATCGCTAGGTCATCGAACAAAGTGAATGCCCCGCTAGGTAGCTCTATATACCATTTCACGGCTGGCCCTGTAAGGGTGCGTTGAAATAGCCTTAAACGGATTGAGTCCTGATGTAAGGAATTCAAAGATCACCATAGCTGAAAGGTAGTAACATGTTCGCTTGGATCCTCTCCCGGTTTGCCCTCGAACTTGAGTATGTCTGAGGGAAGCTTAGTAGGGACAGCTGGCCCAGCTGGGTCATGAGCTATAGGATCGTTCGTCAATATAGACAAGTCAGGAAGATTCAGCATCACGAGGAAAGGGAGCCTAGGATGATTAGGTCGATGGACCACTCCCTGATAGTTCTGATTCACATAGGTCTGATTACCATAACCACCATGGCCTTGGCCATAGTGCCCTCCTCCTGTTTGACCCATATAGGATGGCATGGAAGCACCATAGTGTGGTTTACCTTGACTATTTGGAGCTACAAAGCCATAATTTGGAGAGTAAGTGAGTTGTTGATACCCGCACCCATAAGGTGAAGAACCCTGTCCATACTACGTCCCATAATAGGGTTTATGCATGATATGTCCCATGAGACACTCCATAAGTAGGGATATATGCTCTAGAAGTAGGAATATACATTCTGGAAGTAGGAATATACTCTCCGGAAGTAGTAATATGACCTCTAGAAGTATGAACATGACCTCCCAAAAAAATGGGTGGTGCATGAACCTAAGACACAGCTGGTCGAGTAACCACGGAAAGGACATGACTCGTAGCAACGTTCTGGCCCGAAGGAACACATGAATGAGGTGGAGGGTGAACATTCAAAGAACTAGGGATAGAGGATGAAGGGACCTGTGTAATTATATATGTGTTATTCCCTATAGTCACTCATCTTAGATCTGGTATCCTAATAAGATCACTAACCCCAGACCTAGGAGGAATATATGATGTAGCTTCCACCGTCGGGATGGAAGGTACAATGTGACTTGTTCTCCCAAACCTCTCCGCATGGTAAGGAATGAGAGTGCCCCCAGGAATATTGTTAGGCTCAAACTCAGACTCGACATGGAATGCCAAATCATGTGTGGGAAAACTAGACATACCACAACTACCATAACTAGTGCTCACGGGTTCAAAATGAGTCTCATCATCCTCCACCATTCCATACCAGCGATGGGTCAATGGCGGATCAACACTAGAGTAAGTAGGTCTATCATGAAAAGTACCTATCTCAAAAATCACAGGACCTAAATCAGTCAAATCAGGTGAAGGATCATAGTTAGGAGTAAACTCCCCATCTTCCACTTGAAGGGGAGAAGGTGGTTCAGGAATACCTTCAACATGGTCTCCCATCGTGTGTGAATCAATGTGCGAAGTAGTTCTCCTAGACTATCTATTTCTCTCTCCCAAAGGAGGAGGGGATGTAGAAGGTGGAAGTCCTACTAAACTACAAGAATGGCGAGGAGCCGCACCCAAATCCACAATGACTCAAAAAATATAAAAGACTCTCTATCTATGCAAACCCTAGGCAAGCTAACATGCACAGAGAAATCACCAATAAAATCTAAAGCCAACCAAAAGCAATCAAGGGTAGCATAAGTGAGCTCCCGAATGAAGCAGGTATGTCTCGCCTAGGAGAGGCTTGAGACTCCCATACACAACAAGCGAAGATATGTAACCAATTACTGTGGACCTCAGCTTCAATGGATAAAGCGACTGTGTTGTCTGACCCCAACCTGGCCGGGACACCCACAGAATAACCCCTGCAAAGTATCCCGTCGATATCCTAGGTAAGGCCACTGAGGTCACCTTAATATAATCAATGCTTAGGAGGACAGTCGTAGGTGGGATTGACTGTATGGACAGGGTAGCAAATCCCAAAACTATCGAAAGAGCCCCAAGATATGAATACAATCCTGGAAATATCTTCGATGCTACTTAGTTATGACTAGGGGTCATCCCAATCAAGAACCGCTCACATTGCCTCGTGCTTAACTCCCTTTTGAGAGGAGGATCCTGAGAAACACTGGTTATACCAAGTAATTTCACACACTCACCTGGACAGACACATACATGTTGTTGTTTAGTGGTCTTGGAGAATTTACTCACAATGAACTATTCCAAGACCCTAAAACCTAATCTTGTTGGTGAACCCGATCAAATGAAATAGTGTATTTCATTTTAATTTAAGCGTTGATTTTAATTGGCTTTATTACTCAAAAGAGGTATATGGCTGTGCAACTAATGGTGTTACAACACAACATGAAGTAAAATGCACACCTAACAATCAATGCAAATGCATTGTGTCCATGAAAAACAGGGTATGCTACTACGTGAAATGCACCATTTTCTTCAAATGATAAATGAAATATTTCCTATATGAAATCCTGACTAATACTCAAAAGCAAATATAGTGCAAGTACTATGCAAAATGCAAGATGAAATGCATGATGATAAGCAAATATTTTTGGATTTTTTGAACTAAAAATGAGATCTAAAAGCAAAAGAATGGCTCTACAACCCCTAGACTCTACAAGAACACTTCAGCAAAGTACTAAGGTAAAATAAATCTAATGCACTAATCCCAAAACAAAAAATCGAAAATGCAATGACAAGAACATTCTTCAAAAAAGAAATTTTACCCTAAAAAAACGTCTCTGGTAAGAAATAGAGATGTATATAGACTCTAGTAGTATCAAAGGAGACTCAACAATCATTAAAATTCACCTAGGAACCATTCAACTTCCTCTAGAAGGAAAAACCAAGGGCATACATGACTATTCGTAGTAAACCCGTGTGTGTATGCGGAAATAGCAGTGAAACCCGTGTATATACGCGATTGTGAGTTAAAAACTCCCGTATAGGAATAATTTTGCATAAAAATAAAGGAAAACAGACAAGTTGAGACAAAATTCACACCAATTAGACATTACCAGGTAAACATGCCCCTAGACCCGACACAGAAACAAGAGAAAAAAAGCAATTCAAAGCCATTGAATGCCGATAGAAAACCCCCAAAGGACAACTACTAGGAACTCCCCAGCAGAGTCGCCAATTATGTTACGGAGAGAAATTCCTATGGCTTGGAGTACCACAATAGACAGCTTGACTCCAGAAATCAATCCTTTCCAATATGCAATAGAAATCAAATATCTAACACTAAAGGATAAAACCTCATACCTTATTCTGGACGGTTGAAGTAGATCCCCATTGAGCTTTCCAACTTCAGCTTGAATTGATAAATCACTTCCTCAACAACAAGTAAATAAGACAAGCATACTATATATCTTGGTGTTAGATCTATTCTAGCATATATAGTCAACAATGTATAAGCATTTGAAATCATCCATAGATAAAATATTCATTGAAACATAGATTATTGGACATGAAAATATATTTCTATTAATATAAAATCAGAGATTACAATGGATACAACCTCTGTCGGTACATATACAAATCGAAGAAACTGAATCCCCCACTTGGGCCTCCACCACCTCAATCCTCCATCTCTCGATAGCAAGCTAACAAGCAAAAGATAAGCTTGGGAAGAACACAAAAGTGCTCCAAGGGACAAAGGGATGCAGACTCAAGCACAAGTTCTGGCAACAATGGACTATAGTATTTTTACTCTCAATTCTCTCATATTCCTTCAATGTACCAAATAGTTCCTTATATAGCTTTTCAAAAGGGTAATGAAAGGTTGAATCCGAGCGATCTCAAGGCATATGGAAGGCCAAGAGTCAAGTGAGTCGGATCCAAGTCAAGGAAAACTCCAAAAGGATTTGGATTTTTCACACACCCTGATGTACATGGTTTTAGTGGTCAAACCCATGCATACACACGATTAGGGGTTTAAAATTCATGTGTATTAATTTCCACATTTTTATAGGGATGGTCAAGGAAATATCAAAGGACAAAAAATGGTCCAAGGGGTCTAAGGAGTCTGCAGAGGGATAGGGGAAGGCCATAGAAGTGTGATTCACCTGGAGTGGTAAAATCAGCTATAACATTGAGGATACTTAATTTGTATTCATGTTGAAGAATTCTCTTTATGGCCTCAAGAAATCCCCCAGGGTTTGGTATGCCAAGATGGACAATTTTTTGCTCTCGCATGGATTTGAAATATGTAAATATTATACTAATGTGTACTTTAAGATTTTTGGTGATGTATTGAAGGTAATAGTGTTGTATTCTTATGATATTTTGATTAAAGGTGGCTGCACTAAATAAATTGGATCAATTAAGTCTTCTTTGCACAGTGATTTCTCCATGACTAATCTTGGATTGTTGAAGCAATTTCTTGGATTGGAAATTGAAAAATATGAAGAAGGGATCAAGGTAAGAAAAAAATTGTGCCGAAGACCTATTATTGAAGTTAAAATGGCTGAATGTAAGGAATCCGAATTCCCCTTCCTTTCTGTTATCAAACTAGGTGAATTTGGTGCATCTCCATTGGTGGACAACTCATTGTATAGACAACTAGTTGGGATTATACTGTATCTTACAAACTCTTGTACATATTTGGAATATTCTATAGGTATTATATCAATGTATATGAAATAGACTCATGAGATCCATTGGAAGTAATCCAAAAGGATCATTTATTATGTGCAAGGAACTAGACACTTCGATGTACGCTATGCTGTTTGTTCTCCACTAGAACTTGTTGGATTTACTGATTCTGATTTGGCCCGGAGATCCCATTGAAATAGAGTACACTTTAATTTTTGTATTCATGCTTTCACATGGTCCCATATGCTGGTAAAGAAAGAAACAACAAACCATATCCCTCAATTCAGCTGAGGCCAAGTACATAGGAGCAGTGAACACAACAACACAATGTGTGTGGTTGCAAGGTATTCTTCGGGAACTTGGAGTTGCATTTGATTCACCCACATTCATCTCGTGTGACAATAAAATTGAAATAAGGATTTCCATTGATCCAGTGTGGAGACAAAGGAACAAACACATTCATATGCACATACACTACATCTGGATCTTGGTGCATTACCAGGTGATAGCCTTGTAGTATTTCCCATCTACAAAGAAAATTGCTGACATTATCACCAAGAGCTTCACAGAGAAGACATTTACCTATATGAGATCCCTTCTTGGAGTGGGTTACACATGGTGATCAATGGTATTCACTTTCATATTCTTCTCCATTTCCATTTTAGAGTGGAGGTTGTGTTCCCATGTGGTTCTCCTCCTTACCTTGGTTTTTATGGACAAATAACATTTATGTTGTATGAGGTGACTTGAGCCTTAGTTGGAAAGCCATAAATAATATTTTGGATGATTTGTACTAAGTTAGGATTAAGGGGGGGTGCTAGAGAAATAATACACCTTAGTACTATGATATTACACCTAGGCACATTTAATTTTCTTCTATGCAATGTTCTATGGTCTAGACTTAACCAAACTTGATCATTTACTAATAGTTGAGGCGCTTGTTGGGTGTTATCTCGACCAGATTAATACCAAAATGTTTGGATGTGTTCTACTATATTAAATACACCTAATATTTAATTATCGACCGGGGTTTGTAGGCTTAGAATTTCTACAAAATATATGCAAAGGTAGAGGGGATCCTAGGGCGTTGTAGAAATACTTTAATAGACAAAAGATTGAAAAATTTTCAAAATGAAAAACCGAGTTAAACTTCTAAAAATTTAATTATTAATGTGATTAAATAAAAACATCATACTGGGATAATATCAAACTATGTTATTTCAACTAACAAATGAGAATATAACCACTGCGAAACCTATTTCAACTAACTTCAAGAGCTAACTATTCACAGAAAGTACATATTTGAAAATACAATCACAACAACTAGATAATTTATAAACAAATAATTTCTGATTGAAAAATATATTATCAACAACTACTTGAAAAGTTGGGGTTCATATTAATCTTGCACATTGGTCTAGGAACTAAGATCAATCTCATCAAAGAATAATCAACAAATACTCATGAAATGGTGTTAATCGGAACCAAAATTGGTTTCCTCTCTGTATATTTAATAAACAATGAATGGTTACAATACCAATGTCAAGCAATAGCTTGAATCCATGAGGAATTCGAATACCTAAGGAGACAATTCGAATTCAATGAGTGAGTCTAGCTTAACTGACTCTCAACCATTGGTTCACACTGAGTTAACCACTTGACCAAAACCCTAATTGACTCACCAAACCCTAACTGAAGTCAGAGTGCAATAAATGATTGAATCTCAACTAAAGGAGATCAAACACATGTCATAGCAAGCCAACCATCAAGTGCTAGTGCTACATGACTTTAATGAACCCTGATGAGGTTAACTGAAGTTGAACTGACCATCAGAAGTTGGTGGAGGCGCACTGTTGACTCCAGATCATTAAATAATAATAAATAATCATTAAATAATCATTAAATAATATATTTAATGAGAGGAGGTGCCTTAACTAACTGGTTGAAATGATTGTAACCACCAGTTAGTAATTAGGTGCATTAATATCACTCAGATCACCCCCGGAGTGCTCCAGTTAGCCTCCTTGACTATAGGAGAAGGATAAGTTAGCCTCCTTAACTATAGGTAGGCATGGGTGTGACTGGATGATGGCAATTAATGCTCCATTGATGTCAATTAATGTCAATTATACTTAGGATATTGGTTTAACTAGGCCAATTTGAACAAAAAAGAGTGTGTATGATGGTAAATGTCTCCAACACCCCCCCCTTAAGCTATACTCAAGAAGAGTTAGAAAACATAGATGCATAAAAATGCTAGGGCCCTTGAAACGAAGGCCATAGGTCACCCTGTACAATGTTGAAACTGAAAGAATGCTCAAAACAAACTAAGTGAGGAAAAGAGGGAAAACCCAGTGGGAAAAACCCCCCCTCAAGCTGAACACTGAAAGTAGTCTGGATCACCCTAATGAACTCACCCCCAACAGTGAATGGAGGTAAGTGAACTTCTTTTCTGAAAATATCTTGATGAAGATGTCTATAATC
>LPNX010840710.1:440289-458531 GCA_001517045.1 Pseudotsuga menziesii | reverse complement strand
GGTATCATAAAAAAACTACTTTTTTTGTTTGTATTTTTGACATATCTCCCCGTGTTTTTAATCAAATTTCGATCGGGAGACCTCGTTGGATGCGGAATTTAATTCCGCATCCAACGATCTCTCCCGGTCGAAATTTGAGTAAAAACACGGGGAGATATGTCAAAAATACAAACAAAAAAGTAGTTTTTTTCTTTTCTTCCTCCAAAATTAATAAATATTATTTTATTATTTTAACTATTATTTTATTAGTTCATTTTAGGAGGCCCATTTTGAGTTGAAATTTCCTCTAATGGTCGTAGGTCCTGGTTCCCTGAATGTACTGGAGGATTCTCTTGGCTGCCTTCCAATCAATATCATGAGGCTGCTGCATGTATATTGATACAGTATTCGCGGCATAACAAATATCATCCCTAGAATGTGTCAAGTACAACAAGCTACCAATCAGCCGTTGATAGATAGTGCAGTCCATGGGAGGTGTGTGTTTTCCTTCTTCAAGGTTGATCGCTGGAAGGAAAGGGAATGGTCCAGACCTACATTCAGACATGTTAAACTTGAATAATAGGTATGAAATTTATTTGGACTGTGTGACCATAATCCCATCAGAATTTTGCTCAATTTCGAGCCCCAAAAATTGTTTTAGAAGCCCCAAATCACTCATTTCAAAGGCATTGTGGAGAGTAGTTTTGATGGCTGAAATGGAGGCAATTGTGCTACCTGTGATCAGTAAGTCATAAAAATATAAAAAAATTATAATTAGATGACCATCATTCTTCTGTAAATACACATTTGGATCTGATCTACATCTCTGAAAGTTTTGCGAGAGAAGGAAGGCATCCATCTTGGAATACCACTCTCTTGGGGCCTGTTTTAACCCATATAATGACTTCTTTAGCTTGCAAACTAGATATGGATCAGTGATGTAGCCCTTAGGATGATTCATTTATATCTCCTCATGAATATATCCATGCATAAAGGCTGACTTAACATCCATGTGATGCACCTCCCAGTGCTTGAATGCTGAAATAGCCAAAACAAGGCGGATGGAGTCCATTTTTGCAACCGGTGCAAAGGTCTCATGGTAGTCCACTCCTTGGACCTTAGAGAAACCTTTTGCTACCAGCATTTCCTTATATTTTTAGGTTCTTTTATCAGCATAAACCTTTTTTCGAAACACCCACTTGCATTGAACCAATTTCCTTCCCGAAGGAAGAGAAACTAGCTCCCAAGTAGTGTTTTTCTGAAAAGAATTCATCTCTTCATCCATGGCAACTTGCCATATCGGATAATTCTGAGCATGGTAGTAGGATTTTGGATTTGAATTAATCATAAAATATCAATTTTAAGACAGCAAATTATCATAACAAGAGAGTGCAATACCTGCTCTTTGGAAATCAGACCGGGTTCTCCTTGGATCATCCAGATTTCCAATGTTGTCTCCCGCGAAGGAGAGTGTATGTTGGGCCAATGTAGGAAGATGATTTTTCACTTCAGGTTATGATTCAGCATCTGATGATTGCTGCACACTGATATTAGAAATCAGAGGATCCAAATCAGGGCCATCACCCCCAATTTAATCATCCAAATATTCAGTGGAATAGGAAGGAAATTCAACAGTTTTCTCCTTCACTAGTTCCACCTCCTGAAGAGGCTCATCGAACTTGACACTTATCTCGATGATGATATATTTGGTATTGATATCCAGAATATTGAATACTTTATATTCATTAGTATACCTAGTAAACAAACATTCTATGCTCTACGGTTGCAAAGCCTTTCTTTTATCAAGCAGAATCCGGGCCCATGCAGTGGACCCAAACACCCGTAGGTTCGACACATCTGGCTTGTGTTTGAAGTATGATTCAAAAGGAGTATTTAATTTCATAGATGAATGTGGCACCCTATTCTAAATGTATTCTGTAGCATGCATGGCTTCAGCCCACAAATTTGCAGCAAGCTTCTTTGACTCCAACATACAAGTGGTCATCTCCTTGAGAGACCGGTTCTTCCTTTTCGCTACTTCGTTTTGCTGCTGAGTGTAGGGAATTAAATGTTGGAAATGAATACCACTTTGGTAGAATATGTATAGAAACTCATTAATAACATACTCCCCTCCATTATCAGATCTCAATATCTTTATCTTAAGCCCAGAGGCATTTTCGATGAAGGCCTTCAATTCAGAAAATGTTTCACATACTTCTGATTTCTTTTTGAGAAAGAAAACCCATGTATACCTTGAAAAATCATCAATAAAAGTAAGGAGGTACCTTGATCCATTCATGGATGTGATAGGCATCAGACTGCTAATATCAGAATGTATCATCCCCAATATGCTTGTAGCTCAGTTTGCCTTCCCCTGACCGAACTTGTGCTTAGGGTGTTTTCCAATCACACAGCCCTTGGAGACTCCTGTTGTTTCCTTGATGACCGGGAGGCCTTCAACCATGGATTTTTTCTGTAATTGCTGAAAATATTTGAAACTAAGATGGCCAAACCTCTCATGCCATAGCCTACTAACCTCATTTCCGTGAGTTAGAAGAGGGGTGGGATTTGCATCCGCAACAAAGTGAGAGAACTCATAGGATTTTGCATGATGATTTGCAAGGCCTTTTGCAATGAGTTTCCTAGATGCAATTTCTGTTATCTCAACATCATTTGGGCTGAAAGAGACTCTCTTAGGAATTCCTATATGTGTCATCTGATAGACACTAAGGAGATTTGCTGCTAGAGACGGTACATACAAAACATTAGAAATAAAACATTTTCTAGATCTACAGTACCTTGTCCTTCGAAAATGATGGTGGAGTCATCTCCCATGTGGATGGGAATGGATTTGCTAGTCTATAAGGATGAAAAGGAGTCTTTTTCAGCCATCATTTGATTCGAGCTCCACTGTCAATCAGTAGTGCTTTGGACTTCGAAGTGCTTTCCATGAGGGCATGACCTTTCTCATGCTATGGTTCCCGATCTTGGTGATATCTCCTCCGAAAGCTCTCCGAAAGATTGATGTGATTCCTCTCAAGGAGAGAGGTTTCTTCATCAAGATTTTTCTTCATGTAGTCATGTTCAAGGTGAAAACCCTTCCTACAATAATAACACCTGACTTTTTCTTTCCCATTGTGCCCTTTTCCTTTGTTCTTCCTTGAGCCGGAAGATTCATCATGCTGCTGATTTTCAACTCTAGGCTTGGGAGTGTCAAATTTAGTTTTCTAGTTTTTATGCTGCTTTCCTTTACCCTTTAGATATTTCGGCCCTGAGACATGGAGGGCTTGATCACAGGAAGATCGGATGATCCCCATCTAGACAAGCTTGTCATGTTCATTAGTTAGGGACTCAATGAAGGCATTGAGTTTAGGCATCTTCCATCTAGGGGTTTTGAGCTTCCACACATGGAATGTAGAAACAAAAACTGAATAATCAGCCCCAAGTTTGGAGAGGATGGCAAGGATGAGCTGATCATCCTCCTTCTCCACTTTGCATTGCTTCAAGAGTAAAACAGTATGCTTGAAATTTGTAAACAAATCATTTACAGTCTTGAAATTGGAAGGTTGGAGAGACATGAGTTCATTTTTGAGTTGGTAAACTCTCAAGTAATCATGCTTTCTATATAGAGATTCCAATTTGTCCCATATTTCTTTCAGTGTCTTCAGATCTGTAAGATGGAAGAGAAGGTATTTGGAAATAGAGAGGCATAAGAAACCGAAGGCTTCATCCTTCTTGTTCAAGAATATTAATTTTTCTATGGTGGATCTAGGCTCAACTTCAGTGTCCATGGCGACTCTATGGAGTCCTTTGGAGTGCAACTGAATCTCCATTTTATTTTTCCATGAGTGGAAATTGTATGGAGTCAAGAGAGGTACTGAGGAGGCCATTCGGATATGTTGTAGCGAATGCTTCACCTGTAGAAACCTAAAAATCAAAACAGAAAGGGAAAAATAAGGTCGGATAGCCTGCACATTCCAGGCTTTCATCACACCCAGCATAGTCAATCAAGCAAGCTTGATCAACAAGTTCTTTACTTTGGATATTGAGTGGTAATCCTTGGATTCTGGTGCAGTGCTGGAATTTTGAGCTATTGGTCACTTTTCATGGAGAAATCTATCAAAAATCTTGTTTTTGAGAGATAGATCTTCGTCCCGCCTTATGTTCTAATACCATATCAATATTTCACATTGATCTAGGAACTAAGAATCAATATCATCAAAGAATAATCAACAAATACTCATGAAATGGTGTTAATCAGAACCAGAATTGGTTTCCTCTCTGTATATTTAATAAACAATGAATGGTTACAATACCAATGTCAATCAATAGCTTGAATCCATGAGGAATTTGAATACCTAAGGAGACAATTCGAATTCAATGAGTGAGTCTAGCTTAACTGACTCTCAACCATTGGTTCACACTCAGTTAACCACTTGACCAAAACCCTAACTGAAGTCAAAGTGCAATAAATGATTGAATCTCAACTGAAAGAGATCAAACACATGTCATATCAAGCCAACCATCAAGTGCTAGTGCTCCATGACTTTAATGAACCCCGATGAGGTTAACTGAAACTGAACTAACCATCAGAAGTTGGTGGAGGCGCCCTGTTGACTCCAAATCATTAAATAATAATAAATAATCACGAAATAATATATTTAATGAGAGGAGGCATCTTAACTGACTAGTTGAACTGATTGTAACCACTAGTTAGCAATTAGGTGCATTAATATCACTCAGATCACCCACAGAGTGCTCCAGTTAGCCTCCTTGACTGTAGGTAGGCATGTGTGTGACTGGATGATGGAAATTAATGCTCCACTGATTTCAATTAATGTCAATTATACTTAGTATAGTGGTTTTACTACGCCAATTTGACCAAAAAGAGTGTGTATGATGGCAAATGTCTCCAACAATTCAAGGAAGACTTAACTAATAAGTGAATGAAAAAATGAATAAAGAAAAGCAAGTAGAAACCTTAATAAACAAAAAGCATGTAGAAAGATTAATAAAGATAATTAAATAAAAAGCAAGTAGAAAACTTAATAAAGATAATTTTAAGTTATTTTCTACAAGTCTTTTCAATAATCACAAAGTGAAAGGAATAGGTCTTATCACTATGATCAATTTACAAGGTACTAGTATACTAGCAATTAACACACCTAACCCTACAAATCCATATACAAAGAAATAAATCAAACATAATTTCAAAACATTACAATAGTACTAAAGAAGAAAATCAGAAATTAAAAGGAACAAAATCACAACGCATAATTCAAGGCATGAGTTGGAAAGAGAAAACTAAGGATAAAAATTAGTAAATACTTTAAACAATCTAATTTATGGTTCAAAATAAAAACATAATCATTATATAATGACTACAATCAGAGCATAATAAAAAAGACAAAGAAACAGAACTGAAAATAGATTTAAGACAAAACTAGGAACACTAAAGGTCAGATGGAAGGCTAGACAATAGTCTGGAAGGTGGGTCTAAATGACAGTCCAATCACACAGTCCGAATGAGAGGCTATATACAAAAAGTAATAAAAACATACCTAAATGATTTAATCATCAATTGATTTTGTGCATATGAAAACAAGATGCATGAAGACATAATTTAAATCGAATTAATCATCGTATTTAATAGTGAAATAAACAAAGACAAACACATGAAAAGAAAAAAATCATTGCAAATAAACAAACTAGAATTTAAATTACATAAACTTATAATAGGAATAAACAGAACTTAATCTATCTAAATTGATAAAAACAACCTATTCTATGTGCTTATTTAAATTGATAAAAAAAACTCTATTCTATATGCTTGTAAATAAGATTGAACAATAAGCTAAGAATGAAAGGATTAAAAGAAAACATGAAATCAAACTATACGTTACCGGCCATTTATTAAAAAAACTACATTAAAAACATAGTATGAATTTTATTAACTACAACAGATACATGCTACAAGAAACAGAGAAATAAATAATTGCAGGAACTTAACTACCTAAACAAATTAGAAATAAAACTACTTATCTATAAGGATGAGATAACAAAAACTTGTACGAAAATAAAAAACATAGATTGTCAAGGGGCCCTCTCAGCAATCATAGATAATGTTTGGTGAATGATTACACACGCAGTCATAAAAAACAAAGCATAGAGTTCTTATTAAACAGAAGGAACATAGTTACAATATCCTTCCATCAAAGCAAACTAACTGTCTCTCTAATGGATTGATCAATCCATTATCTCTTTGTATGAAGGTGTTTATATACACACTTTTTTCAAGAGGTTGAGCAAGTCGAACCTTTAGTGGTCAACTGCTCTTCTAAATTTAGTCAATCATAAAAGGAAATAATTGTTCATAGGCCAGTGCATGAGCATCTGCCTCCTTTAGCGTGATCGTGGCATCTTCAGCATGAGTAGGGCGTTGTGGTGGTGTAACTACTCCTCCTTCCGCATGACTGATGGAGTGGTGTTGGTGCAGGAAATGTAGACAATGGGTCTTCTATAACATAGGTCCTTCATCATCATGTATGATGTGGCATGCATCCCATTCTTTAGTGCAACTGATGGTGTGGTTTCAAATGGAGGTGAGCACATAGTGGGATTCCATAATGCAAGTCGTTCCATTCTTCAAAGTGTGCAGACTAGTAACAATTCAGATTTTAAGCAAAGGAGGCCACGGTTGATCCTTCTAGACTGGATATGTTCCATCCTATGAACGTGTTGATGACAAGCAGCGTGATGGTCATCTTAGGATGAGAGCCTCTTCAATCATCAAACACATGGGTAGCAGGTGGCTAGTGGAATTGTTTCAACATTTAATTCCTGAAATTGGTCATGGACTATGGAAATTGAACCCAGTGTTAGAACAATTACACTCACAACAATTGCCAATTACACATGCAAAATTACTCACAAAAGAGACTGAATATGGAGCAGAACACTAATCTGTATTGAATAAGTGTACAATAGCCAACCCTATGAAGTCATAGGCTGATACAATAAATAATTACATGAGGGATTCAAATGCATGAAGATGCCATTCGAATCTAGTCAAAAGCAGTCTTACTAAATCTAAGCAAATCCCCCATAGGTGCATAAAGCAGTTTCCAAAACTATCTAGGAGCTCACGAATTGGAAAAATTAATTAGGAAATCTAATAGTGGATGGAAGGACAAATCATACATGCTTTTCATAGGAGAAAAGAGTGGAGGATGTGGAGGACAAAAAAAAGTTAACTTCACCTAGTCAAACTTTCCCATTTGCCTTAAAACAATGAAAAAGAAGGCAATAAAGCAGAAAAAGCAGACATGCGCTAGGGAGGCTAGGAATAAAGTAGATTTGATTCCAGGAGGTTTCCCAAGCGCTCCATGACTCAAAATTAGCAATTTTGATGACTATGGATGTGTAGATGACAACTTGCATAAGGTGGAATATGGAAACTAGGCAAATAAGAGAAAAATGGATTAATTAATGTCTAAGGTAGATAACTATGGGTTTATTATTCTAACACCCCCCCTTAAGCCTGAATTATGAGTAAAATATCAGAAAATTATAGGGCCTAGCAACAAGGCTTAGTCACCATTTACATACTGCATGTCCATTTAACCAAGGAAAGAGGCGAAAACCCAGTGGGAAAATCCTCCCTTAAACATGGACTGTAAAACAAAATTTGGAAATCTTGTCATCACTCATGCTTCACAGCATGATCAGCAATCCCCAGCAGTGATTTGATATTTCTGAATGTCTTCTCACAAAAAACTTTGGTGAAGATATCAGCTACTTGTTCTGAAGATGAACAGAAGAGTAGGTGAATGGTGCCATCATGTACAAGCTGTCTGATGTAGTGCATATGGATATCAATGTGTTTGGTTCTCTACTTCTAAAATGGATCATTGTAGATTCAAATGGTACTCTAATTATCATAGTAGATAGTAGTTGAGTATTCTGATTCGAAGCCACACTCTCCAAGTAACCCCTGCAACCATAAACATTGAGTTGCTGCATTTACAACTCCTCTGTACTCTGCTTCTATAGATGAGAGTGCAATGGCACTCTGTTTCTTGCTTGACCAGCTAATTGGCCCTTATGTAAGCATGAACACATATCCTGATGTTGACTTTTGATCTGTCCTATCACCTTCCCAATCATTATCAATAAACCCAATCAAACCAAGATCATATTTTGCTTTATAGAAGATCCCATGAGTCCTTGTTCCCTGAACAAAGTTAAGGATCCTTTTGGCTGCTTTCCAATGGATCTCATGAGGCTGATCCATGTATATAGAAGTGATACTTACTGCATAATAAATATCAGGTATAGTAAGTGTAATATACAACAAACATCCAATCAATTTCCTATACAGTGTATTGTTTACCATAGGTGAAGAATCAGCTTCTTCAAGCTTCACTCCTGAAAGGAAAGGAGTCTTGCTTGGCTTGCAATCCTTAATTATGAATTTGTTCAGAAAATATAAGGCATACTTGGACTGGTGCACTTTTATTCCATCTTTGGTTTGAGCAATCTCGAGCCCCAAGAATTGGCTCAATAGCCGCAAATCTGTCATGGAGAAGGCATGGTTCATTGCATCCTTCAAAGAAGCAATTTCATCCTTTGAGCTTCCTGTAATGAGAAGGTCATAAACATATAAAAAATATCATTAATGAACCATTAATCATCTTCAAATATACATTTGGATCTGATTTGCATCAAACAAAATTCAGTGATAGCAGAAAGCTATCAATCTTGGCATACCAAGCCCTGGGGGCTTGCTTAAGCCCATACAATGACTTATTTATCCTACACACAAGATATGGGTTAGTAGAAAATCCTTGAGGCTGCTGAATTTATATCTCTGCAGTGAGATATCCATTCAGGAAATCACACTTCACATCCATGTGATGTACTTCCCATTGCTTTGAAGCTGCAATGGCTAAGGCTAGCCTGATGGAGTCCACCTTTGCCACTGGTGCAAAGGTCTCATTGTAGTCTATGCCATGAACCTATGAGTAGACCTTGGCTACCAATATTTCCTTGTACTTAATAGGTGAACCATCAGCAGAAAATTTGGTTTTGTACACCCACTTACACTGAACTAGCTTCCTCCCTGGGGGATGATCAACTAGCTCCCAAGTGTTGCTCTTCTGGAGTGAGCTGAACTCTTCCTTCATGGATGCTTGCCATATTGGATATTTTGCTACATATTCATATGTCTGAGGATTTGATTCAACCATCATATAGAATTTCTTAGCAAACATAGGATCTTTCATGCACAGAGCACTCTCAAATTGAGATCTAGTCCTCCTAGGGTCATTAGGATTTCCAGCTAGTTCTCCAGCTTCATGAATGGTCTTGGATGCCCATTTTAGACTTGTAGGGATGTTAGGATATGCAATAAAATCATCATTATTAGACATATCAGAATAATCATGTTCAACTATCTCTTCACTTACATTCAGAGGTTCTGGTGATGAAGAGGATTCTCCAACTTCCACTGCTGCTAAGGGCTCTTTTTGAAACTGAACACACCTTTCAATGAAGGCTTTGTTTGTGCTCAAATTGATTATATTGTACCCTTTTGAATCTTCAGAGTACCTAACAAATAGACACTCTTGTCTTTGGGGCTGCAAAGCCTTTCTCTTTTCTATTGGAATTCTAGCCCAAGCCCTTGAGCCAAAAATCCTGAAATGGGTCACATCTGGCTTGTGCCCACTCCATGCTTCGAAAGGAGTGATTCCATCAAGATGTTTATGAGGCACCCTATTCTAGATATAGGCTCCATACTTTATAGCTTCATCCCAGTACTTTGGTGGCAAAGTCTTAGCCTCCATCATGCAGGTTTCCATCTCTTTCAGTGATCTATTCTTCCTCTCAGCAACACCATTCTGCTGTGGTGTGTAAGGGATAGAATGCTGCATCTGAATACCTGCATCTGTACAATATTGAATAAACTCAGAGTTGACATACTCACCACCATTTTCATATCTGAGGACCTTGAGTTTCCTCCCAGACTGGTTTTCAACCAAAGCCTTAAATACTTTGAAGAGGCCAAAAACTTCAGACTTGTGTTTCAGGAAGTAAACCCAGCAATACCTGGAAAATTCATCTATGAAATTCAATGCATATTTGGCCTGACTCATTGACATATGAGGGAATGGGCCAGCAACATCACTGTGGATCAACTCAAGAGGTGCAGAGGTTCTCTCATGACTAGCTCTCTCAAATTTATGCTCTGGGTGTTTTCCTAGGATCCAACCTTGACAGACTCCTTTGGAAAATTTTATCTTTGGTAACCCTATGACCATTTATTTTTCACTAAGATCAGAAAGATACTTGTAATTTAGGTGGCCAAATATTTCATGCCAAAGCTTGCTTGCCTCATTAGCATGAATTAGAAGAGTAGAGGGGTTTGAGTAGGGTAGGAAGTGTGAGAACATATATACCTTCGAAGTATGATTTGTAACTCCTTTTGCAATGAATTTACAACTTGAGATCTCTGTGATCTCAACTCCATCAGGGGAGAATATGACCTTCTTTGGAGACCCTGTGTGGGTCATCTGATACACTGATAAGAGGTTAGAGGCAAGACCTGGAAAATACAACACATTGCTGAACTTACCATGGTCAAGATCAATCCTCCCTTTGCCCAAACTTTCAGTGAGAGAGTCATCTCCCAATACTATTGGTGTACCTTTCGACATATCAAGTGAGGTGAATGCCTCCTTGGTCGAAACCATATGTCTTGAAGCTCCAGAATCAATGATGAAACTAGGTGAGATTGATGTACCAGCAACCAATGCATGAACTCTCTCTCTGTCTTCTGAACTTGATCCTCCTTCCCTCTTCTTTGAGCTGTCTAGAAGGGAGATGCCATTCTTCTCCAGGAGTTGGGTCAGCATGTCTATTTTCTTCTTCATGCAAGAGCTCTCAGAATGATTTCCCTTACTACAGTATACACACTTTCTCATTTCTCCTTTGTTCTTCTTGGAACCTTGAGGCTCCTCGGGAGACTTGTTCTTGTCTCTCTTTTGCTCAGGTGGCTTTTTAGCTTTCTTTTTGCTTTTTGAATCCACCCCGGAATCTCCAACAACCAGAGATTGGTCTTTGGATGGTTTGATGGTTCCCATCATCACCAGTTTATCTTGTTCTTGTGTGAGAGATTCCATGAAATCCGCAAGGCTAGGCATCTTCCAGTATCGAGCTGTCAACTTTGTGGCATAGAAGGTTGAAAAAAACACTGAATAGTCAAGGCCAAGATTCGATATTATTGCCAAGACCAGTTGATCATCCTTCTTTTCGATCCCACATTGTTTTAGCTGCAAAACAAGTGCTTTGAACTTGGAAAAATAGAGTTGCAGGGATTCAAAGCTATTGGGACTCAGGGAGATCAATTCATTTTCAATTTGATGTCCCCTCATCTCATCTGTCTTTCCAAAAAGATCAACAATATTCTCCCATACTTCATTCAGTGATTTCAATCCATCAAGATGGAAAAGGAGGTCTCTGGATATACTTAGACACAGGAGACCATAGGCCTCATCCCTTCTGTTGTGCCATTTTATCTTCTCTGCAACTACATTGGGATCTAATTCTATTGCCATAGTCACTCTGTAGAGGAATTTCACTCTCAACAATATCTCCATCTCTTCTTTCCATTCAAATAATTTAAATGGATTCAAGATGATCTTCTGAGATTGATCCATAGCTCAGAAATTGTCCCGTCAGCCAGCAGAATGCTCCCAGTCAATGATGTCGAACTTGCAAAACAAATTGGAAGGAGAGAAATAAATATACAAACACTCTGATACCATGTGTAAATTGAGCCCAGTTTTAGAACAATTACACTCACAACAATTTCCAATTACACATGCAAAATTACTCACAAAAGAGACTGAATATGGAGCAGAACACTAATATGTATTGAATAAGTGTACAATAGCCAACCCTGTGAATTCATAGGCTGATACAATAAATAATTACATGAGGGATTCAAATGCATGAATATGACATTCGAATCTAGTCAAAAGCAAGCTTACTAAATCTAAGCAAATCCCCCATAGGTGCATAAAGCAGTTTCCAAAACTATCTAGGAGCTCATGAATTGGAAAAATGAATTAGGAAAGATAATAGTGGATGGAAGGACAACTCATACATGATTTTCATAGGATAAAAGAGTGGAGGATGTGGAGGACAAAAAACAAGTTAACTTCACCTAGTCAAACCTTCCCAATTGCCTTAAAACACTGAAAAAGCAGGCAATAAAGAAAAAAAAGTAGACATGTGCTAGGGAGGCCAGGAATAAAGCATATTTGATTCCAGGAGGTTTCCCAAGAGCTCCATGACTCAAAATTATAAATTTCGACCACTATGGATGTGTAGATGACAACTTGCATAAGGTGGAATATGGAAACTAGGCAAATAAGACAAAAATGAATTAATTAATGTCTAAGGTAGCTAACTATGGGTTGATTATTCTAACATGGACAGCGCGCAAAGTAATTAGCGATCTGGACGGAAACTCGAAGGTGAGATGGATGACGAGATACATGATGAACTGGACAGTGGTTGCACAAATTGGGATGAATGGTGAGATGAATGCATTTTTTTTATAGATTTGCCCAAACATAGTACATAAACTGCAAACAAATACACATATTAATTAATATATCAAATATGCTTTAAGTAATTTATATTTAAGTTAATAAAGTCATAAAAATGATATTAATAACCAAAATTAAATAAACATTAAATTTGTTCTTACCTTGTGCTAAATAACGATATGCATGACATAAAATACAAAAAAGAGAGTAAAATATGCATTGAAATGTGTTATTTTAATGCCAAAAAATGATAACAAAATGAGGCTCAACATTCCCCCAAACTGGAGAAATTCCTGGTCCCACGGAGCAAAGAAAAAGATAAGTGATCATACTGTCAAAGTGAACTTTAAAATGTGAGCCAACAACAGGCATATGTATGAATGAGTGAGTTCATAAATTCTATAATTAGTTCAACCATGTCCAAAGTAAATCTTTGGACAAGTTGAACATATGACACAAAAGGTATAAAATTAATCATTTGATAGTTTATCTGTATGATTGGGTAAAAGGATAGGGTTACTAATAGTGAAATGATAACTAAAAAAAATTTTAAGGTCAAAGCATTCTCATGGAGGTAAAAACTATTTGCAAAAACAAAATTTGGTTAGCAAATTTTAGTCATAAGTGCTATAATATCACCAAGTTGAGATCGGCATGTGGTATTTCATTTGGATTATCTTTCGATCTTCAATATAGTCCTCCATATTGATATTCTGTAAAAATATACTTCATGCTATAACCAAGTTCCATTGCTAATTTATCCTCAAAAACACTTATCATTTTTGTCAGAGAAAATAGATTTGTCATAAATAATGAAAAATGAAAACAGTCTAATTTTTCCTAATCCTCCTTCCCCCAAACTGAAGGCATGGTGCGTCCTCAAGACATCAGAAAGAATTTTTGATTGTTCCATATAAAAAGAGTCCTATCATGCTATTTTATTATTTTGTAAAAGGAAAAACTAACTATTAAGTGAAAATGATTCAGATATGTATATTCATGAAAAATAAGAGTGCTGAGAATGACCACTTAAATGTTGATAAAAGAACTGAAAGCATGATAGAGTAAAAACTAGTCATCCATGCCTTATTTAAAAGATATCTTGTCATCATAAGATATTTTGAGCTTACCTCAGAGTGTGTGAGATTTTATAGCTATGGGTCCCATTTCTAAGATAATGACATCCTAGGTATGTGTTGAATTAGATGGCTAGGTCCAATTCCAACTTACAATGATTCTCAAATGACATTAAAAACAATCATCCTTAAAATAAAATTTGAAAATTTTTCTTCATATTTATCATTATTCTCCGAATCATGTGCATAGTAGTGCATTAACCATATCTCTTTTACCCAATATTGCCCCACTTCCAGCAGGCCTGTTTATTACACTGACAGGTTTATCTTGGTACCATGCAAGCATAGTCCCGCTACCAGCGAGCCTGTTTAGTACCCCGACGGGTTTACTTGCCTTTATTGAGCTTCCTTCTTGTAAGTTTTTACTTAGCATTGACCCGCTGCCAGCAGACCTGTTCAGTACCCTGGTGGGTTTGCCTTGTATAATGATATTAAGTAAATGGAATTCGATTGGTACTACAGCATGCTAAGCCCTACTAAAACACATAATTCAATTTTGTAAAAACTTATAAGTAATTTTTATAACGGCCTTAATCATAAATCATGTCAAAAGAGAATAACTTAAAGTTATTCTTTGACTTGATAACCCTTCTTCTTTGTGAAAGATAAATAATGTTCCCATAGGAAAAAATTGCACCTACTATCGAGTTATCACACAAAGATACTCAAGAGACAAGTTTTGATAATAAATATAGAATGAGCTAGTAACCCATAGGTATAAAGTGAGATTCGAAAAATATGATAATAAAAGTAGGTCGTATCAAGCAACTGGTTGAAATAACGAATCAGAAGTATACATGTCTGAATCAAAATACCAAAAACTATATGAATAAAAAAAGGAACAGTTAAGAATGATATACATAGAATTACTAAAAGATGCAATTTTTAAGAAAGGTTTAAGATATCTTATGATCATAAATTGCCTTTCAGATAATACTCCATGAGCTACTTATAGATAAAATTCTTATAATCAGGATGCAAAACCATTTGTTATATGATTCATATTTATTTATAAAAAGAAAAAGAGTATCTTGCAAACAATTTATTATAAATGACTCTTATTTATTTGATAAAACAAAAACGTATTTACATAATAGCCTATTCTACTAAAAAAAAAAGGAAACAATTCAAGTATATGAATTCTTCCAATGTAACCATGTTCGAAGAAAAATTAGAAATATACCTTTATCCACATATAAGAAAAATATTATAATAATTATTGGGATATGAAGAATCAACCGATCTGCTTAATTTAGCAGTGATAAACATTGAAGAAGAGGATGGTACCGTGGCTGAGTTCCCTCCTGGAACCATATTTCAATGTGAATTAAGTATTCTATGTTTTCTTCTTCATTTGTTAGCTCATGAGATCCTTCATTGAACTCTAGAATGCGTATAGAATCTGAGTTTAATGATAGGGAATATTCAGGTTCCAATGTCCCTTCCTCATCGAATGAGAGGCATTCCAGGTTTATCTTATCTTCTTGTGGAAAAGGCCAAATAGAAACTTTGCTTTATTTTGTAGTCATTACAATCCCTTGATCTATAACCTCTCCAAATATCGTATGAATTTCTTGCAATAATGTTGGTAAGGTAGGTAAGGTGGATAAATGTTGCAGTTCAACACTGTAAGAATATTGTACTACTTTATTGTTTTTAGAAGGTGGACTGGACTGAACAGGAATATGCGTAAGGCACATAGGAGGTTTATGAGAAGGTAATTGTGGCAGGGGTAGTTGATTAGCTTGTGTGATTGATCTTGCCTGAAAAATTTGTTGAAAATCTTGTAGAATAGGAAGTTGCATCATAAGAGAAAGTATCCCTATGATCATCAGACGGGACATAAAAGATTTGTGAACAAGGTTGATCGGGGTTAAGATAAGGCTGAGAAGAGGGTATATTCTTACTAATATTGAATTTTCCTCTTGAATACCTTCTACATAATTCACAAACATTATCATATGATAACTGAGATACATCACCTATTCCCATCATGTTTAAAATTTCTAAGTATTCACATTTTATGCCTTTGAGTAAAAGTTTTTTTAAGGTATTTTTCCCTGACTATCTTAGTTTTGATTTTTGAAGGTTGTATTGAAAATGTTCGACATAGTTTTCCAAAGTTTCTTCTTCTTCTTGTGTTATTTCAAAGATGTCCTTGTTAACCCTGTAATACACTTGGTATCTTTTCAGGAACATATATTTCATGTCTTCCCAAGTTTGAATGCAATTCCCACCTAATCTCATGAACCATCGGAGGGATTCCCCTTTCAATTTAAGAGGGAAAAAATTCAGATTTTGAACATTATATGCTCTACAAATCACTTCCAATTGAAATAAAAATTCATCAGGTTCTTCATTCTCTAGTCCATGAAAATTTGGAAAAATGGATGGGGGAACATACTGTATTTGTGCCATTCCTTTTGGATCTCTAATAGGGAATTCAAAGGTAACAAATTCTTCATCCTTCTTTCCTACCATATCTTCCCACGACATAAATAAGTATTCATATATTATATTGGGGTTCCTCTTTCAAATGTTCTTGTCGGTTTGTTAGCAGGATGGGTGGTACTTACAACACCACTGAGTGATTTAATTGTAAAATAAGTCCTACACTTGAATTCGAGTAAATTGTACGAAACTAAATTACCTAAAGGAATACATACATTAAATTGAACTTATGAAAAAGTAAACTATCTATGTCTGCGAAAAGAAAAGTACGCTTAAGGGAAATAAATCAAACTTTGCATAAAGTAAACACACATGTGTGAAAAAGGAACAACAAGGCTTTGGGGAGACCCACTAAAGTGGATGCATCAGGATGTCATACTCTGGAAATTTCGTAGTGAAGTCATCTTTGCATCTTACCGTTTCCCCTTCCCCTTATTGTGTAACGTAAAGGAAACCTATCGATCCTTACTTATCTAGAATCTATTTATGAAAAACTAAAGTAAAGGATAACCTAGACTACGGCTACTCACTAAAAAAATTTATTTTTTCTACCTTACAGAACAACTCCCCGGCAACAGCACCAAAATGTTGGGTGTTATCTCGACTAGATTAATACCAAAATGTTTAGATGTGTTCTACTATCTTAAATACACCTAATATTTAATTATCGACTGGGGTTGGTAGGATTAGATTTGATAAAAAATATATGCGAAGGTAGAGGGGTTCGTAGGGCGTTGTAGAAATACTTTAATCAACAAAAGATTGAAAAATATTCAAAATGAAAAACTGAGTTAAATTGCTAAAAATTTAATTATTAATGTGATTAAAGAAAATCATCATACTGGGATAATATCAAACTATGTTATTTAAACTAACAAATGAGAATATAACCACTGTGAAACCTATTAAATAACTTCAAGAGCTGACTATTCACAGAAAGTACATATTTGAAAATACAATCACAACAACTAGATAATTTATAAACGAATAATTTCTGACTGAAAACTATATTATCAACAACTACTTGAAAAGCTGGGGTTCAAGGAAGACTTAACTAATAAGTGAATGGAAAACTGAATAAAGAAAACCAAGTAGAAACCTTAATAAATCAAAAGAAAGTAGAAAGCTTGAAAAAATTAATTAAATAAAAAGCAAGTAGAAAACTTAATAAAGATCATTTTAAGTTCTTTTCTACAAGTCTTTTCAATAATCACAAAGTGAAAGGAATAGGTCTTATCACTATGATCAATTTACAAGGTAGTAGTATACTAGCAATTAACACACCTAACCCTACAAATCCATATACAAATAAATAAATCAAACATAAATTCAAAAAATTACAACAGTACTAAAGAAGAAAATTGGAAATTAGAAGGAACAAAATCACAACCCATAATTCAAAGCATGAGTTGGAAAGAGAAAACTAAGAATAAAACTTAGTAAATACTTTAAAAAATCTAATCTATGGTTCAAAATAAAAACATAATCATTATATAATGAATACAATCAGAGCATAATAAAAAATCCAAAGAAACATAACTGAAAACAGGTTTAAGACAAAACTAGGAACACTAAAGGTTGGATGGAAGGCTGGACAATAGTCTGGAAGGAGGGTCCGAATGACAGTCCAATCACACAGTCTGAATGAGAGGATGTATATAGAAAATAATAAAAACAGACCCAAATGATTTAATCATCAACTGATTTTGTGCATAAGAAAACAAGATGCATAAAGACAGAATTTAAACCTAATTAATCATCGTATTTAATAGTGAAATAAACAAAGACAAACACATGAAAATAACAAAATCATTGAAAATAAACCAGCATAGATCCAAATCCTCGGCTCCATTAAGCGCCGAGAGGGATCAAATTTTTGGAGGTGTAAACCTCTTCTTAGAAGTATTGCACTCAACTATCATTTTTTGTGTGATTCAGACCAAAAGACACATCTTTTTATTTAAGGTCAATATATAATATTTTTATTATTAATATTTAATACTATTTATGACACAAATATAAAATTTTATATTATTTTTTTATTTTGTTAGGAAATAACATT
>LPNX010840710.1:420557-440263 GCA_001517045.1 Pseudotsuga menziesii | reverse complement strand
TGAGAATAAAACACTATTTAGTAAATAGTAATTTAATATTCAGAAAACTATGAAACTCAATATAATTATAAAAGAAATGCAAATTAATTATTTTAGGGCAAGGGTTTATCTTTACCGTAATTAGTAAAGATATATATATTTTTTTAAGGAGGCGATTGTTCTTTTGGAAATTTGCTCGGTGGGTGGTATCTCAACCATGATAAATGCTGGTAATATATTTTTCTTTGCCTGATTTATATTTAATTTGCTTGAATTATAATATTGAACATGTTGGATTTGCCTTAGTTAAAATCTTGAAATAGCATGCCATTGTTTTTTCTTAATTTGAAATAGCATGCATTCCATTTTTTCTTTTTTACTGAATGTTCCAAGTAGATCTAGAAATGTGCCGAGTAATAGATCTGGTATTAGGTATTGGATACTTTACATAACTTTACAAGATCTTCCCTATATGTTTTAATTTTAATGGGCCAAAAAAGATATTTACTTTTAATTAAATATACATCACAAGTAAATAGAAGTAAATATTTATAGCCTACATTTAGATGAGGAATGTTACATAAAGTTACAACATCTCCCTCATAATCTGAAATCATAAGTAAATAGAAGTAAATATTTATAGCCGACATATACATGAGGAACCTTACATAACTTTACAACATCTCCCTCATAATCGTATCATAAGTAAATAGAAGTAAATATTTGTAGCCAACATTTACATGAGGAACGTTGCATAACGTTACAACATCTCCCTCATAATATTTATAGCCCTCATTTACATGAGGAACGTTACATAACGTTACGTTACAAGATCTCTCCCATACTGGGCTGTAGAGCGCCTCTCGGCGCAACAAACTAGAATTTAAATTTCATAAAATTATAACAGCAATAAACAGAACTTAATCTATCTAAATTGATAAAAACAACCTATTCTATGTGCTTATTTAAATTCTATTTAAATTGATAAAAAAACCTATTCTATATGCTTGTAAATAAGACTGAACAATAATCTAAGAATGAAAGGATTAAAAGCAAACCTGAAAGAAAAATATACACGACTGACCATTTATAAACAAAAACTACATTAACAGCATAGTATGAATTTTATTAACTACAACAGATACATGCTACAGGAAACAAAGAAATAAATAATTGCAGTAACTTAACTACCTAAAAAAATTAGAAATAAAACTACTTATATGTAAGGATGAGATAACAAAAACTCATATGAAAATAGAAACCACAGATTGTCAAGTGGCCCTCTCAACAATCATAGATAATGCCTGGCGAATGCTTGCACACTCAGTCATAAACAACAAAGCATAGAGTTCTTATTAAACAGAAGGAACATAGTTACAATATCCTTCCCTCAAATCAAACTAACTATCTATCTAATGGATTGATCAATCCATTATCTCTCTGTATGGAGGTGTTTATATACACACTATTTTCAAGAGGTTGAGCAAGTCTACCATTTAGTGGTCGACTGCTCTTCTCATAAAAGGAAATAATTGTTCATAGGCCAATGCATGAGCATTTTCCTCCTTCAATGTAATTGTGGCATCTTCAGCATGAGCAGGGCATCGTGGTGGTGTAAATACTCCTCCTTCTGTGTGACTGATGGAGTGGTGTTGGTGCAGGAAATGTACACGATGGGTCTTCCAGAACACAGGTCCTTCATTCACATGTATGATGTGGCATGAATCCCCTTCCTTAACGCAACTAATGGTGTGGTTTCAAATGGAGGTGAGCACACAGTGGGATTCCAGAACGCAAGTCGTTCCATTCTTCAAAGCATGCAGACTGGTAACAATTCAGATTTTAAGCAGAGGAGGCCACGGGTGATCCTTCTAGAATGAAGACGTTCCATCCTCTGAACGCGTGGATGACAAGCAGTGTGATGGGGATATTAGGCTGGGAGCCTCTTCAATCATCAAACACATGGGTAGTAGGTGGCTAGTGGAACCATTTCAACATTTAATTCCTGAAATCAATTATGGACAGCACGCAAACTAATTAGCGATTTGGACGGGAAACTCGAAGGTGAGCTGGATGAGGAGCTACATGATGAACTAGACAGTGGTTGTTAAAAAAGGGTTGAATGGTGAGGTGAATGTGTTTTTTTATAGATTCTCCCAAACATACTACATAACCTGCAAACAAATACACATATTAATTAATATATCAAATATGCTTTAAATAATATATATATAAGTTAATAAAGTCATAAAAATGATATTAATAACCAAAATTGAATGAACATTAAATTTTTTCTTACCTTGTGCTAAATAACGATCTGCATGACATAAAATACACAAAAGATAGTAAAATATGGATTTAAATGTGTTATTTTAATGCTAAAAAATGATAACAAAATGAGGCTCAACAATGGTCCTAGTTTATCATTCTGACAGTTGAGGTTCTCCATGTTCATCATTCTGAAAACCAATACACCCTTATTAATTAAATTCAAACTTGGTGCGCTCCCCCAACCCCATATTCATGGATTCTGTTTGAGTTTAGGTGCTAGTGCATATTTGTGGTGGTTTTTGGCCTTCTTTGGGAATTTATTGCCACTTAGATACACTCCCACTCACCTATGTCATCGCCCACACCTAACATGCCTCCACTTATGTTCCACCATTCCTCACCCTCATTCACACTTGCATTAGTGACATTTTTGGATGATTAGGAAGTTGATTGGTCCACCTAGGGGGGTTTGAGGGTCAAATCATGAGCTGGCACTTTTATGCATCCATATGGAATCCAAGGACTCAAAATGTTTCCCTATTGTATTGTATACATTCTCTAGATATATTTACATGTTGGACAACCATAATAATATCATTTATTGACTACACTTGTGTATGCTATTTTCACTCTTTCAGTTGTTTTGTGCATATTTTGCTAGTAATATCGAATTGTGAAAATATCCTTGGATCCTAGATTCTACTGTGAATCAATTCTCATAAGAGTCATCAAATAAGTACAATATTAAAGTGATAGAAATAATTTTAGATCTCTCTTACAGAAATATAGAGGAACTCTAGACAAACACTATATCAAGAAATAGATGTCTTCCACGTCTTCTACAACCCAAAACAATCTTCTTCTTAGATAGAATGAACAGGTTCCTTGAAATTTTTTTTTGTGAGTGTGCCTCAAATGAGGAGTTTTCCCTCCTCATTTATACTTATCTTTGGGTTACTTTTCATTATGGGGACGACTTGCCTTTTACAAGTACAATACATAAAATAATAGTGTATTGTGGAGCCAAGATTAAATACAATATAAAATTGTTATTTTTAGGATTTTACATAAAAAATACAATAAGAATATATTCTCAAGTTTCATCTTAATTCAATTCTCCCTCTCAACAAGGAAGGAATTGTTCTGACACAATATTCAACACTACTTCTATTATCTTGTACTTGACCATTTACTTGTTGACATTTTCATGAACCTATCTATCCCTAGAAGTTCTATACAAGCAAGCCATTTTTGTCACAACATGCATGCAAGATCTCAACATAACATATCACTAGTGGGGAACAACCTCATCATCCTTTCATACCTTTTAGGTATTGTTGTCCTTTTGGACCTTATGTCATCAAAGGGATTCCCTCTAATCCATCTTCAATCTTTGTAAGCTACATATTCCAGCTCTACAAGTTGAGCATTTTCCATCTCTGTAAGTTGCACATATAAACTGCATAAGTTGTGCATATGTCAGTCTAAATATTGCACATCCCAAATCTAGTTGTACATATTCTATCTATACAAGTTGTGCATGTAACCTCTATAAGTTGTGCATATTTTGGTCCGAAGACTTTGCATGCCAACTCTAGTTGCACATATTCCAACTCTATAATTTGTGCATGCCAACTCTATAAGTTACACATATTTTGGTTTGAATACTACACATGCCAACTCTAGTTTAACATCTTCCAGTCTCGAAGACTATGCATCATTCCCGTGAATGACTACTTGTTTCTACCACATTATTATACCTAATTCTTGTCAACACCATGTTGTGAGACCAAAATATCAGCATTTTCCTTAATTTTTCAAGAATTGAAGTTAGGAATGAGAAAGGATGCACCATTTCATACTTTTGGCCACCACCCCTCTTTGCTTTTGTACAAATTATGGTACCTATATCAACAATGCCCTTTTGTTGTATGCAATAAGTGGTGCCACCACTTGTTCCCCATGTGCAATATGCGGTGCTAACTTGGTAACACCCTTTTACCTTGGAAAAGAAGTGATGCTCGAGTTATAAATGAAAAAATGAAGCTTTGAGAAGCTTCTCAAAGCTTTCCTTCATGGAGCCTCATCCCTATGGTTCAAGACACCTAGATCTTGAGATCCTTCATTGCAGGATCCTCCCTCCACCTCACCCATGAAGTCCTCATCCTATTCTATACTCTAATGCCTTTAAATAGTAGCTCACCCCTCATGAGTAAGGGAAGGAAGAATGGGTTATTTCATCGAAACTCTGGCAAAATTTAGCCAAGACTAGTGAATGGTTAGTAGGAAAGCTCAAGGCTTTGAGGAAAATATCATTTGAGAAGGGTTCTCAACACCAAGGCTTAGGTTTTATGTTCTCTCTCTTCATGTTTTAATACAAATAAAGGTTTCTTTCCCATAAACATTTCTTTGTTTGATTATCACTCTATTTATTGTTGGATTCCTTGGTCATTGACATAAGATCATAGACTAGCTTATTACTCTGATATGGTTTGTGTTTTTGTTGTGTATCTTGGAGGGCATCTGCATAGATCAATACCTACAAATACCAATATTTGCAACCTATGGAAGGTAAGAAGAGTATTCAATTCAAGACATTTATTAAATCTTAGGGAAATTTTTTTTATATTGTAATTATTTTGTTCTAGTACTTAGTGTTTCAGGATAGGGAAACAACCTTTTTCTGCACTAGCTGAGTATTTACAGTAACAAAATTGGCGAATCCACTAGGGAGATAGATCATAATTTTTGCTTTTGTTTTTGAACCTGTCTTCCTTTTCAATTCCAATTTATAGTTCATATCTACTTGTGAAATATTTAGATATGGATTGAAGTTGTTAAATATTCCTTCATTTACCTCTAATACTTCATATTCTCACTTTTGTATGTTGATTGAATCTAGTATCTGAGCTTTAAATAATTTATTGTTCTCCTTTGTGTGTGATTTCAAAGACTTCATTGGGCACCGCACTTGGGTAGTGTAAAAAAATAGGCCATCACACCTTACCTTAAGGAAGAAAGTGGTTCCACCACACATTTTCAGTGACCAAAAAGAGGTGATACCGCTCTTTTACTATGGAAAAAACGTGCTGATCGGCTAGTAACACTCTGTACTCACCTGTCATCCAGCGGTTCTAGGTAGGGTTTTAATCCCTGATTGATTTTTGAGGTCTTGCATTCACATTTTTTTTCTGAGTTTTCTTTCCCTTTGTTACTGATAATTGAAATCATTAGTCAAGATCTAGAAAGTGTTTTTAGGCTTGATTTGTTTGTAAACTTTCAAGAGTTAGTTTTGGTTTGGAATTTAAGGTTTTTTTATTCTTTTTTTTTGTTTTGGTTTGAAAAATGAAGTGTTTTGAAAAGTAATCCTATAATCATATCTTTGATTGTTGTTGATCAACTAGAAAGGAAAGTAGTTTTACTTTTGTGCTCTTCATATATTGTTAAAATATTGTTTTTATACTTGTTAGTGAATAATTGAGATAAATTTGACCATATATCTAATCATAGGGATGAATTATTTATTACTTGATTAGTCTCATCATCTTTCAAGTATCCATGTTCTTATTTCTTTCTGTATGTTTTCTTCTCAACAAAAAGAACAAATAGTTTGTTTTTAAATATTTTTTATTTTGATGAATTGAAAGAGTTTGGTGTGTTAATTAGTGATAGCGTGTTTCTTTTCATCTTATTATTTTCCTTCTAAAAATTATCACTAGAAGTCTTTTCATGCTTGTAGTAGGAGTAAAAGTATAGTTCAAAATTTTTGCCTAGGGATCTATTTGTTTCACAAAAACGAGAGTTTCAACCTCTATCCCTTCTTTAAGTAGGGAATATCTGGAAAGTTGAAGTGAAAAATTTGAATGAGCATATTGCATGGATTTACTTTTTTGTACTCACCTCATGCATTCACCTAACCGTAAAAGATAAAATAAAGTTCTAGTTTAGGTTAAATGTTTTATTAATTTGAGTGATAATATAGAGATGTGTTCCGGCGTCTTAAAACGTAGGAGCTGTCGTTATTTTATTGTACTCCATCTCAGGGATCGTGTGGTTCTTACATGTATTGTTGGTATATTGAATGTCCTTTCATGTACCCTTGAGGTAAATTGAAAGTTACTTCACATACTCAATGTTATATAGGAAGGCCCCTTTCAAATGGTTGTTCATTAGAAAACACTACTACGGATTTGAACTCCCATGTACCTTGTGTATATTGGGAGACCCCTCTAGGAAACATGGAGAAATTGATAAGATCCGTTTGGCCATCCTGTTCGATAAAGACACCAAGAAAAACACTTAGGGAGATACTACGAAAGCACCCTCTAAGTATTCAGGTAGTCAGGCAAGGGTGTAGTCCCAATCCTCCTTGTCGCGTTTTGCTATTGGAACCTGAGGTATATTGCGATTTGCAACAACTTGAAAATACCAGTAAGGAACCAAATTTTATCAGCCCCTCCTATAATTTAAGCCTTCTTGTGACTTATCTTGCGTAGGGTTTATTTGTGTGTGATCCTTTATTTTGATAAAACCCTAGGGTATGAGTTTTCAGTCAACATTTCGCTTGAGTTACCTGTAAGAGGATCTTGCAGGCTGTAGGTTTTTCCACCTAACTTTCCTCCCATTATAGAAGTAATGGAAAGGGAAACCATGGACCAACCAATCATGACTAGTTCCCATGTAGAATTAATTTCGGTTACTGAATCCAGGGAAGAGATTTCTTCCTTAGAAAATCCATCCAGTCATGTGATAGTTCAACAAAATTCTGCGGAAGATACAAGATTTTGTTTTCAAACTGAGGGTCAATATGGTGCACAAGGTTGTGTGTTTACCCATCCATTAGTCGATACTGTGGAATCAAAATTTGGTCCAAACGCTCCTTTCTAGGAGACTTCTTTAGGACAACTTATCTCTAAGTATGAAACCACTAGTTTACATTACATTACCCCCCCACGAGAAAATAGAATCACTACAACCGAGTAAATATTTGGACCACTTTAGGGAAATCTTGATCAGTTGCATAAAATGGGGAACAACATAAGGAGGAGGAGTATTTATCCTCTACCCCATAGTTCAGAGTTATCCTTCCTTGCATACCACTCTCTTTCATCCTCTCATATGGCTACTAAATCAGAGTCACCAATTGAAAATGTGGTCACTTATGATCTGTATCAACCCTCCATCCCTACCCCATTAGCCTGGAATCTAACATCTACTTATACTTCTCCTTTACCTTCCACCATTGAGGGGAAACCCCCATACCAAGTTGCTTTATCTACCAGGGTAACTATTTATAGTATGGGGAAAAGTGTTGTTGTAGGAGAACTGACATTCAACGTACCTAAAATGAATACCAATGTGGTTACCCCCTCTTTTGGTATGGGACAACCCTCATGGGTCCAACATACCTTTAGTCAACCTTAATGGGGCTATACTTATCTAGGAGATCAACCTCCTGTAGTCAATCAGAATTATCCCCACAAAATCAATAGTTATTTATCATCGGATTCCTTACCCCATGAATTTGTATACCCCATGGGGTCAACCTAATTGATCAAATGTCCACACAATTGTAGGACCACCTTTCAATACTATTGGAGGTTATGGAGGTCCATCAACTGGAGTTCCTCCTTTTGGAGGTACACCTTCTGTAGTTCCTCCACCTTGAGGTCCACCTTATGTAGTTCCACCACCCAAAGCTTCACCTTTTAGAGGTCCATCACCTGGAGGACCCCCTCCACCTGGGGCCCAAAAAACCATGTTTTGAACTTCCATATATGGCGTTCTTCAAACTCCTTGATGGATAACTCCATTTGTTTGATCCTCTTCCAGAGAAATTTGACTAGAACGCCTGCTAAGTGGTATATTGAACTTCCACAACACTCATTTTTGTATTTTAATTCATTGGAAACTATTTTCTTACCCACTTCCAGCTACCCATCCATTATGAAACTGGTACATATATTTTGACTTCTCTTTGACATAATACTTCCACATGCATATCATATCACATCATGAGTGGAGGATACGTAGAAGGCTAATAAAAGCTCCTATTTCGGATCAACTACCAGATGACTGGTTTACTAAACCATTTTTTCCTCCTATTGCTCGATATGTGTCTATAAGCGGTGTTGTTACGGATGAATAGGATATTAGTTGATCTCAATATTTAAACTTGCTTTATTCGTAGTCCTGAACCTTATATGATTTGATACCCCATTCTCCTCGTCATAGTACTGATCCCACCAGGACACCTATTGAAAATCCTATGGATGGTGTTGTAGGTTCAATCCAAACTTGTTGAAGCAGTAATACATCCTTATTACATAGTTTTGACCTTAGGCGAACTTTATTTTACATCATGCAATGATATATTATGGTTTAAGACTTAGGAGAGCTGATTTAGCAAGATAACTGGTTATTTTGTCTTGTTCACACCTACAACAACTCCCTAGTTGTTCAACCCATCACATGTGCACCTCATTTAATGCCTTGGTGTTCTACATCCTTGATTTGGGTGATCTAGGTTTGACTAGGGGGTGCTAGTGGTGTATTTGGTCCAGTTTGTCTCTCCTGTGAGCATTTATTGCCACCTAGAGCATCCCACTCACCTCTATCATCTCACCCATGCTTTCCTAGGACTCATTAATGACCCAGCACACTTCACTAATGTTCACATGAAGTTTCATGACTGTTTGAGCCAAGTTGGAGCTCCTTTGGTCCACCTATTGGGGATTGAGGTCAAATATCATCATGACACTTGTAATTTCCCAACTGGATTCCAGAGCCACTTGAATTTTGTCCAATGTATTATAAATTTGTACCATAAAATCTACAAGATGCATGATAATAATATGATCAGCAATTAGCACCATTCACATGTGCTATTCCAACTATTTTTTTGTCTCTTGTTGATTGTCTTGCACATTTTGTCAAGCACTTCATGTGTGAATATTGTTCAAGCTCCTAGATATGACTAATAAGTAAATTCTTACATGGTATCAAATATATTTGGAGCTACAAACAAATCTTGTGAGGTTTGAGTTTCTATTTAGGGCATATTTCTAGAAAACTTGAGTGTTTGCTTTGCAGGTTTAACACCATTTTTTTGTCACATGTTGCACAAGAAGGATGGAGAAAATACAAGATATGCTTACTCCATTCAATTATTTTGAGTGGAAGGCCGAGATGGTCATCCAGTTGAGGTCCAAGGGCCTCTACCAGGTCACCATGGGAACTAAGAACGAGCCAAATTCTGTTGTGGAGAAAACTAAGTATTTTAATAGGCTTGAGAAAACTAAGTATTTTTTATTAAAATTTAATTTTTCCAAAACTTAGGCTATTTTTTAATAGCTTAATTGGAAAATTTGATTTTGTAATAAAAGTGGGCTCAAAATTCCGTTTCAGTCATGTAGGCGCTCATTTTCAAGCTAAGAGCACCCAGTAAACCTATAGACCCACTATTTGCTAGTTTTAAGTGATTTTCCACCATTTAGGTCAGAAATACCCAAAAAATCAATTATTGATTATTTTAATTGATAAATTTATGAATAATGGAGCAAATCCAAAATCCTAGATCAATGGATTCTCAGTCAATTTGATTGAAATTAGTCAGATCTACACCAGATTGACTGGATCTGACAAATCCTTGACTGAAGGAGGTGATCTGGGTGGATCCAGAGTTGAACTTCAGCTTCCTTTATGGGGAATTTTCCCCTCCCTCTCTCCTCCACACGTATGGGCTCATCTGTATGAGTTTTGGTGGATGCTTCAGTCAAAAGGTTGAGGTGTCAGTCAGATCATCTCTCCGATTGATAGTTTCACTCAGTGAGACTTAGATCAAGCTCAGTTAGACACAGATCAGGCCCAGATTCACTCCACATGCAGCTACAATTGTCTATATCCTTGGGATTTGTGCCCCCTCTGGGCTAGGGTTTCAATTTTTTGTATAAATAAAGTATGGTTGCCTCCTTTCTGAGTTAGTTAGAGTTGGATTGAGGAGCCATTGCTGTTGTAATACTATGTAATAAAGTGAATCTTTGGAGGCAATATGGTGTCATGTCATTGTATGTGTGGATGAGCATTTCCATGTTTCACTGAGGTAACTTGTATCTATGTTCATAATTTTCTGATTGTTTGTGGATTCATTGCTAAGATTGGTAATAAGTTTATTATAATCTTGATAGGAAAGGAGTTTGTTAATAATTTTACTGACCATCTCTTTCCTTTTTGATGCATGTTTAGAGATATAGATTCAGCATGTTTTATAATTTTATATGCATGTTATTCTAAAATCTCTATATATGTATTAACCGAATCTCACAAGTATTTTGGCATGTCTTTGGATTCAGTTGCAGGTTCCTAGATTGGAGAGGATACTAATATATTTTTCTTCTTCAATATCTCCAAAACCATTCAAATTCATAGTCCCTTGACATTCCACTGAAAAGCTCCACGGTTGATCTTCAAGGCTTCCAGCAAAAATGCTCTTCTTTCCTCTTCCCCCTTCAAATTTTTCTAAACTCAGTCTAGTTACTTGTTTTGCAGATTTAAATTTGATTATATATATCAATTTCAGAGTTCATCTTACATATATATTGCTTCCTTAAAGCTCATAAAACTATATCTCATTCCTAAAGAAATTTTTACAAGCATTCTAGATCTACTTTTAGGAAATTTTTCATTTTTCAAGGCTGTGAAAGTAGATCTAAAGCTTGTTGAATGCATGGTTGTTTCCTTAGAATATAAAAATTTATATTCATCAATTTAAGTGCTTCATATTGGATTCCCCCAAATCAGGCCAATATCCCAAGGAAAGCTTGCTTTCCTTGGTTCGTTTTCTGCTTCTTTAAAACCTAGTTTTAACTTAAAATTTTTGGGTAAAAAGTTTGTTCAACAAAAAGTACTTTCAAAGTACTATTGGGAATATTTAACTATGATAAGATTGATTTTTTTTATCATTTGTAACATAAAACAGGAGGGGGCACTGTCCATAAAGTATTTTTGGACCATTTGAAACCCCCAGGGGGTCTCCATCTTGCAAAAATTTCAATTTTTTGCAATTTGTAAACATTTGGTATCATTCCATATAAGGACCAAGTGGATTAATTTAATTTTTTTGATACTTTAATCGCTTCTAATAAAAATAAAATTATTTTCAAATAGGCTCTTTCGAGCCTATTCACCACCCCCCCTGGGGGGATTTGCATCTGTGTCATTTTTTACTCTTTGTTCATCTGTTTTCAATCTAGTGTAGTTATAATCTACAGGGAAGTATAATTCAACTTATAATAATTTCCATATTCCATATATATTTGTTTCAAAGTAATTTTAATAATTACCCCACGAGCCTCCTTTTGAGTCGAAAGGTGAAGAAAGGGTCGTGGTAGTCTAATTAGAAAATTGTGGTTTGCTTATTTGTTTATGCTTCATATTTGATCATTAATTTTTTTAATAATCATAATAAAATCAACCCCTCGTTGATTCCCTGATTGAGGTCCACTTGGACCGAAAGAGGTTCCTAGAGGGTTTTCTTTATTAACAAGAACACATCCTTTAAAATTTATTAAAAGGAACAAAGACTCCAGTGTGTATGCTATGCACTTGGATGTGGTTCATCCGATAATTCAAGCTGCATCAAAATCACTTGAGTGACTAGATTAATTATTCTTCATCTCCCAAATTGACAAACCATCAGGAAAAAATCCAACGCCTCGAAGAAACTGTAAGTGGTGGCAAAATACCCAAAGGAGTGGGAACAACTAGAAAGTGACCTCAAGGCGCTGATCTCTGTCACACCCTGACAGGTGTGTTATGAACAATAATTTCCAACACTAAGTTCAATTCCACAAACACCTTGCGGGTAGCCATGAAATTTCACTTTTGGACATACTCCAAGTACCCCTCAGGTATATCTGGAGTCTCCTTTTCGCATAATTTAATTCATTCACATTCCACACTAATTTAAAATCTACCAAGATACTTTTGAAAAACATTCATTCAAGCACATGCAAGCACATTATTTTCTATGTTGACTCCATTTAAGGCACTGGTTATTTATTTGATCATTTCTTTCAATTATATATCTATATTGAGTGTCATTACTGTGCTTATATGCTTTAAATATTGCATCTTGTTATCTTTTGCTTTCATTGGTTAACTTTAAAAATCCTAAACAACTTAATCATTATAACACCATCACACTAAGTAATTAGCCTTAGTATTTCAATAGGGTCTATCCCCCTTGGCTTCATTAGGAGTTAGCCTGAATGGAGGAGTCAAGAACAAGGTGACAACCTTGACTCGAGACTTGCCCCCAAGTACACACCGAGTGGCTTGAAGATTTCTGCCACATAACCGAGGTGTGTGAAAGGGGGCAACACCTTTTGGCGCCGTTGCTGGGGATAAATCTTTTTATTCCTGGAGTATGAATTTTGTTTTCTTCCTTTTTGTTTTTTCTTTGTTTGATGAATGCTTAGAGTAGATCTTTAATTTTCATTTGGTGACTCCACTTACATTTTTCAGTTTTTTACAAAGAAAAGCAAAAAATATTTTTTGTGAAAAGATTTATAAATGCTTATTTTTCTTTTTCACATGGCGACTCCATTGAAGGGAAAAATCCCTGCTTTCTCATAAATTTGTTGAGACTTGTTGTGTGTAGATGAGCTCATATGACATAGTAAAACCTTAAAATGCTCATTATTCGACAGCTCTACTTCGGTACAAAATACATGGTTGATATATGCTATTGATAGGCCATTATGGATGATGAAGAATATGGTGCTCTAATTTCTAATGCATATCCTTCCATCGATTTCTCTGGCATCTCGGGTTTTCCTAACTGTGAACCATATCTCCAGGATGAAAGATATTGCTAGACTCCAAATTTTTATGGAAATGGTGATTCAGCTATTTGTCACATCATATTTGCTTTTGCATTTGTGACAAAACTCAACATACTTCATAGGGATAATGTGATGCAAATATTTGCTCATTCTTTGAAAAATAAGGCTTGGACATGACTTTGTGGTCTTCCTGATAAATGCATTACCTCCCATGGAGATTTGTGTGCTATGTTTTTTGAGAGGTGGCATGATGGTGAGGGAGATATGATGACAGTTGTAGAAAGGACCCTCACCTACCTAAATGAGATAAAGGATCCCATGACTTCCATTGTAGATGAGGACACTTAGGATGATCCTATTGAAGAGCTTCAGGAGGATCCCATGATTGAACACATTGTTGAAGACTCTCCTCACGTCACCATAGCTGAAAACATTGAAGATTTGAGGTATTCTCAAGTGTGTTGCAATGCTGATATTTTTCCAGAAATCCCTCTAGAGGAACCCACTGAGCAACACATCCCAAGTGATCCCATTGAATATGTCCAAAAATTTTCCTTGATTGAAGATAATATTGAATATCTTCTTCATGATATCATAACAGAAGCCTATAAAGAAACTTATGATAAGATCAATATGGTGTGTGGTGACACTAGACCTTGTTCTTCTCATGTTGATGAAGGTTTGGAAAGTTTATTTCCTTGTAACATTTTTTCTGAAGAATATTGTTATGAATAGAAGGAAGACATGGATAGGCAAGAGCATGATGCCATGGATAAAGAGTCCCCCACAGATGACATGGATGGGAGTGATGACTATTGGAATTTCATAGATAATCCAACTTGTGAAAATATTATGAAGAATCCCATCCATGATATGTCCAACAAGGGGAGTGTCTATTCAAAAATTTGTGGAAGTCCCATCTACGATACGTCCATAGAGGGGAGCATGGATCTGGATTCCTGGGAAAACCTTAGTATGGAAGAGGATCATTCAAAGCCGCACAAAGGTATCAATAATGAAGACATTAAGAAGCAGTGTTGTGAAAAGTCAGATGTGATGCAGTCAATGGAATATCAGTCTCAGCCATCTTTTTCACATATAGAGGTTCCTTGTGATTTGGAGCTACTTGGGGCTTGTGCAACAAGTTATCATTTGATAAGCCCCGATGATCAATATGATGATGTAGTCAGTCTGCCTCATCATTCTGATTGGTATATCAGTCCTATCCAGTCATGGATAGAAGCATCCTACATGAGCACATACAAGTTGGGGAATAATTTTTATGACATTATTCATGCCTATGATCTCCAATCCATCCTGTCCATTCTGAATCATCATGCAGGTTTGCATTTTCTGAATAACGTATCCTTACTTTGGCTGGTGACCAAAGACAAGGAAATTTTTTTTTATGTTAATAAAATGCTTAGGTGGTTACATTGGATTTTTTATTACACCCAACCTTTTTATATCATGCTTAGAGTAGGAAAATAGCTCCTAAAACAGAGCATTTACTTTCTGCATTTATGTTTTGTACTTAGCTATAATAAAACTTTTTTTTCATTAGTTAATTACATTTATTTTGTTTAAATAAATAAGCTTAATGGTTCATTTGGTTTTTATATAAAGCTTGTGCTACTGAGGTTTTATTGTCAAGTTGAGATGTTTTTACAGGGTATATAAACCAAAGATTCTGGTGTTCTCGTATCCTCTCCTTGCCTTAAAGACAAGATCGAGCACATGTCCCACAGATGGAGCCAGAATGTTACCACCTAAGTTGTACTTAGTGGTTTTTTATCAAGTGAGCCTAGTGAACAGGACAAGGATAACTTGTTCGAACTTCAGAAGACCTTCAGTCTTGTTTTTGCGAAACTTTGTTGTACTATATCACATGTTCATACCCCCTTGGGGGAGTTGTAATAAATTTTCTAGCATGATAGTGTCTGTAAAAGACTCGGTTTCTTAGATTTTATTTGTCAATCCAATTAGCCCAGGGTGTTTTTTCCCTTGGTTATTATTGGTTGTTGAATAAACGACTAATAATTTCTGAGTTTTGACTCAATACCTCCAAAGTTGGGGTGGTTATCTTGGCATTTAGGCCTATTGAGGTTATTAGAGTCTATGTGTCAATGTATAAACATGCTAGGAATTCTGGTCGAGTCATATGAACATGTCTAAGTCCCCCTAGGTTTTTTAATTTTTTTTAATTTTTTAATTTTTGTAGTGTTTTTTATTAAAATTTAATTTTTCCATAACTTAGGCTATTTTTTAATACTTTAATTGGAAAAATTGATTTTTTAATAAAAGTGGGCTCAGAAGTCCGTTTCAGTCATGTAGGTGCTCATTTTCAAGCTAAGAGCACCCAATAAACCTATAGACCCACTATTTCCTAGTTTTAAGTGATTTTCCATCACTCAGGTCAGAAAGCCCCAAAAAATCAAGTATTGATTATTTTAATTAATAAGTTGTTGAATAATGGAGCAAATCCAAAATCCTAAATCAGTGGATTCACAGCCGATTTGATTGAAATCAATCAGATCTGCACCAGATTGACCGGATCTGACAAATCGTTGACTGAAGGAGGTGATCTAGGTGGATCCAAATTTGAACTTTAGCTTCCTTTATGGGGAATTTCGCCCTCCCTCTCTCCTCCACACGTGTGGGCTCATCTGGATGAGTTTTGGTGGATGCTTCAGTCAAAAGGTTGAGGTGTCAGTCAGATCATATCTCTGATTGATAGTTGCACTCAGTGAGACTCAGATCAGGCTCAGTTAGACATAGATCAGGCCCAGATTCACTCCACATGCAGCTACAATTGTCTATCTCCTTAGGATTTGCAGCCCCTCTCGGATGGGGTTTCAATTTTTTGTATAAATAAAGCATGGCTGCCTCCTTTTTGAGTTAGTTAGAGTTGGATTGAGGAACCATTTCTATTGTAATACTGTATAATATCTTTTTCTATTGGAATAAATTGAAACCTTGGAGGCAAGATGGTGCCATGTCATTGTATGTGTGGATGAGCATTGCCATGTTTCACTAAGGTAACATGTATCTATGTTCCTAATTTTTTGATTGTTTGTGGATTCATTGCTAAGATTGATAATAAGTTTATTATAATCTTGATAGGAAAGGAGTTTGTTAATAATTTTACTGGCCATCTCTTTCCTTTTTTATGGATGTTTAGAGATCTAGATTCAGCATGTTTTATAAGTTTATATGCATGTTATTCTGAAATTTCTATATATGTATTAACCGGATCTCACAAGTATTTTGGAAAGTCTTTGGATTCAGTTGCAGGTTCCTAGCTTGGAGAGGATGTTGATGTAGTTTGCTTCTTCACTCTCTCCAAAACCATTCAAAGGCATAGTCCCTCGACATTCCACTGAAAAGCTCCATGGTTGATCTTCAAGGCTTCCAGCAAAAATGCTCTTCTTTTCCTCTTCCTCCAAATTTTTCTAAACTCAGTCCGGTTACTTGTTTTGCAGCTTTAAATTTGATTAGATCTATCAATTTCATAGTTCATATTATATATATCTTGCTGCCTTAAATCTCATAAAACTAGATCTCATTCCTAAAGAAATTTTCACAAGCATTCTAGATCTAGTTTTAGGGAAAATTGTCATTTTTCAAGGCTGTGAAAGTAGATCTAAAGATTTTTTAATACATGGTTGTTTCCTTGGAATATAAAAATTTATATTCAGCAATTTAATTGTTTAATATTGTCTTCCACCAAATCAGGCCAATATCCCAAGGAAATCTTGCTTTCCTTGGTTCATTTTCCGCTTCTTTAAAAACTAGTTTTAACTTAGAATTTTTGGGTAAAACTTTTGTTCAACCAAAAGTATGTTTGGGCATATTTAACTGTGATACGCTTGATGTTTTTTAGCGGGTGTAACAGAAAAGAGGAGGAGGTGCTGTTCGGAAAGTATTTTTTGACCATTCGAAACGCCCTAGGGGGTCTCCGTCTTGCAAAAATTTCAAATTGCAAAATTTTTGCAATTTGTAAACCTTTGGTCTCATTCCATAAAGGACCAAGTGGATTGATTTCAGTTTTCTGATACTATAATTTCTGCTAATAAAAAGAAAAATATTTTGGAATAGGATCTTTCGATCCTATTCACCATCCCCCCTAGGGGGATTTGTGTCTGTGTCATTTTTTACTTTTTGTTCATCTGTTTTCAATATAGTGTAGTTATAATCGGCAGGTAAGTATACTTTGACTTATAATCATTTCTATATTCCATATCTATTTGTTTGAAAGTAATTTTAATACTTACCCCATGAACCTCCTTTTGAGCTGAAAGGTGAAGAAAGGGTCATGGTAATCTAATTAGAAAATTGTGTTTTGCTTATCTATTTATGCTTCATATGCTATCATTAATTGTTTTAATAATCATAATAAAATCAACCCCTCCTTGATTCCCTGATTGAGGTCCACTTGGACCGAAAGAGGTTCCTAGAGGGTTTTCTTTTTTAACAAGAACACCTCCTTTAAAATTTATTAAAAGTAACAAAGAATCCAGTGTGTATGCTATGCACTTGGATGTGGTTCATCTGTTCATTCAAGATGCATTAGAAGCACTTGAGTGACTAGATTAATTAGTCTTCATCTCCCAAATTGACAAACCATCAGGCTAAAATCCAATGCCTCGAACAAACTATAAGCTTTTGCAAAATACCCAAAGGAGTGGTAACAACTGGAAAGTGACCGCGAGGAACTGATATTTGTCACACCCTGATAGGTGCGTTATGAACAATTGTCTCTGAGACTTCATTCCAGCCCACAAACACCTTGCGGGTAGCCATGAAAGAACACTTTTGGACATACTCCAAGTACCCCTCAGGTATATCCGAAGTCTCCTTTTTGCCTAATTTAATTCATTCACATTCCACATTAATTTAAAATCTACCAAGAGACATTTTCAAAACATTCATTCAAGTGCATGAAAGCACATTATTTTCTTTGTTGACTCCATTTAAGGCACTGGTGATTTATTTGATCATTTCTTTCAATTATATATCTAAATTGAGTGTCATTACTGTGCTTACATGCTTTAAATCTTGCATCTTGTTATCTTTTGCTTTCATTGGTTAAATTTAAAACTCCTAAACAACTTAATCATTATAACACCATCACACTAAGTGATTAGCCTTAGTATTTCAATAGGGTCTACCCCCCTTGGCTTCGTTAGGAGTTAGCTTGAATGGAGGAGTCAAGAATAAGGTGACATCCTTGACTCGAGACTTACCCCCAAGGACACACCGAGTGGCTTGAAGATTTATACCATGTAACCTAGGTGTGTGAAAGGCAGCAACAGTGTGCTCAAATACAAGAAGAAGAGGAGGCACCTGCACGGTTGGGGGGAATTGAAGAAGAGAAGGAGGACCGGAGTCCCTCCAATTTAGTTGGGGGGGGAAGATGAGACAGAATGAGATAACTAAGATGAGGAATCAGGTGAGGATGTAGCAGCAACAAACCCTACAAATGGGATAGATAATTTGGGAGCTTCGGCAACATAAGCTTAAGCTAGAGTAGCATTAGATGATGCGACAGTTGAAGCTAAAGCTATAGGAGCTATGATAACAGAAGGAGATGTAGAGGTTCTCACCATTCAATCCTCTCCGCAATGAATGGTAAATATTATTGAGGAGGAAACAGAGATGGAAGAGACTAGAGAAGATGTTGAAATAGGAGACATTCCTTCTACATCAGTTGAAGAATTGGAAGCCCCTCTACCACAAAGGAAGAGAAGAATATCAAAAGAGGAGGTACATGCATCACGTCTAGTAAGAATAAGGAGAACCATATCTATTGTAGCAATAGAAGCAACATGAGAAATATGGGAAAACATCAAATCAAACATTGAATTTCCCATCTTGAGACCCGGGACAAATGTTTCCCCACAAGAACCTGTTGTAGAGGAAACTCAAATTGAGGGACTTTTGTTTGAAAATGGTCTGTTGAAGGAAGAGGTGCAAGTGCTCTGAAAGGAAGTGGAAATATGGAAGGAAATGTCAAAACCCCAAATTTTTGGAAAAATTAAAACTTTTTAAAACAACATCCAAATCATATTAAATGCAGTTGTTAACTGGTTAATTAGTTTATGTCCTTTTAAATGTAACTGAATAACTATTAAATTATTCTGTACTTTGCAGAACGGTTTCTTTTTCAGCTACTGACTGTTTATCTTTTTGCAACATAAGGTGGTTTGCCGTCTAAGGGCTGGGGCTTACTTAGCTTTCGAGCTAACGCAGATGTTTCCATTTATTTACAGGTCTACAGGTAAAAGTATGGTTCGAAGCTAACAAGCCTTTGAAGTTACAAACCAGTTTTCTACAATTATTTATTTTGGTAAAAAGAAATCATGCTAGATAGATATATCAAACTTCTCAAGGTATTACTTCTACTACTACTGAAACTTTCCTTTTGAAAAAGAACTGCATTTTTTCCTATAAACAGAGTAGTAAAGGTCCATTTCTTCCAATGTCATAATTTAATAAGTTTTTTTCAAAATACAATAACCTTTATATGTCCATTCCGAAGAATGTATTTACAAATTCTTACTTGGCTGCTACCATTTAGAGAGTTTACAGTACCATAGATTGACTTATTTT
>LPNX010840710.1:203034-412137 GCA_001517045.1 Pseudotsuga menziesii | reverse complement strand
TATGAAATCTCCAAACTAGATTAATATCCAAGGAAAAGTACAAAACTTTCTAATCCATCCTACTTTGAATTTTCTTAATAAATCCTGGGTTGGAGAGTTAAGTATATTAGTTGCTAACAACGTTATAACAAACACCAAGAGTTATCTCCTTAACTCCCAAGTATCTAAATTTTATATTATCATTCACTCAAACAATTTACCCTTAACATAAAGGAGATACTCATAAATGCATATGTTCTAAGAGTAGGTATGAATACTACTATCCTTTAAAAATAAACAATTAGATAGTATTTAAGTTGTAGACTTTTACAACTAAACTATATTCAAACCTATTTTATGATAGTCTCCTATGATCCTAAGGAAATGCTATATTGGCGCTACAAAGTTGTATATAATTCTAATGTAGCATGCATTAAAATTAAACAATATACAACATAATATAAATATAAACAACATGATAGAGATTTAACTATGCGTAGCATGCAGTATATACATATATAACATGTTATATGTATAAACGAAATATTAGAGATGACACTACACGTAGCATGTAATATATATACATTTTGTACTAAAGTACGTGGCTCATGGAATGATGTAGGTTTAAACTATGATGCGAGACCCCCTTTGGAACTTTCTAGCGATTACTGGTTTATAAAAATCAACGTAGAGGACTTTGGAATGAGAGCAAACATCATACAAATTATTAACATGCTACGTGGTCGTTTCTCAGCCACACTCCATCGTTATAAAAGTTTGACTGAACCCTAGCTCATTATTTTATTTGCCCTCGGCCCTCGGCCGCTTTGCTAGTTTTCTTCGGACCAAACCACTGAAAAATTGGACTGCGTTTTCTCCCACAGTTGCTCCAGCTCCTCGTGAGCTTTGCTACTTGCATTGTGAGGTTGTAAAGGGGTGCTTACCGCCGTGTTGTTGCTTCTTCCCATCGCCAATGCTTATCTAGTTCCGGTTGGGTGACAGTTCCACCTTTTTCTGTATCTTCCAACGTTATTATTCCTTCATCGTGGCGTGGCTGGTTCAAGTAACTGGCTGCAAGAGAGAGATTGTTACACACTGTCGAGTTCTTACCCACTCTGTCAATCGCTGGAAGATGTCGTGGCTTCGCTGCGAGGGTTTATTAACAGGTATAAATATATTCTTTGTTTTCCTTTCATAAACAAAAATTTAAAACCAGTTAACATATTTCTTTTTCATTTAAAAGCTAATACTAAACTCTGTGCAATGCTTTCCCCTTGCAGATGAATCTGGTTCTCTTCTTCGTGTTCACTAGAGTTAATGTTACGGCTCCAAATTCCGGGTAAGCCTTGGTCCTTCCACGGCTTATCGCAATGTGTGAAACCCTTAAGCGATATGTACAGGGTTGGTTGTTGCAGTTCTTTTACTGTCCTCTAGGGATTTTCGTGTTACTTGTCTTTAGGTTTGAGATTTAAGGGTTAAACCCTATCTCTTTAAATAGAACCCTCCGGCCACAGCCGCGTGTGCAAGACTCTATTTGCAGTTTTTGTTTAGGTTTTGTAAGCTTTGCCGGCTATAACCTGTTGTTACTGTTTTTAATACATTTTATACAGGCGGCTCGCCTTCATGTTAATTTTTGTTACAGTCCGAGTTATTAAATAATACAGAAAATCTGTTGTGCTTAATGATTGTTGCAAGAAGTTAGGGTTTATACCCTTAGTTCTATAATACTTTGGAAATCTATTTCTATTTTCTGTATTTCCTTACTGTAGTAATGGAATGGATTAATATGAAGTATTCTTACTGTGTTTAGTTAATAACCCGGCCGTAAGAAAAATATTACAGGTTCTTTGGTTTATTTAAATGATCTTCATGAGGAGACATTTGTCTCGTTAGATTACTGTTATTCTTTTAATCCTTTAAGCTCAATGGTTGAGCGACCTGTACTCACGTCTTCCTTTTCTACAGAGTTACTTTTGAAAATAAAAAAGCGTTATTTTGTTTAAAGTCTGTTTTAAGAAGAAATAATTCTTCAGGCTGAGAACGGCCTTATTATGTTGTTTATAATGCAGTTACTGTGAACCCTTGTGTTATAGATAATTCCATACAATACTACTTCTCCTTAAAATCATTATGAACATTATCCTAATACTCTTTACCCAATATTGATTTGGGTTCTGTATGCAATTTTAAGGCTTGAGTATTTTTGTACATTATTTAATAATTACTTAAGTATGGTTTCTTATATATGTTTATGACCACTCAATACTATTCTTAAAATGGAATAGTAGTTAAAACCTATACTTAAACTTAGTTAAATAAAAAGGTATACAGTACATAAACAAAGCATACTTAACTAGTTTCCAGGCTGATATAAATAGGAAACTATCTGTAACATTAAACAAATAAAATACAGATACATAATCATATCCTACTGTCAGATTTATTTTGTTTAACTCCTAAGGAAAGAATCCTCCTTAAAACTAGAAGGTTATAAACCCTACTTAGTATGCAAAAGTATCTAGTCTAACTTTTCAATCTTATAGTTACTATTTTCAGAAAATAGAATATATTACTGAAACTAGATTGTAAGACTGTAAGAAAATGATTCATGAATTTGTAAAAACACTTGTAAATACTACAGTAAAATTAGGAAACTCAGTTCAGAAAAATATTTCTTCTAAACACTGAGGTACTGTGCTAGAATACTATCTGGTGATACCAGATATGGAAAAACACAGTGTTACTAACAAGTTTTACTACTAATCATTCCCAGATACTAATTTTTCAGATACTAATTAATTACTCAGACATAGAAAAATAATTCTAACCTACATCCATTTATACTCAGAAAGACATAATGAAATGAATGAAGCACCTGTTTAATGCTGTGGACAACAACAGCAATGGGAGGCTGTTCCTCCCTACCAATTCCTGGAGAGCGCTCAGACAGTTACTTCTCAGGACCCCCGAGCTTGCTCTGGTCTCCTTGGATGGAACTAGGTGCAGCAAATCAGATACTAGTCTTTAACTCAGTATTAACTCAGAACTATCACTCATTTCTCTCAGCCCAAAATTGCTGAAAACAGATCAAGTTACTGCAGCAATTCACTCAACACACTTCCTTATTGTTTTCCCTCTTTCCTCAATGAAATTCCTGAATCACATTCAGCTGAATGAATTCTTTCTGGAAAATAAAACTGAGCCGCCTGAGCTCTCCTCATTGAGTACTTTTTAAAGATTGCCTAGGTCTTAGTTGGGTTAATTGTCATTTAATGAGCCACTTGCTCACATTCCACTTTCTTGGGGAATCATGACCCCAAATATAGGGAAGTTTCCACCTGCAACTTAGGAAGTGTTTGAGAATGCTGCCACTTGTCCTTTTCCTTTCCACCTAGTTCCATCCACCAGTTTGACCAGTAACCTCTTTTAACAGCTCTCCCATGCTGTTGTCTCCATAATTTATTTATTATTAATAAAATATTCTGAATTACACTCCATAACTGTTGACTCTGCTGAGTCATCAATCCTTACTTAGGATTAAGTTTAACATAATGTCTCAAAATATAATAAAACAAATTACATAATTTTACAAAATTGGGGTATGTGACAGGAAACATGTAAGAAACAAGTGGAAATGAGATTGCATACACTGGTAGAAGCTACAGATCAGGTCGAAGGATCAGTTCCGATTGAGGAAGGTGAAGAATTGGAAAAAGTAGTTTTCCCTGTGTGTGGAGAAATTTTTAACCAATTAGGATACAAAGTCACAGTGTGTTCATTTGTGGCACAAAAACCCACACAGGAAGTTGGAGATGAGAAAGGAACATCTATGGTGGAATTGAGGGGTGAAGAAGAACCAGACATTAGAGGAAATTTCAATTTAAAATGGGATTTCCAAAATGAATACAAATTCCATGTCACCATGTATTCTCCAATCAAAATGCTTTAAAATTCAAAAAGGGGGCACCTCTTAAACAATTTTTTAATATAAATTTGGGGATAGGTATCATAAAAAAACCTACTTTTTTGCTCATATTTTCAACATATCTCCCTATGTTGTTACTCAAATTTCAATTGGGATAGCTCATTCGATGTGGAATTAAATTCTGCATCCAACGAGTACCCACTCGTCATACTTTTGATGACCCCCTCTACCCCAAAAACAAGAAATACCTAAAAAACGTGATGATGATGTCATCATCATGTTTTTCCAGGTATTTATTATTTTTTGGGTAGTGGGTATCATCAAAAGTATGTCAAGTGGGTACTCGTTGGATGTGGAATTTAATTCCTCATCCAACAAGCTCTCCTAATCAAAATTTGAGTAAAAACACAGGGAGATATGTTGAAAATACGAACAAAAAAAGTAGTTTTTTCTTTTCTTCCTCTAAAATTAGTAAATATAATTTTATTAGTTTAAATATTATTTTATTAATTTTCCTTAGGAGGCCCATTTTGAGTTGAAATTTCCTCTAATGAGTGGAAATGATCCCCGATGTAGAGGTAAGGGAACATGATCAATTACAGTCTCAGCCATAGGGTGTTGTTACACAAGAACCAACAACCCTAGAAATGATTGTTGAAGCTGCTACTCAATTGGAAGTAAGTGAGCCAGAGCTCGAGACAATCCCTGACCTGAACTTAGTAGTTTTTACTATGACTTGGAACAATATCAAGATAGAAAACTAATGGAGGGAGAACTTCAGCAACAAGAAAATGTTGAAATTGATCAGGATGTTGTCACACAAGAACCAAAATCCTCAGGAAACCTTGCTGAGACTCCCATTCATCTAGGCACAACTGAACTTGAGGTGGACATAATCCCCGATTTGGAACTAGGAGAAGATGAGCAGATGCAGTCTGATCCATTAGGTGACACTGAAGCATTCGGGGACCAGGCTCATCTATTTGGGACATTGAAATACTCGAGGACTAGTCTCATCTTTCATGGGATATGGAAGTAACTCAAGAGCAACCCAAAAATCCAGAGGGACTGGGAGAGTAGAAGTTTTTACCCAAGAACCAACATCTCTGCAGATCCATGTTGAAGTCACAACCAAGAATCAAGAAGTTGCAACCGAGACTCAAGAAGATGTTGAGATTGGAACACAGTTTGATGTTTCCACACAAGAACCAACATCTTCACAATTGGCTATTGGAGTTGACAAAAAGGGGCTTTAGGAAGAAGGTGTTGTTACACAAGAACCAACATCCTTAGAATTGATTACAGAAGTGTACTTGCAGGAAGAATTTACTGGACCACTGGTAGAAGAGGAAGCAATTTCACTTTCGATTCAGATTAATCAGGCTGAAACATTGGGTAATAAGGTATGGACGCAATATTCCCAAGACTTTGTCAATTTAGATTCTGATGAGGAGAAGGATGCAGGAGAGGAAAGGATTCAAGATCTAATAGAATAACTCTCACTGCTAAAAATAGAAGTAAATAAATGGAAAAGTGAGATATCAGATAGGAATGACCCCCCTTGTTCAGCATAGGAAGACTATCGGTGAATTGAGGGAAAGATGGGAAGAAGAGATAATATTCCTGAAGTTCCATTGGGAAGAAGTACATAAATAATTGAAGGAGTTGAAGAAATTCAATTCCATGCAAAAGGAGAAAGACCAACTATACATTCTATCCTGTGAATTAATGAGATTTAGAGCTCCATCTCCCTCTTATCCTGTATTTTTATATGAACAATTCACTTGGTTTAAGTTGAAGGCATTAAAATAAGGGAGAGCTTACAAAGTAGCATATTTTGACTAGTTTTTGGAAACTTTTATGGAAATTAGATTCACCAAGTAGAATGTTCAGTGTGAGCTTTATTCACATGAAATGGCTTGCCCCATGGACTAATATTCAAATCCTACTCCTCACCTAGGTGATGTCCAGCTGAGGGATTTTGCTTCTTTTGTCATCAACCATGTGCAATGGGAGGATTCATTTAAGATATCTTTTCAGAATGAGGATAACTTTAATCTCTGTATTCGGATTGAACCTCAATCCCCTCACATTTTTCATACTCATCAAGAATAGAGGCTTAAATCTCCCATCCAGACTCAGCAGCTAGTCGAACTTCAAGAGCAAGTCATCTCCATTTGTGTTAGCCAAATTCCCAGGAAACAATGTTTGGATTTGGAAGGCAGTAAGCATAGGTGGCAGGCTTCCCCTTTGTCACTAAAGAAAAGGGACCCTTATTGCTTTAAGAATTTTAAACAGGATCTTCCTAGTGTTGAGGGGTACGTCGACTATATGAGGAAATGTGGAATTAACTAGTTGGGACTTAAATTCAAATTCCCACTTATTTGGTGTCCAGCAAAACCATATAGGGAATATTTTTCATTGACAAAAGTAGAGGAAAGGCAGTGTTGGAAATATTGGGCTGTGGATAATGGATATCTAGATGGGAGGGAATCACCTGAATCCTCCTACAACTTTTCATCTCTCCATGAGCGAGGTGCAGTTCCAGACTCTGATTCAGAATAGTGGAAGTTGTTGCATAAGGACATGCAACATAGCAGTTGGGGGGAGATGTTGGGTCCCAAAATTCCCTTTTTAACCACATCCATTACACCTAGTGTGTCTTGTCTTACTCCATTCTGTGCACCCAAAAAATGTTATTTCCTCACTTCAGCCCTGAATCTTCACAGGTATGATTAATTATTGTTTTGTCTTATTAATGCTTACGATTGCTATAATCATGACTTTTAATCTTGAATTATGCTAACACATTATGATTTTACAAAGCTAGTGAAAGCTATAAGAGATTACAAGTGTAGCAGTCCGACTGGTCCAAAGAGGAGATGAGCGTTCACCGCTAGTTGTGACCTACCAGTTCTGTTTCTACACGTGGATCCAACCAAGGGTCATCATTCCATGCATGCTGCAATAGGCATGGCTGCAACAAACTTAGCTGCAACAACACGCCGCTGCTGAAATTTAGATGCAACCATCAGGGCATCTCTTGAATTGGTTATGTGATTCATTTACTGGATCAAGAAACCAAATTTCCTATATTCCCTGCTTTTGTTTAATTCCACCCACAACTGTAACAATGGATGTAACAGGGCAGCCTAAAGATCATATTTATTCATGGCTGCCCAATATTAGTGGGAGAGGGTTACGACTGTTAATGTATAAATACTGGGGATCATTCGGAGCCAGGCATTGGATAATATCATATTTTACTATGTGAGCTGTAACAGAGACTGTACTTTCATTCCACCATTTTAATCTAAGGAGGAAAATTCTTCAGATATCTGTGTTTTAACTTGTGTTAGTTCCGACATCTCTGTTTGAAGGCTGGGCCTGCCTTCCCACAAATATCACTGAGTTAATTAGATGTTTTGTTTAATTGGTTGTGTGGTGTGGAATTTACATTAGATGCATTTGTTTCAGTAGTTGCAACAGTAATGTTCAATCGTTGCCTTTCCTTGAATATTCAGTACTGCATTTCCTTTAAGCTGCATTAGTGTGGTGTGATAGTCGACTGTGTAGGTTAATTTCATTTATGCATGTGTGTTATAGCTGTAAAATTAAAGCTCTTCCTCATTTCCTTGCAATTAATTGTCTTTCTCAGGGTTGCTAATTCAAGTAGACTATAGCTTAGAGTTGTTTGATTCAATTCCCGTTATTCTTATTCCTAGATTAAGGTTGGATTAAACTAGTCACAATAAATTTGCATATAGTCTAGTAAATTAGGATTTAACTTTCTGAAAAAGTAACTCTAGATATTTATTTCATGAATCATTCATTTCTGGGTTGAAGTTGTAGGAAAGTGATTGCAATTTTGAATTCTTAGATAGGTAGTTTAGATCAGTTTAATTATGGGAGGAGTTTGACTAAATAGATAAGTAGGATAGTTTATTTAGTTCGTCAACTACTTGGTGTTTAAGCACAGACAATGTGAATTATCTTTGAAATAAAAATACTTTTCTGGGTTGACAATTTATATTGAGCATTCTGCATGATGGTTTTAATTAACTAGCATATAGAGTGACCAACAACAAGCAAGGGAATGGTAAGGCTGAGCATGCATTGTGTGCATGGGTAAAACCCAATTTTGTTTTCTCTGTTTCTAATAGCTTTGTTTCTGATTCACATTATGATATATCAGAACCTGAAACCTCCATCCCTTCTTTGAAAACATTCCCAGTCAGTTCATCAAAGCTTCCTCCCAAAACTAGCCATTTTTCACTAGCTTTTGATGTGCCTTCTAAAAGCCCTTTCCAAATCCATTCAGATATTTCCATTTATGATTCTGAAGATTATATACAGCCTGATATACATCCTATGACAGTGATTGACTCATTTTTCCAACCATCTCATGACCAAAATACCCATCAACCCTCAAGTTCACTACTTGGAAATTCGGAAAATTGCCTAGTTTCCCATGCTATGTGTCTTGTATATGTTGATGTTATGTCTTGTATGTATTTCACTGGTTGGACAGACATATCATTGGCCTTCATGGGACTTTTGTTCCATATTTTTTTACTTTCTTTCACCACCCATGGTTCAAATATCAAGTCTCCATACCTTCCAGGTTCGCTCAATTGCAATTGTGATCTAGTTGCTCACTCTTCTCTTCCTATGGATCCATTTGCTCATGGAGACACCATACCTCTGATATTTTCTTCTATGTATGACATGTATTCTGATGTTTCAGAGCCTCATGATATTTTTTACATATTTGTGAAGGTGCTTCATCAAATTGGGAGAAAGATTCATGGTTTTATTCATGATATGGCAACTACACATAATGCAGATTTTGTTGAATCTTTTGATGTTATTTGGGAAAGAGTTTGCAGAGATATATTTTCCATGGTTGATTATGCTATTATATCATATTATTCTTGTATAAAAATACATTCTTCTGATGCCCCTCCATCATGAAATGATGACCATCAAAGGGCCTCTCCACATGATATTTGTTTACAGCACTTTGATGCATGATCTTGGCATCCACAACATCTTCACTAAGTCAATCACCAAGAAGTTGTTCTTTCATCTCATTCAAGTGAATAAGAGGGCTTGATGAAGACATTTTTTTATCTCTACCATATCCATTTTTGAGGGGAGGTTTTCCTCCTTACCTCGGTTACATGGATCAATAAATTTTGTTGTAAAAGGTGACTTGTGCCTTAGTTTCCAAGGCCTTAATAAATATTTTTGATTAAATTTTACTGTGTGGATTAAGGGGGGGTGTTGGAGTAGTAATACATCCTTAGTGCATAGTTTTTACCTTAGGCTAACTTCATTTTCCTTCATGCAATGATATCCTATGGTTTAAGACTTAGGAGAGCTAATTCAACAAGATAACTAGTTATTTTGTCATGTTCACACCTACAAAAATGCCCTAGTTGGTAAACCCAGCACATGTGCACCTCATTTAATGGATTGGGGAGATACATCATTGATTTGGCTGACATGGGTTTGACTAGAGGGTGCTAGTGGTGTATTTGGTCCATTTTTCCTCTCCCATGAGAATTTATTGCCACCTAGAGCATCCCACTCACCTCTATATTCTAACGCACGCTTTCCTAGGACTCATTAATAACTCAACACACTTCACCAATGCTCACATGAGGTTTTGTGATTGTTTTAGCTGAGTTGGATATCCTTTGGTCCGCCTAGGGGGGGTTGAGGTCAAATCTCATCATGACACTTGTACTTTCCCAATTGGCTTCCAGAGCCACTTGATTTTTTTTCAATGTATTATAAATGTGTACCATAACATCTACAAGATGTATGATAATAATATGATAAACAATTAGCACCATTCACATGTGTTATTCCAACTATTTTCTGTCTCTTGTTGATTCTCTTGTACATTTTGTCAAACACTTCATGTGTGAATATTATTCTAGCTCCTAGATCTGATTGAGAAGTAAATTCTTACAAACCTCCATCCATAGTGAAACCTACCAAGAAATAGATTCCATATGTTTCTCCTTCTACTAATCTTGTTTTTACGATGAGGTGAATTTTTTCCAATCATCCCAAACACCTAGTAATAAGAAAATTGGTAAAGGTAAAACTAAAAAATATAGAAACCAGGAAGAGAATCCCAAGACCCTGACCTTGGAGAATGATTCCAAACCCAAACAGAAGGCTAGTTACCCTTGTCTGTTGTGTGGACGTGATCACTTCATGAAAGAGTGTCCATGATGTGAAGAGGTTAACAAGTTTTTGAAAATTAATCCCACACCGACAGTGCTAACTAGCCCTTTCCCATCCCAACATCGATTAATTGATAATACATCTTTGCATGGGTCCTCTTGCTCCATCAAGTAAATAATAATGATGTCCTCCAAGACTGTTGTGTTGACCACACAAAATCAAACATACAATAAAAATCCCAAGGAGAAAGATGAAGGTTCCTCTCCCAAGAATATTCCTTCTGGTAACCCTTCTCCTCCACCTTCATCTAATGGCCCTCTTACTATTGATAACCCTAGTTTTGACATGATTTTTCACCCTCCCAAAAGTACAATCCGGAAGTCAATTTTTAATCCATGCACTCGAGCTACCTAATTTTACAACATTGTGAAAGATTTAGCTTAGGAACCTTGTGTCATGTCTACATTGAAAGTACTCCAAAGTTTCCCTACATAGCATAAAAACTTGTTGTTAGCCCTAGGAGTCTTAGGTCATGGATAATTCCACTACAATCACTTTTAGCATGGATAATTACAAATCAAGGTTGTCCCACCAACTCGAGTTTCAAATCGCGACTACGATGGTAGGTAGGAAAGTTCATCGGACTATATTGGACGAAGGAGCTTCCACCTTGATTCTATCCATGTCTTGTTGGAAATCCCTCAGATCTCCTAAACATCATTGGTCACCAACTATATTGAAATAATTTGACAGATGAGGTTTCCATCCTCATGGATTTTTACCAGCATGATCTATCAAGCTTGGGGGAAAGACCATTTCTATCCAAGTAGAAGTAGTCGACGCCCCATTGGATTACAACTTGTTGTTGGGGAGAGATTAGTTTTATGCTAGAAGATAGTTGCGTCATCAGTATTTCATAGTATCTATTTCCCTCACCAGGGGAATATTGTAACCATTAACCAATTTGATTATTGTTCACCTGGTACCATTATCACCATGACAAACAATGTTCCTATGTTGGGGAAATCCCCTCCTTATCAATTCATAGAAATTGGAATTTTTAAATATTCATACCTTATGGTATTATTTTCATCTACTGATTCCCCTCCTAGTACAGAAGTTGCTACGGTTAACATGATATCATCTATTGGCATGGGAATGTCTAAAGGAAAATATATTGTTGAAGTACCTTCTCTGGTTCCTCGTGAATCCATGTACCATGCAATTCAATCTGCTTCCGATGCTTACTCTGATGGACAACATAAAGTAGCATCATATCCCTACCATCTACCCTATTGGATAGATTCTCCTCTCCCAAATCTATATTATCCCTTATAGGATTTTTTGTCTGATGATTATATCATGGAGATTATGAGTTCGGATGAATCCTTATGGGAGCATCATCACCATAGATATTCTTTTCTTCCCAATGTATGTTTCGTGTATTCTAATTTTGTATCTCTTATTAGTTCTAATATTATCGAGCATCCTCAAACATATCTGTTATTCTGGGATGTGATTATGAAGGGAATTTATGCAACATTACTCAAACTATTCCCATCGAAATATCGGTGAAGCCAGGGATTGTTGAACATGTTCATGTGGGCCAGAACCTTTCAACAATAGAAATCAAAGAATACCAAGTTCTTTTCAAGGAAATTGGGGATGTTTTTTTCCTAGAGTTATGAAGAAATGTTGGGGATTGATCCATCCATTGTAGTACATGATATCAATACTTACTCGATGGAAAAACCGGTTAGGAAGAAACTCCATAAGGTCCACCCGAGGAAAGCTGCAGCAATAAAAGTTGAATTTGAAAATTTTCTGAAAGATGGTTTCATTTATCTAGTGCCATTAAATGAGTGGGTGTCTAATATTGTTTCTGTTGCCAAGAATCAAGGTACTATTAGGGTTTGCATCAATTTTAGGGACTTAAACAAAGCTTCTTTGAAGGACAACTTTCCAATCCCTCACATCGATCAAATCATTGAAAACTATGATGGAAGTGTCATTTTTTCCTTTATGGATGGCTTCTCTGATACAATCATATTGAAATACTACCCATCAATCAACACAAAACATCATTCATTTTCCCACGAGGAACCTTTGCTTACCGTAAGAAACCTTTTATCTTGAAAAATGTTGGAGCTACATTCCAATGAGCCATGTCCTATTCTTTTCACGATATCAAGCACATCATGGATCCATATCTAGATGAACTCCATGTTCATTCACAACAGATATAAGACCATTCAGGGAATCTTAGGGACATTTTCCTTTGATGTCGCCATTATCATATTCGACTTAATCCACATAAGTGTGTCTTTTGTGTGGAAACTAGAAACCTTATCGGTTTTGTTTTCTTCCAAATATGGTATCCAAATAGAACCCTTGAAAATTGCCACTATTGTGGCCTTACCACCCCCAACCAACATCATAGAACTCCAAAGTTTGCAAGGGAAGGAAAACTTTATTCGTCATTTTGTGTGCATTTTTTGCAGAGAAAACACATGTTTATATGCATATGTTGAAGAAGAACACTCATTTAATTTAGGATGATCAAGCTCAATGGGATTTTGATAATTTGAAACATGCCATAACACACTCACCTATGATACACCCCCCTAATTATTCAAAATATTTTCTCCTTTACATTGCTTCCTCGACTACTACCATTGTATGGTTCTAGTGTAGGAGGATTCGAACGAATAAGAACATGTGAATTATTATCTTAGTAAGAGTCTTCTAGACTCTTAATTGGGGTAATCACATGCAGATAAGTTAGCTTTGTCTACGGTCATTACTGCATAATGTTTTCATCATTACATCCTACTTCACACAACTACTATTCTCGTGGATCAGAACTCCATGTACTATATCCTGACTCGCTATGTACTGGGGCACAGATATTCTCACTAGATTCTCATCTTCCAAGAATTCAAACTTGAATTTGCTAAGACCACATCCAAGAAATCCCTAGTTTTTGCAGAGATGATGCGTGTTCTTCCCCGTTCTATCATAGAAACTGAGTCCAATGACTCATTGTCTGATGATTTATTGTTCCTGATCAGCACAGATTACTCATTGTATGGATATTTGATCATATATCTCCAAAATCATAGATCTTGGGCTAACTTATCTCATGATGATCGTCAATGCATTTTCCACCACGCTAAATATTATCTCATTCTTAATGACACTTTATACCAAGGTGGTATTGATTCAATTCTCCAATGATGTTTAAAGCAGTATGAGGCTGAACAAGTATTGAATCATTGCCACTCTGGATCTTGTGGAGTTCATGTTTATTGGATGGCTATAGCTCAGAAACTCCTTTGGGTTGGTTACTTTTGGCCCTCAATATTCAAATATTTCCATGAAGCAGTCAAAATGTGCCTACTCTGTCAGCTTTTTTATCTGAAAAAGAGTACCCACCCTACTACGTTACACCTCGCCATTTTTGTTGGCCCTTTTTCCAAATATGGGATGGATTTCATGCATTGTAAGCCTACCTCATTCAGGGGGCATGGTTACATCATAGTAGTTGTTGATTATTTCACTAGATGGGCTGAGGAAATTCCTACATATGATAAGGATGGTAAGACTACCGCCCTCCTTTTGTTTAACCATGTCATCGCTAGGTTTGGAGTTCCTCAGGATATAGTGAGTGATCATGATCTCATTTTTGTAATTAGATGATGGCTGAGCTAAGTTCCAAGTTGGGTTTCTTTCATGAAAACTCAACTCCCTACTGCCCATAAGATAATGGCTAGGTTGAAGCCATTAACAAAGACCTTAAGGCTATGCTTCATAGGATGGTTGTAGAACACAAGTCAAATTCGAATGTAACCCTGTTTTCGACACTTTTTTTTTATGCCTATAGAATTTCCATGAAAAAAATAAGAAGTTTCACACCTTTCCAATTGGTTTATGGAATGGAAGTAGTTTTACCTATTGAATGTGAGATTCCTTCACTAAAACTAGTTCTTGAGATTCTACCCAATACCTCAACCAAGGAAGACCACTTCCTTTATATAACTAACCTTCATGAGAGACACCAAGATTTTGTTATGGCTAATGAGTTGCACAAGAAATGAGTCAAGTATCAATATGATAAATATTTTCAACCTCAAGTCTTCAATGAAGGAGACCTTGTTTTGACTTACAATCAGAAACACAATCAATTGGGGAAAGGGAAGTTGGAATCAATGTGGTATGGGCCCTAGATTGTTAGAAAAGTCTTGGAAAAGGGGGCCTATGAATTAGTGGACTATGATGGAATACATTTTAGGAAGCCTCACAATGCATTGTACCTGAAAAGGTACTATGCTTATGACATCTAGCATCGGTGCCTTATATATATTAGTATATATCGACTTTTAGTGTGGTTTTATTTTTTGTAGTGTCATTTTTGGGTCTTGTCCGACACTGTTTATTCCATGTTATGATTTAAATTCTATAGATGACTCTCTACTATTGTTTTATTGACGGTGATATCTGCCATACCCTAAATATCACTTTAGTATCCTGGGTAATCTATTATGAATCCGGTGACCTAGTTAGTTCAAGGGGAGTCTTCCTAGGTCCTTCTACCAAGAATATCATTGAGTATGATGCGGTGATAGGGTTATTAACCAAGGATTCATCTCATGGTATAAGTCACCTAGTCATATTTTCAGACTCTGAACTCGTGGTTTCCCAATTGAACAATTTATACGCCATTGAGAACCCAGTGATTCTTTATATTTTTCAAATAACATGTTTTCTTGAGAGATCCTTGTTAGTTTTTCAACATTTAAGCTAGCATTGTGTTAGGATCTTTAACTGAGAGAAAAAAAAGTACAACAATCAAACACAAGAGACAATGAACACAGTGCTTTTCCTTGGGGAAATAATAAATGGAGAAAACCCTGCAACTTCCTAAGAGATAGAATCAACACAAAAGATAAAAACCCAAAACAATAAGATGATCTCCTGATAGCAGTAACCTCTTTCTTCCTTGCCCTAGTGTCTTTCTGTTCCTCATCTATGTGCTACAACTGAGTGTGGATGAGTGTGTATGAGTGTGTGCTAAATAGAGAAGTCACATCTCTATTTATACTAATTCTTGACATGACTAAAACCCTACTAGGGCTGACTTGACTAGGTGATTCTAATAACCCTAGTGCCCTGAAACTGTGGGGAATTTAATTAGACAATAGGAGGGTTACCCACAATGACTTGACATGACTTGTTTACATTATAGATATTCCCAATCGGAACATCGGGGCATGACATGACATAATAACATCCTGGAATAAACATCAGGTTACAATAGATAAGAAATACAAGTGAATACATTCTGAAGTTACAATTACATCAACACTCCCTCTTAACTAGGAAGTTATTCTCTAGACACAATTTTCATCACTATTCTTCTTCTCTGGATCTTCTCATCATTTGCATCTCCAAGTCATCTTCGTCTTCAAGTCATCTTCATCTTCATGTCATCTTCATTTCTGGATCTAGATCATCACTCGATCTGGATCATCACTAGACATCATCACTAGATCTGGATCATCACTAGATCTGGATCATCACTCGATTTGGATAATCACTTGATCTGGATCATCATTGGACATAATCACTGGATCTGGATCATCACTGAACATCATCATTCGATCTGGATCATCACTGTTGGATCTAAATCATCACTCAATCTAGATCATCTCAGAGACATCATAACTGGATATGGATCATAGCTCGATCTAGATCTTCTCTGTTCATCATCATCATATTGGCTATCTCATGATTCTTCTCATCATAGGAAGTTCTATAGAGACAGCCTTCTTTCATGCTGGTTGTAGGCCTAGCCATCATGTAGGTCTTCTTCAGTGCTTATATCTGACCTACTTGTCAGAATGGCCCTCCCAGCACTTACATCTGACCTACTTGTTAGAAAGGCATGCCCAACACTCACATCTGATCATGCAGGAGCCTACAATCACATCAGAAAGTCCCAGCACTCACATTCACCAGCATGATAGGACACTACTATCATCTGTGAAAAGGATTCAGCACTTACATCTGACCTACTCATCAGAAAGGCATGCACTCACATCTGATCTTGTAGGAACCAAATCCTACACCCTCATTAGAATAGCCCCCAGTCCTGTTAGAATAATCAACCCATATTTAGCTACCTTAGACATTAATTAATCCATTTTTGTCTTATTTGCCTAGTTTCCATATTCCACCTTATGCAAGTTGTCATCTACACATCCATAGTGGTGCAACTTGCTAATTTTGAGTCATGGAGCACTTGGGAAACCTTCTGGAATCAAATCTGATTTATTCCTGGCCTCCCTAGCGTATGTCTATTTTTTCTGCTTTATTGCCTGCCTTTTTAGTGTTTTAAGGCAAATGGGAAAGCTTGACTAGGTGAAGTTAACTTGTTTTTTGTCCTCCACATACTCCACTCTTTTCTCCTATGAAAAGCATGTATGAGTTGTCCTTCCATTACCTTTTAGCTTGCCTAATTGATTTTGCCAATTCGTGAGCTCCTTGACAGTTTTGGAAACTGCTTTATGCACCTATGGGGGATTTGCTTAGATTTAGTAAGCCTGATTTTGACTAGATTCGAATGGAATCTTCATGCATTTGAATCCCTCATGTAATTATTTATTGTGGAAGCCTATGAATTCACAAGGTTGGCTATTGTACACTTATTCAATACAATTTAGTGTTCAGCTCCATATTCAGTCTCTTTTGTGAGTAATTTTTCTTGTGCAATTGGTAATTGATGTGAGTGTAATTGGTCTAACACTGGGTTCAATTTCCACATGGTATCAGAGCCTTTGTAGATAGATTTCTCTCCTTCTAATTTGTTTTTCAGGTTCGACATCATTGACTGGGAGCATTCTACTGCCTGCTGGGACAATTTCTGAGCTATGGATCAATCTCAGAAGATCATCTTGACTCCATTTAACTTATTTGAATGGAAAAAATAGATGGAGATATTGTTGAGAGTGAAAGGCATATACAGAGTGACTATGGAAATAGAAGCAGAGCCCAATGCAGCTGCAGAGAAGATAAAATGGCACAACAGGAGGGATGAGGCCTATGGTCTCTTGTGTCTGAGTATATCCAGAGACCTCCTTTTCCATCTTGATGGATTGATATCACCGAATGAATTATGGGAGAATCTTGTTGATATTTTTGGAAAGATAGATGAGATGAGGGGACATCAAATCGAAAATGAATTGATCTCCCTGAGTCCAAATAGCTTTGAATCCATGCAACTATATTTCTCCAAGTTGAAAGCACTTGTTTTGCAGCTAAAACAATGTGGGATTGAAAAGAAGGATGATCAACTAGTCTTGGCCATACTCTTGAAGCTTGGCCCTGACTATTCAGTGTTTTTTTCGACCTTCTATGACACAAAGTTGACAGCTCGAACCTGGAAGATTCCTAGACTTGCATATTTCATGGAATCTCTCACATAAGAACAAGATAAGTTGGTGATGATGGGCACCATCAAACCATCCAAATACCAAGCTCTGGTTTCTGGAGATTTGAGGGTGGATTCAAACATAAAAAAGAAAGCTAAAAAGCCACCTGAGCAAAAGAGAGACAAGAACAAGTCTCCGGAGGAGCCTCAAGGTTCCAAGAAGAACAAAGGATAAATGAGCAAGTGCGTATACTGCAATAAGGGCAATCATTCTGAGAGCTCCTGCATGAAGAATCAGAAATACATACTGACCCAAATCCTGGAGAATAATGGCATCTCCCTTCTAGACAGCTCAAAGAAGAGGGAAGGAGGATCAAGTTCAGAAGACAGAGAGAGAGTTCATGCATTGGTTGCTGGCACATCAAGCTCACCTAGTTTCATCATTGATTCTGGAGCTTCAAGACATATGGGTTCGACCAAGGAGGCATTCACCTCACTTGACATGTTGAAATGTCCACCAATAGTACTGGGAGATGACTCTCTCACTGAAAGTTTGGGCAAAGGGAGGATTGTTCTTGACCATGGTAAGTTCAGCAATGTATTGTATGTTCCGGGTCTTGCCTCTAACCTCTTATTAGTGTATCAAATGACCCACACAGGGTCTCCAAAGAAGGTCATATTCTCCCCTGATGAAGTTGATATCACAGAGATCTCAAGTGGTAAAGTCATTGCAAAAGGAGTTGCAAATCATACTTCAAAGGTATACATGTTCTCACACTTCCTACCCTACTCAAACCCCTCTGCTCTTCTGATTCATGCTAATGAGGCAAGCAAGATTTGGCATGAAATATTTGTCCACCTAAATTAAAAGTATATTTTTTATCTTAGTGAAAAAGATATGGTCATAGGGTTACCCAAGATAAAATTTTCCAAAGGAGTCTTTCAAGGTTGCATCCTAGGAAAACACCCAGAGCATAATTTTGAGAGAGCTAGTCATGAGAGAACCTATACACCTCTTGATTTGATCCACAGTGATGTTTCTGGCCCATTCCCTCATATGTCCATGAGTCAGGAAAAATATGCATTGAATTTCATAGATGACTTTTCCAGGTATTGCTGGGTTTGCTTCCTGAAACACAAGTCTGAAGTTTTTGGCCTCTTCAAAGTCTTTAAGGCTTTGGTTGAAAACCAGTCTGGGAGGAAACTCAAGGTCCTCAGATATGAAAATGGTGGTGAGTATGTAAAGTCTGAGTTTATTCAATATTTTACAGATGTAGGTATTCAGATGTAGCATTCTATCCCTTACACACCACAGTAGAATGGTGTTGCAGAGAGGAAGAACAGATCACTAAAAGAGATGGCAACCTGCATGATGGAGGCTAAGAATTTGCCACCAAAGTACTGGGCCAAAGCTATAAAATGTGAAGCCTATATCCAGAATAGGGTGCCTCATAAACAACTTGATGGCATGACTCCTTTCAAAGCATGGAGTGGGCACAAGCCAGATGTGACCCATTTCAGGATTTTTGGCTCAAGGGCTTGGGCTAGAATTCCAACAGAAAAGAGAAAGGATTTGCAGCCCCAAAGCCAAGAGTGTCTATTTGTTGGGTACTCTAAAGATTCAAAAGGGTACAAGCTGATCAATTTGAGCACAAACAAAGCCTTCATTGAAAGGTGTGTTCAGTTTCAAGAATAACCCCTAGCAGCAGTGGATGTTGGAGAAGCCTCTTCACCACCGGAACCTATGAATGTAAGTGAAGAGATAGTTGAACATGCTTATTCAGATATGTATGATAGTGATGATTTTATTGCAGATCCTAACATCCCTAGAAGGCCAAAATGGGCAGCCAAGACCATTCATGCAGCTGGAGAGCTAGCTGGAAATCCTAATGACCCTAGGAGGACTAGATCTCAATTTGAGAGTGCTCTATGCATGAAAGATCCTATGTTTTCTGAGAAATTCTATATTATGGTGGAATCAGATCCTTAGACATATGAAGATGCAGCAGGAGATCCAAGATGGAAAGCATCCATGAAGGAAGAGTTCAGCTCACTCCAGAAGAGCAACACTTGGGAGCTGGTTGATCTTCCCCTAGGGAGGAAACTAGTTCAGTGTAAGTGGGTGTACAAGACCAAATTTGCTGCTGATGGTTCACCTATGAAGTACACGGCCAGATTGGTAGCCAAGGGCTACTCATAGGTTCATGGCATAGACTACAATGAGACCTTTGCACCAATGGCAAATATGGACTCCATCAGGATAGCCTTAGCCATTGCAGCTTCAAAGCAATGGGAGGTACATCACATGGATATAAAGTGTGCCTTCCTGAATGGAGATATCACTAAAGAGATATACATGCAGGAGCCTCAAGGATTTTCTACTAACCCATCTCTTGTGTGCAGGCTAAAGAATTCATTGTATGGGCTTAAGCAAGCCCCCAGGGCTTGGTATGCCAAGATTGATAGCTTTCTGCTATCACTGAATTTTGTTCGATGCAAATCAGATCCAAATGTCTATTTGAAGTTTATTAATGGTTCATTAATGATAATTGTGTTATATGTTTATTATCTCCTCATTACAGGAAGTGCAAAGGATGAAATTGCTTCCTTGAAGGGTGCAATGAACCAAGCCTTCTCCATGATAGATTTGGGGCTATTGAGCCAATTCTTGGTACTTGAGATTTCTCAAAACAAAGCTGGAATCAAGGTGCACCAGTCCAAGTATGCCTTGGATTTGCTGAACAAATTCAGAATGAAGGATTGCAAACCAAGCAAGAATCCTTTCCTTTCAGGAGTGAAGCTTGAAGAAGATGATTCTTCACCTATGGTAAACAATACACTGTATAGGAAATTGATTGGATGTTTGTTGTATATTACACATAATAGACCTGATATTTATTATGCAGTAAGTGTGGCTTCTAGATACATGGATCAACCTCATGAGATCCATTGGAAAGCAGCGAAAAGGATCCTTAACTTTGTTCAGGGAACAAGGACACATGGGATCTTCTATAAAGCTAAATCTAATATTGATTTGATTGGGTTTACTGATAGTGATTGGGCAGGTGACAGCACAGACATAAAGTCAACATCAGGATATGTGTTCATGCTTGCAGAAGGGCCAATCAGTTGGTCAAGCAAGAAACAGAGTGCCATTGCACTCTCATCTACACAAGTAGAGTACAGAAGAGTTGTAAATGCAACAACTCAATGTTTATGGTTGCAGGGGTTACTTGGAGAGTGTGGCTTCGAATCAGAATACTCAAATACTATCTACTATGATAATCAGAGTACCATTTGAATTTGCAATGATCCAGTTCAAAAGTAGAGAACCAAACACATTGAGATCCATATGCACTACATCAGACAGCTTGTACATGATGGCACCATTCACCTACTCTTCTGTTCATCTTCAGAACAAGTAGCTGATATCTTCACAAAAGCATTTTGTGAGAAGACATTCAGTAATATCAAATCACTATTGGGGATTTCTGATCATGCTGTGAAGCATGAGTGATGACAAGATTTCCAAATTTTGTTTTACAGTCCATGTTTAAGGGAGGATTTTCCCACTAGGTTTTTGCCTCTTTCCTTGGTTAAATGGACATGAAGTATGTAAAGGGTGACTAAGCCTTGTTGCTAGGCCCTATATTTTTTTGATATATTACTCATAAGTCAGGATTAAGGGGGGGTGTTAGAATAATCAACCCATAGTTAGCTACCTTAGACATTAATTAATCCTTTTTTGTATTATTTGCCTAGTTTCCATATTCCACTTTATGCAAGTTGTCATCTACACATCCATAGTGGTCCAACTTGATAATTTTGAGTCATGGAGTGCTTGGGAAACCTCCTAGAATCAAATCTGCTTTATTCCTGGCCTCCCTAGCGCATCTCTGCTTTTTCTTCTTTATTGCGTGCTTTTCAGTGTTTTAAGGCAAATGGGAAAGCTTGACTAGGTGAAGTTAACTTGTTTTTTGTTCTCCACATCCTCCACTCTTTTATCCTATGAAAAGCATGTATGATTTTTCCTTCCATTACCTTTTAGCTTTCCTAATTGATTTTTCCAATTCGTGAGCTCCTTGACAGTTTTGGAAACTGCTTTATGCACCTATGGGGGATTTGCTTAGATTGAGTAAGCCTGCTTTTGACTAGATTCGAATGCCATATTCATGCATTTGAATCCCTCATGTAATTATTTATTGTGGCAGCCTATGAATTCACAGGGTTGGCTATTGTACACTTATTCAATATAGTTTAGTGTTCAGCTCCATATTTAGTCTGTTTTGTGAGTAATTTTGCTTGTGCAATTGGTAATTGATGTGAGTGTAATTGTTCTAACACTGGTTTCAATTTCCACAAGTCCCAGACTGAGCCACCTGTTAACATACTAGGTGCCTCCACTCTCCTGAAGAGTGGCAGTAGCCCTTACATCTAACCTACTCGTCAGAATGGCCAGCACTCACATGTGACCTACTCATTAGAATGGCATGCACTCACATATGATCTGGTAGGAACCAAATCCTACACCCTCATCAGAATGGCCCCCAGTACCAGACTGAGCTACCTGGTAATGGACCAGGTGCCTCCACTATTTCGGAGAGTGGTAGTATCCCTTACATCTGACCTACTCGTCAGAATGGCAAACACTCACATCTGACATGGGAGGAACCTAATCCTTTAGCCATGATAGAATGGCTCAACCCTTACATCTGACCTACTCATCAAAATGGCTCTTTTAGTCCTAGACTAAGTGTTCTTAGTAACTGAATAGGTACCTCAATTCCCAGAATGGCATTCAACACTCATTTCTGACATGGAAGGAACCAAATCCTCTTACCGTGACAGAATGGCTCAGCACTTACATCTAACCTACTCGTCATAATGGCTCTCGGACTTGTCACTTCCCCTTGGAAGGGACCTTGATCTGGAGAACACCAAGCTTCTCCCTGAAGTAATCAAACTTCACTTTGGCTAATGGCTTCATCAACACATCAGTTATATGATCATCTGTCACAACATACTGGAGCTTCACTGATCCCCTCTGCACCATATCCCTGATATAGTGATACTTGATCTCGATATGCTTTGACTTGTCATGGAACACTGGATTCTCTGACAACTTCACACAACTTTGGTTGTCACAATGTATACAAGTAGCATCCAACTGGAGATCAAATAAATCAGACAATATCTTCCTCATCCATACTGCCTCACAACTAGATGAACAAGCTGCAACATACTCTGCTTCAACTGTACTCAATGCCACACAGGATTGCTTCTTGCTAAACCAAGAGATCACACATGATCCCATACTGAAGCAACACCTTGAAGTTCTCTTCCTATCGATGGCATTGACTATCCAATCTGAATCAACATAACCCTCCAGGTTAATATTTTGATTCGCATCGTACTTGAGCCTATAATCAATTGTACCCTTTAGGTACCTCAGAATATGCTTTTCAGCAATCAAGTGAACACTTCTTGGATCTGTCAAGAACTAGATCAAGGTGTTCACAACAAAGCAAATGTCTAATCTCGTGATCATCATGTACATGAAGGACCGAATCATCTAACGATACATAGTAGCATCAACTGACTCTAATGAAACATCGCTCAATAGATTCAGGTTCGATGCCATAGGTGTGGCCATAGCCTTGCAGTCCATCATCCCAAACCTCTTTAGTATATCTATTGCATACTTCCCTTGTCTAAGGAAGATTCCATCCGCACTCTGCCACACCTCCATACCTAGAAAATAATGCATCATACCCAAGTCCTTCATTTCAAACTCAATAGCAAGATTTCTCTTTGTATCAGCAATCAACCCATCCATACTTATTACAAACAGATCATCTACATATAGTAGAAGCATCATTGGGTTGCCCTCTTCAACCTTGTAGTAAAGCTTGGAATCTGCTTTACTCTTGGTAAAGCCCAAACTAGATAGAAAGCTATCAATTCTATTGTACCATGTCCTGTGTGCATGTTTCAAACCGTACAGGTCTTTCTTCAATCTGCACACGTGAGACTCTCTGTCATGTGTATCAAAATCGAGTGGTTGTTCTACATACACTTCCTCTTCCACTACACCATTCAAGAAAGCAGTCTTGACATCCATCTGGTCTATCTTCCATTTCATCACTACAGCCAGAGCAAGTACTGATATGATGGAAGTGTATCTAGCTATAGGTGCAAAGGTTTCTTCATAATCTATTCCTTCTTTCCGAGAGAAACCCCAAGCGACAAATCTTGCCTTATATGTTTCAATGCTACCATCTATAGCATGCTTGATCTTGTAGATCCATTTGGAAGTTACAACTGACTTCCCTTCTGGTCTTGGGACAACATCCCAACCATCATTCTTCATGATCGATTAGTACTCTTCGATCATAGCATCCTTCCATTCTTTCTGTTCTGTCGCTTCTTCATAACTGGAAGGCTCTTTATCAATGAAATCACATAGAAGTGATACATACCTGGAGCAGGATCTGGTCCTTTTTCTTTCTTTGTGATTCTCTTCTAGAGCCCCATATCTTTCTGCACCTTGGATAATTTGTCGTACCCAAGCAGGTTTCCTCTTATGAGGATTCTTCTCTGGAGGTGGATCTATAGGTCTTTATGGTTCTTCAAATTCTTGATCTTCTTCTTGAGCTTCTTCATTCATGGTTGTATCATGAATTCTGGGAGCTTCAGATTCTTCAGCAGGTTTCTTTCTGGATTTGTTGTAAGCTGTGTCTTCATCAAATGTCACATCCTTGCCGATGCCAATCTTCTTGAATCCTGGGAAGTATATTATGTAATCCTTCGAGCTTTTAGAGTATCCCACAAATATACCCTTCTTTCCTGAAGGATATAATCTTGTTCTCTTCTCTTTTGGAATGTGTATGTACACTGGACAGCTGAATATTTGAGATGGACGACTTCTGGTTTCTTGCCGGAGAAGAATTCTTCAAGAGTCTTGCTCTTGAGTAATCTATGTGGAGTATGGTTCTGTACATACACCGCTGTTCTGGCAGCTTCCACCCAAAGATGCATAGGAAGATCTTGATAATGAAGCATAGCTCTTGCAGCTTCCATGACAGTTCTATTCTTCCTTTCTGCAATCCCATTTGTTGAGGATTATAAGGAGTGGACAACTCCCTCTTAATCCCTAAGTATTTGCATAGCTTTTTGAATTCATTTGAAGTGAATTCTCCACCATTGTCTAATCGAAAGGTCTTGTTCTTCTTTTCAGTGTGGTTCTCAATCAAGACTTTGAATTTCTTGAACTTGTTGAATACTTTGTCTTTGTTCTTTATGAATTAAACCCATGTCTTCCTAGAAAATTCATCAATAAAAGAAACATAATATGCATACCCGCTTAGTGAGTTTGATGACATAGGATCGCATACTTGGAAATGTCTTCTTTGTATTATTTCCTTGCACACATCCTTTGCAGACCCGATCATGTTTTGCTTGAATTTATATAAGAACTTCAAAAACTTTGCTTGCAAGTGGTAGTGCTCTGTAATGCACATGTGCAAGCCTTCTATGCCAAATTTCATTTGGATCTACTGTGTCATGGACCAAGGCTTGTTCTGGATGGCCCTTCAATTTGTACAATCCTCCTTCTTGTTCTCCAATCACCACCGCATCATCGATAGTATTTCCTTTTTGCCACATGATGACTTGACCATCTATGAATGCAACTCTCATTCCTTTTGCATCTAATGCAGATATGGAGAGGAGGTTCTTCTTGAGTCCTGGCACAAACAATACTTCCTTCATTGTCATAGAATTTCCAGAGACTATTTTGTAGGAAGACTCCCCACTACCTTTTATTGGATATTGGTAGTCATCTCCTAGCTTCACCTTGTGAGGTGATTCATGTTCTGATAGTCTCACAAAGGATTCCTTGAATCCTGTCATATGTTTGGAAGCCCCACTATATATGAGCCAATCATTGCTTCCATGAGTAATGTTTCTTGTGAGAGCAGAAATCAAAACATATTCATCCTCGCTTGAAGAATCTTCACTTTCATATCTGGTTCTTTTCTTGGATGGTTCATCATCCTCTGCATCATGAGCACAATGTCTTCTTTTGTTGCTCTTTTTCTTATTGTGTTTCTTAGGACAATTTCTTGCATAGTGTCCTGCTTCATCACATGTATAACATATGATCCTAGAAAAGTCTTTTCTACTGTTATCTTTGTGATAGTGCTTACCTCTGCAGTGATGAGATCTTCTTTTGGTTGACTTGGAGTGTACCGTGAGAGGCTTGATCTTCACTTCCCATCTTTTATTCTCGAGCTTCTATCTGAGCTTCTTCTTGAGAGAACTCTTCCCATAGTCTGTTGAACTTGACATACTTTTTCATAGCATAGATCCCTTGAATAAAGGAGTCCCATGATCTGCGTAGACCATTCAAGGTATTCATCACAATCTCTGCATTTTCCACTTCTTCATCTAATGCTTCCAGTTGTTCCTTGATCTGAGAAACTCTTGTGAACTAAGACTGGATTGTTTCTGCATTTTAAATCTTCACATTATTCAGTTGGTTTCTTAGAGTCATCTTCCGGTTTATGTTATTTCCTTCAAAAAATTTGGTTAGGGCATCGAACATAGCTTTACATGTCTTTAGGGAGGACAACTGTGGTATGAGGTGATCCTCAATAGAATAAGCAATTATTTCCTTTTCCATAACAAGCTTCTTCTTATGTAAGGCCTTTTCCTCATCTCCCTCTGGAGTTGGAACCTCCTCATTGATATAGGAGTCTAACTCATTTTCTTCCAAGACCAGGAAGATCCTATACTTCCAAGCTTGGAAGTTATCAGCTCCCTGAAGCTTTTCATTAAGCTTGGTATGATGATACATCTTAACTGAGAACCTCAAATGGAAATACAAAAGATTTAGATCTTACCAGGTCAAGATGTTGGATCTAGATTTGGAGCTGAAATCCTGCAGAGGTGGCTAAGGAGCAGATTAGGGTTTTTCTTTTCTGGAGTTCTGTCCAACCAAATACTTTGAATTTGATCCCTAGCTTAGATTTTAGGGAGGAGATCAATCCAGTCCTGGGCTCACTAAAAAATTCCTATTCTGTGAAAAGCCCTAATTTCCGGTAGCAATGTTGGGTCCAAAACTGAAAAACCTTAGAATTGAATTCTGCTTCGACGGAAAGATGCACCCTAGGGAGGAGATTTATTCCAACCTTCTTTTTCTAAAAATCTATGGAGAGAGATCCACAAAGTATGAAGCCCTAGTTCCCACAGTTGCATAGTTTCTTCTTCTCAGGTTAGCTTTGATACCATGTTAGTTTTTCAACATTTAAGCTAGCATTATGTTAGGATCTTTAACTGAGAGAACAAGAAGTACAACAATAAAACACAAGAGACAATGAACACAGTTTTTTTCCTCGGGGAAACCATAAATGGAGAAAACCCCGCAACTTCCTCAGAGATAGAATTAGCACAAAATATAAAACCCCAAAACAATAAGTTGATCTCCCGATAGCAGTAACCTCTTTCTTCCTTGCCCCAGTGTCTTTTTATTTCTCATCTATGCGCTACAACTAAGTGTGGATGAGTGTGTATGAGTGTGTGCTAAAAAGAGAAGTCACATCTCTATTTATACTAATTCTCGACATGACTAGAACCCTACTAGGGCTGACTTCACTAGGTCAGTCTAATAACCCTAGTGCCCCAGAACTATGGGTACTTTAACCCTTAGACAATAGGAGGGTTACCCACAATGACTTGACATGACTTGTTTACATTATAGATCTTGTTGATAAAAACATCGAGGCATGGCATGACATAATAACATCCCGGAATAAACATCAGGTTACAATAGATAAGAAATACAAGTGAATACATTTCAAAGTTACAATTACATCAACAATCATTTGAATCTATTGCTTACCAACACATTTTAAGATCATATAATTGAATTGTCGATTCACTAGCTAGTTACATGTTGGACTGGCATACTGCCCATTCTTGATTCATTGATAAGTAAAATAACATGAAACATTGTGAATAAACAATGTGAAAGATGAAATCCATGTAAATAATATTCCATTACCAAAATCATGTTGGCCACAAAAATGAGTCTATATATATATATATATATATATATATATATATAAAGTGTTTTACAAAAAAATGGTCCTAAGAACTATACTACAGCCTACTAGCTTTCAGAAATACAAAATGACAAAAATACTGAAGCTACTAACATTTTGTGTATACATCCTGTTGAGCCCCAATGATTCTCGTGATAAAAAATGATGGCCCTCAATACTCTACATAGCAAGAGGCCAAAGCAACCCCACATACTGGTCATGTGCCTTTGGTACCTCCTAGGGAGGTTGTCCATCGAGACATCAGGAATATTAAGAGTGAGCCTGTTGAGTTTTACCTCAAGCACAGTCATCTCATCATCATTGTGATGTACAAATCGGGTGAAAACTCTCCTTTCAATCGGATACAATCCTCCTATTATCATTATCCCTACATCTGCACACTACGAAGTGTGTCTTAGTACCACCTCATAAAAATCATAAAAATTCATATAAAAAAATAAAAAAATACATATTTTAGTGTCATACTCACCGAGGTCCCCCCACTACTCATCCTCAGGTAAAGGTAGGTCTGGGTCTCCTTGAAATTCTGTTCTTGTGTAAGCATAATCCTCAATTATGAGGAGTTGGTCATCCATCTGGCAAAAGAAAGAAGCCCCATACTTCAATCTAAGTCTCCTACCACCATGGCATGCCATAACCTCTACCCATCTGAGCATACATGGGTCCCATGGTATAAGATTAGTGAAGGAAACTTGTTGTCTCAGTAGTGGAAATATCTCAAGAAAAATTGACAGGAAGATGGTTCCATACCCGAACTACTTTAGCTCTCCACGACGACACTTGGTAAGATATTCCTTGAATGTGGCCAGCAAGGCCTTGTCCTAATTGAATATAGTTAGGGCCATAGATTCTAATAAATACATCATGTTTTCCCTAGATTCTTAGTGATCCCCTTGGCTACTGGAAATTCATTGCATGGTGAATAGGACCATCTAGAAGGGCAGGTCCATCACATCCTCAATGTGAATTTTATTCCCACTCATTTGTGTACCTAGGAAACAATACTGGTCTATCATTCCCTATGTAGTGATGTCCCCACCATAAGGACCAATAAAGGAAATAGATTCCCCTCTCTTAGATAATCCTATTAGCATGTAGATATCCTCCACTTCCACAATCAAAATATGAGCACCCACCTCAAAATGTTGTTTCTTAGGGTTCAACCTCATGAGTATATATTCTCACAACCTGATTTGCACCCTCATGTTGGGAACTTTGAAGAATTTTGGGAGTCCACATTCACGAAGGAAATTCATGGTTACTTGGTCATTGGCCCCACATATATTTTCCAATTCATGTTCCCATTCCTTACACACGACTATTTTTAGTAATGTAACCTGCCAAACATGTAAAATCGAGTATTATAAACCACATTCAACTAGTTAAAACTCTTTGAAATCATTAATTTGGATTAATTTTAAAAAAATGGGTATTTTTTTGCCACCACACTTGTGGTTTTTAGAGAGAGCGGTGGCATGACACTTTCCTTCAGGAAAATTTGTGGTGGTGCTTTGCACTGAAGTTCCCGAAAGGGAAAAGTGCGTTGCCAACAATGCACAATTTTACCTTGGTAAATGGCCCCCAAAACATCAAAAAATGCATAAAAATGAAAAAGGAAACCATAAAAAAGATAGAGGAAGAGTTCATAAATTTCCTGATGTAGATGGTTCATCGAATAGTTTCCCATAGCCTTCGTAGTCCACATTCCATTTTTTCTCTCCAAAAGGGATCTTTTTATCTGCAAATGGGTAGAAAGGAAATGGTAAATGTTTTTAACTTTTTTACTAGTTTTTATTTACGATTTTGGTTTTATTTTAATATTTTTTTTGTTTTTACCCTAATATGGTCATATAAAGTTCATTTTTTTATTAAATAAGGGTCTAATAGTCTTTTTGAGAGTTATAGGACATGAAGAGTTGATTTTTTTCGAGTATCGTGGAGTCTTTTTTTGTCTTTTTCATTCTCAATCAGAACGAAAAAAAAATTTATGAGCGCTATTTTAAAATTGTAGTCGTGCTCGTTAAACCCTAGGACTAATTTTTCAAGTCAAATTTTACCTCTTCTTCGGACTCGTTAAAACTTTTTATGAAAAATAAACCCTAATAGAGTCCTCTTTAAGATCTTTTCTGTCTATTAAAATATGAAAATATCATCAAGTGAACTTGTCATCTTCATGCTCATAAAAGGAACTGAAGAGTTATATTTTCGACGATAGTTTTGCGCCTTTTTCGGTTCAGATTGACTAGTTACAAAAAGGTATACTCTATTCATCGACTATAATAGTTCTCCAAGGTATCTTTTTATACTTTTTTGGGCCTCAAAGACTAACTTTATGAAAAAGGACCTCTTGGAGTCTTCTTCTGTTTTGTTCAAACTCGCTAAATGTGAACGAAACTAAGTTTACTTTTGATGGATTTGTTAAACTAAAAACTAAGAGACCGTATTTTGGGAATGAACCCTTCCTTTATCAGGATCATAAAGCATATGATGATGGGCATATCTCACGATAAGCTGTAATGATTGTTTGTTACCATCTTTGAACTCGTTAAAACAAAAATGATGCACTCATCAATCATGATGGGGAAATTAAGGGAAGATAACTATATTTCATTTGTAATAATGGAAGTTCAGTCACCTTTGAACATGGCACATGTCTACATTTTATTCATATAGTTGGTAATTCATCTTGTCTCCGAGTCGATCCACTTTCAAGAGTCATGTCACTCCTTTGATTCTTTCAAAGAATGCATTGTCGCATTATGTATTGGTATCTGCCTTTTCAAGTAAATGCTTATAAGTATTTGGTCATGCCACCTGATGTTCAAAGGAAATTCATGTTGAGAGTTACCCTCTGTATTCAAAACTACTTTCATGTCAGTTACCTTTGAGTCAGTGTTGTGGTTACTTCATACTCAAATACAAGAACTTTGTTCTGGGTTTCATGTCATTGATAAGGGATTCATCATGGCCCTCCTTCGATGAGACTATTCCTATTGACCTGAACACATATTCGAGGAATTAGTCTTATAAATAAGTCAGCACCTTCGGATCTGTATACATCAATGAACTATTTCCTCCCTGCCGACGATAGTTTTACATCATTTATCTTTGATCGAAAGATTCAATTGATTATTCAACTCCAGTCCACCTATTCACATTTTGAGGAATGTACTTGAGTACCTTGGGAATCATTGACGTTAAGGGTGATCTCCCTCACATTTGTTAACAGTTCTCATCATTGACTGGTAATCAAGTGGTTTCTACCATGTTTGACTTCAATACATGTATTCACATAGATAGAATCATACTTTGTTGAAGATGAGATGAAGACCCTAGGTGTATGTTAAACACTAATTGCTTTCCCCAGGTTGTGATGGAGTATTTGTATGAGTCATACAATGGATTCACATTTGTATGGTCATGGTTGTGCTTAGATTTGTGTCTGTATGACATGTTAAGATTCCATATGCTAAGCTATATTATCAACATTCAATTTCAATTTCATAACAAAATAATATAGACAGGGTCACTGAAAGAAACAATATCAGAAGATCAACACAGCTTTACCCTGGGAAAACCCTAATGGGAAAAACCCAACAAATTCTTCCTCAATATAGATGATCAAAAGATAAAATATAAAACCCCAAACTGATCCTTCTCCTCCTTTCAACTATAGCTCTCTCTCTCTCTCTCTCTCTCTCTCTCTCTCTCTTATGCACTACACAAGTGAGTGTGAGTGTGTTCAAATGAGGAGCACCTCACCTCTATTTATATTCTTCAGTTTACTTGAGATTTCACTCAACCAAGTTGGCCCCACTAGAACTGACTGGGCTGAAATCTCTAGGAGGACTCAAACAACTTAATATTATATTAATTATGGTGCTAATGACCCAAATTACAATGAAGGGTTTACTTCATGACTCTCTACTGACCTATTACAATATTAATGGTTCTCCCGATATGAACATCATGGTACAGTAAGTGAATACACTTCGAAGTTACAATAATTCAATGCTCCCCCTTAACGAGAAGGATATTCAACAACAACAACAGCAACAATAGGAGAGGAGAGAGAGAATATTCAACATCATCAGGGTGATACATCTATAAACCATTGCAATATTTTTCATCATCTTTCACATGTATTCTTCATCTTCAATCCCAACAACAAAAACATTTTGATCGACATCATCATCATCATTATTTTAGTCTTCAGGAGCATCATCATCAATAATACTTTGGCATTTTGATCACCATCATCAGCAATTCTCTAAGCGACATCATCATCACACTCTAATATTTCGATCAACAGCATCATCATCATCAGCAGCAATAGTTTGAGAAACATCATCATCATGCTCTGATCTTTCTGTCAACAACATCATCATTAACAACAACCTGCAATTCATAATACGAAGTTGAAATTCTATGGATCACTTTTAGGACTCAAGTCCAAGGATGATGCAATCCTACCACATTCTCGAGGACCGAAGTCACTCGATACAATTATGCGATAATCACTCCCTATCACTTTAGGACTTAGTCCAAGGATGATGAAATCCTACCACATTCTCTAGGACCGAAATCACCCGATACAATTATGGGATAATCACTCCCTATCACATTAGGAATAAGTCCAAGGATGATGTAATCCTACCACATTCTAGAGGATCTAAGTAACCAGATACAATTACAGGATAATCACTCCCTATCACTTTAGGACTAAGTCCAAGCATGATGCAATCCTACCACATTCTTGAGGACCGAAGTCATCGTATAAAATTTAGGAAAAATATCCAAGTTTTATACAATCATGCTTCTTTCTCGGAGACATAAGACTATGGATCACTTTAGGAAAAATGTCTAGGGATGATACACTCCCACTGCAACATCACTGCTCTCCCTTTCGGGGAAGTCTTTCTGAACAACACCAAGCTTGTCTCAAAAATATTCAAACTTTATTCGAGACACATGCTTCGTCAACACATCAAAAACTTGTTCATCGGTACTCACATACTGGAGCTTTATGTTTCCCTTCCATATCATATCTCGGATGTAGAAATACCAGATTTCTATGTGATTTGACTTATTGTTGAACACTGGTTTCTCTGTCATCTTTATACAACTTTGGTTATCACATAGAATCACCGTGGTATCCAACTCCAGGTCGAATAAAACTGACATCATCTTCCGAATCCATATGGGTTCACAACTAGCAGAGCAAGCTGCTATATATTCTTCTTCAGTTTTTCTAAGAGCAACACTGGATTGTTTCCTGCTAAACCATGAAATCATAGCAGACCCCAGACAATAACATCCACCTGATTTGCTTCTTCTATCTGAAACACTTCCAGCCCAATCTGCATCTATATAGCCAGATAATCTGTAGTCATGGTTTCCATCGTAGTATAGACCAAAGTCTATAGTTCCTTTTAGATATCTCATCACATGTTTTGCAGCTACCAGGTAAACGCATCTAGGTTGAACTAGATATTGACTCAAGGTGTTCATAGAAAAACAAATGTTTGGTCTAGTATTTGTTAGATACATCAATGACCCAATAATCTGTCTATATTGAGTCACATCCACTAGTTCTGATGATTCATCAGCCAACCACTTCAGGTTGGTATCCATGGGTGTGGCCATGGATTTACATTCCAACATATCAAATATTTTCAAAATTTCCATTGCATACTTTCGCTGATTGAGAAATATTCCTTTTGAGTTCTGCCATACTTCCAGACCTAGGAAATAATGCATTAGACCAAGTTATTTCATCTCAAATTCTTCAAAGATATTTTTCTTGTATTATAAAATCTGTTTCTCATTCCTTGTCAGAAATAGATCATCCACATATAGTATTAGTATGATAGGTTCATCTACTAAAAGGTTCATCTCCTACAACCTTGAAGTAAAGGTTAGGATTGGCTTTACTCTTGGTAAATTCCATGCTCGTTAGGAAACTATATATCCTTCCATACCAAGCTCTAGGAGCTTACTTGAGGCCATACAGGGCCTTCTTCAACTTGCATACGTGAGTCTGTCTGTCTTCAACTTCAAATCCTTGTGGATGTTATATGTATACTTCTTCTTCAATCACACCATTCAGGAAGGTTGTCTTCACATCCATCTGGTGTAAGTCCCATTTCATCATGGATGCAAGTGCCATGATAGCTCTAATCGAAGTATACCGTTCTACTGGTGAAAACGTTTCTTCGTAATTAATTCCCTCTTTCTGAGAGAAACCTCTAGCCACAAATATTGTCTTGTACTTATCTATACTTCTAAGAGCTACATGTTTTATCTTGTAGATCCATTTGGAGGATACTACACTCTTTCCTTCTGGTTTGGGAATTATATCCCACACATCGTTCTTCATTATTGGCTGGTATTGCTTCTACCCATTCTTTCTTCTGTACAACTTCTTCATATTTTGTAGGTTCTTGATATACAAGATCACACATCAAAGCGACATAGTTGGAAAATGTCTTGGCAATCTTGCTTATCCTTATGGAACCTTCGGGATCTCCATATCTTTTTGTTTCTTGTATAATTTCTCTTGCCCAAGCAATCTTTCTCTTTCATGATATCTCCATCATAGTAGGTTCTTGTCGTTCTGTCATATCATGATCTTCAGTTGCTTCATATTCAAGGAGGAATGTAGCCTCTACATTTTTGGGAGGTGCATCTTCCTCATACACTTCTTCATGTTGACATTTTCTGGATCTCTTGAGAGCTGATTCTTCATCGAATGTTACATCTCTATGTATTTCCATGTGATGTAATTGAGGAATGTAAATTATGAATTCCTTCGATACTTCATGGTATCCAACAAATATCCCCTTCTTTTTGGAGGGGTCCAACTTGGTTCTTTTCTCTTTCGGTATATGAACATATACTGGACAACCAAATATATTGAGGTGACTTACCTTAGGATTCTTTCTTGTGAACATCTCTTCTGGAGTCTTGAATCCAAGAGCACTGTGAGATATTCTATTTTGTACATAGACAACAGTTCTTGCTACTTCTACCCATAGATGCATTGGAATATCTTGATCATATATCATTGTCTTTACTGCCTGCATGATTGTTCTATTCTTTCTTTCTGCAACACCATTTTGTTGAGGATTGTAAGTTGTAGTTAGTTCCCTCTTGATTCTAGCATCTTTACAAAAGGCTTCAAATACTTTTGAAGTATACTCTCCACCATTGCCTAATCGGAGTGTCTTCATTCTTTTGTCTGAAAGATTCTCCATCAAGGCTTTGAATTCCTTGAATTTCTCAAGCAACTCACTCTTTTATTTCAGGGAATATATTCATGTCTTTCTTGAATAGTCATAAATAAATGTAATATAGTATTCAAAACCACTCAAAGATGTGGATGAAATTGGACTGCACACATCTAAATGAATCAATTCCAACGTACCTTTAGTTTTTGTTTCACTCTTTGGAAATGGATTCTTGATATTCTTCCCTTTTGCACATCCTTTGCAAATGTCTTCATGGTTGATCTTCAAGTCTGGTAATCCCATCACTACTTTGTTCACATGATGTAGTGCTTTTCAATTGATGTGGGAAATCCTTCTATGCCATACTTCACTAGGGTTAGTGGACTCATGAACAAGGGTTATTTTTGAATGTCCCTTGAGTTTATATAGGCCTCCTCCTTCTTCACTGATGACAACTGCATATTCAATTGACTTTCCTTTGGGCCACATGAGTATTTTTCCATTTATGAATGCAACTATGAATCCTTTCTTAATCTAAACTTGAGATAGAAAGTAAATTCTTCTTTAGATATGGTACATATAAAAATTCCTTCATCTTCAGGGGATTTCCTGAATCAAGCTTGTAGCTTGCTTCATCGATTCCTTTAATTGGATATTGATAGTTATATCCTAGAGATACTTTCTAAGGAGAGTTATTTTCTTCAAGTTTTGACAGATTTTTCTTTTGTCCACTCATGTGATTTGAAGCACCACTATCAATAATCCAAGTGTCTTATCTAGGTGTTATAGACCCAGAGAGTGCAGAGAATAGCACATACTCTTCTGCATCTTCTTCTCTCGCTTGCTTTCTTTGAGGTCCTTCCTCTTCTTCTTCTTCATCCTCATATTTATCTAGATATGCATGATGTATTTTTTTGTTGTTCTTCCTCTTCTTGTATTCTTATCTCTTCAAAGGAAAATTTTTGGCAATGTGTCCTATCTTATCACAATGAAAACATTGAAAGATGGAGTAGTCCCTATTGGGAGACTTTATCTTGTTCTCTAGAACCTTCTGGGAGGTTGAGAATCCTTCTGGTTTCCCTTCTTGAAGCTGGGATGAATTATTCTTCTCTTGGTATGAGTGGCTAGGGCTTGATCATCTTCCTTCAGTAGAGCTTCTCTATTTTCCACTCTAGTCTCCTCTTGAATAAAATATTCCCATACAATATCAAACTTCATGCTTTCCTTCCTGGCACACATAATTTGTATGAATGACTCCCAAGGTCTAGTGAGACCATTGAGAGCAGTCATAACCAACTCAACTTCATCAATTTTGTCTCCAATGGCTTCTAGTTTTTCCTTGAACTGGGAGACCCTTGTGAAGTAGTCCTGGATGGATTCTCCATGACTCATCTTCGTGCTCTTCAATTGATCTCTTAGATTCATATTTCTTTTTATGTTTCTTCCTTCATACATTTTTTCTAGGTCATCATACATTTCTTTTAGAGTCTTCTTGGATGACACTTAAGGGATCAAGTGATCCTTGATAGAGTCAGCAATAATCCTTCGTTCCCTAATAAAATCCTTCTTGTGCTTCTCCTTAGCTTTAGCATCTTCAGGGTCTGTAACTTCATCCTTGATATATTTTTCAAGATCATTCTCCTTGAAAATGAGGCCAATTATGTATTTCCATGCTCTGTAATTCTCTATGCCTTGCAGTTTGTTCTCAAGCTTGGTGCTTGGGTTCATCTCGTCAAGAGATCAAAAAAAATTGAAGTTCTGGAAAATGAGAAGCTGATCTTACCAAGAGATGCACTTGATTGAGGTGAGTTGACTGGTGTGCTTGGTTTCTAGAGATGTCTACTATTCACCTTTCAAATATGACTTGTGAGATTCACCACTGCAGCTTCTAATAGTTTTTTGGTTCTGCATTTTTTTGGTCTAGAAGTCAAACTAGGGTTTTAATTTCCCGGATATCTACTCCTTCAAAAACTTCTACCTTAGGCTTAGAATATGTTCTCTAGGAGGGTGCAACTTTCCATGCAATTTTTAGAATAATCAACCCATATTTAGCTACCTTAGACATTAATTAATCCATTTTTGTCTTATTTGCCTAGTTTCCATATTCCACCTTATGCAAGTTGTCCTCCACATGTCCAAAGTGGTCAAAATTGATAAAACTAAGTCATGGAGCACTTGGGAAACCACTTGGAATCAATTCTGCTTTATTCCTGGCCTTCCCAACGCATGTCTGCTTTTTCTGCTTTATTGCCTACTTTTGCTGAGTTTTAAGGCAATTGTGAAAGTTTGACTAGGTGAAGTTAACTTGTTTTTCGTCCTCATCATCCTCCACTCTTTTCTCCTAAGAAAAGCATGTATGAGTTGTCCTTCCATCATTTATTAGCTTGCCTAATTTATTTTTCCAATTCGTGAGCTCCTAGACAGATTTGGAAACTGCTTTATGCACCTATTGGGGATTTGCTTAGATTTAGTAAGCCTGCTTTTCACCAAATTCGAATGGCATCCCAATGCATTCAAATATCTCATGTAATTATTTATTATGTCAGCCTATGACTTCCAAGGGTTGGCTATTGTACACTTATTCAATACATATTAGTGTTCTGCTCCATATTCAGTCTCCTTTGTGTGTAATTTGCATGTGTAATTGGCAATTTTTGTGAGTGTAATTGTTCTAACACCTGGGTTCAATTTCCACATGGTATCAGAGCATTTGTATATTGATTTCTTTCCTTCCAATTTGTTATTGCAGGTTCGACATCATTGACTGGCAGCATTCTGCTGACTGAAGGGACAATTTCTGAGCTATGGATCAATCTCAGAAGATCATCTTGAATCCATTTAATTTCTTTGAATGGAAAGCAGAGATGGAGATACTGTTGAGAGTGAAATGCCTCTACAGAGTGACTATGGAAACAGAAGAAGAGCCCAATGCAGCTGCAGAGAAAATTAAATGGCACAACAGGAGGGATGAGGCCTATGGTCTCCTGTGTCTGAGCATATCCAGAGACCTTCTTTTCCATCTTGATGGATTAACATCACCAAATTGAAAAGGAATTGATCTCCTTGAGTCCCAACAACTTTGAATCCCTGCAACTCTACTTTTCCAAGTTCAAAGCCCTTGTTTTGCAACTAAAACAGTGTGGAATTGAAAAGAAGGAGGAGCAACTGGTTTTGGCCATACCCTTGAATATTAGCCCTGACTATTCAATGTTTGTCTCAACCTTCCATGCCACAAAGTTGACAGCTTGATCCTGGAAAATTCCTATCCTTGCAGATTTCATCGAATCTCCCACACAAGAACAAGATAAATTGGTGATGATGGGCACCATCAAACATTCCAAAGACCAAGCTCTGGTTGTTGGAGATTCGAGGGTGGATTCAAAAGTCAAGAAGAAAGATAATAATCCACCTGAGCAAAAGAGAGACAATAACAAGTCTCCAGAGGACCCCCAAGGTTCCAAGAATAACTTCCAGAAGAAGAAGAACAAAGGAGAAATGAGCGAGTGTGCATACTGCAGTAAGGGAAATCATCCTGAAAGCTCCTGCATGAAGAAGCAAATTGACATGCTGACCCAACTCCTGGAGAAGAATGGCATCTCCCTTCCTGATAGCTCAAAGAAGAGGGAAGGAGGATCAAATTCAGAAGACAAAGAGAGATTTCATGCATTTATTGCTGGCACATCAAGCTCACCTAGTTTCATCATTGATTCTAGAGCTTCAAGACATATGGTTTCGACCAACGAGGCATTCACCTCACTTGACATGTCGAAAGGTCCACCAATAGTACTGGGAGATGACTCTCTCACTGAAAGTTTGGGCAAAGGGAGGATTGATCTTGACCATGGTAAGTTCAGCAATGTATTGTATGTTCTAGGTATTGCCTCTAACCTCTTATCAGTGTATCAGATGACCCACACAGGGTCTCCAAAGAAGGTCATATTCTCCCCTGATGAATTTGAGATCATAGAGATCTCAAGTGGTAAAGTCATTGCAAAAGGATTTGCAAATCACACTTCGAAGGTATACATGTTATCACACTTCCTACCCTACTCAAACCCCTCTGCTCTTCTAATTCATGATAATGAGGAAAGCAAGCTTTGGCATGAACTATTTGGCCACCTTAAGTATAAGTATCTTTCTGATATTAGTGAAAAATAAATGGTCATAGGGTTACCAAAGATTAAGTTTTCCAAAGGAGTCTGTCAAGGTTGCATCTTAGGAAAACACCCAGAGCATAAATTTGAGAAAGCTAGTCATGAGAGAACCTCTGCACCTCTTGAGTTGATCCACAGTGATGTTGTTGGCCCATTTCCTCATATTTCAATGAGTCAGGAAAAATGTGCATTGACATTCATAGATGAATTTTCTAGGTACTGCTGGATTTACTTCCTGAAGCACAAGTCTGAAGTTTTTGGCCTCTTCAAAGTCTTTAAGGCTTTGGTTGAAAACCGGTATGGGTGGAAACTCAAGGTCCTCAGATCTAAAAATGGTGGTGAGTATGTCAAGTCTGAGTTCATTCAATATTGTGTATATGTAGGTATTTATATGCATCATTCTATCCCTTAAACACCACAGCAAAATGGTGTTGCTGAGAGGAAGAACAAATCACTGAAAGAGATGGCAACCTGCATGATGGAGGCTAAGACTTTTCCACCAAAGTTTTGGGCCAAATATATAAACTATGCAGCCTATATCCAAAATAGGGTTCCTCATAAACAGCTTGATGGTATGACTCCTTTCGAAGCATGGAGTGGGCACAAGCCAGATGTGACCCATTTCAGGATTTTTGGCTCAAGGGATTGGGCTAGAATTCCAATAGAAAAGAGGAAGGCTTTGCAACCCCAAAGCCAAGAGTGTATTTTTTTTGGGTACTCTGAAGATTCAAAAGGGTACAAGCTGATCAATTTGAGCACAAACAAATCCTTCATTGAAAGGAGTGTTCAATTCCAAGAAGAGCCTTTAGCAGCAGTGGAAGTTGGAGAATCCTCTTCACCACCAGAACCATTGAATGTAAGTGAAGAGATAGTTGATTTTTCTGATTCTAATATGTCTGATAATGATGATTTAATTTCATATACTAAAATTCATACAATACCAAAATGGAAATCAAATACCATTCATGCAGTTGGAGAACTAGCTGGAAATCCTAATGATCCTAGGAGGACTAGATCTCAGTTTGAGAGTGCTCTATGTATGAAAGACCATTTGTTTGCAGAGAAATAGGATATATTATGGTTGAATCAGACCCACAGATATATGAATATGCAACACATGATCCAAGATAGAAAACATCCATGAAAGAAGAGTTCAGTTCACTCCAGAAGAACAACACTTGGGAGTTGGTTGATCTTCCCCCAGGGAGGAAGCTAGTTCAGTGTAAGTGGGTTTACAAAACCAAGTTTTCTGCTGATGGTTCACATTTGAAATATAAGGCAATATTTGTATCCAAGGTATACTCACAGGTACATGGCATAGACTACAATGATACCTTTGCACCAGTGGCAAAGATGGACTCCATCAGGCTAGCCTTAGCCATTGCAGCTTCGAAGCAGTGGGAGGTACATCACATGGATGTGAAGTGTGCTTTCCTGAATGGAGATATTACTGAAGATATTTACATGCAGCAGCATAAATTATTTGATACTAATCCATCTCTTATGTGCAGGCTAAAGAAATCATTGTATGGGCTTAAGCAAGCCCCCAGGGCTTGGTATGCCAAGATTGATGGCTTTCTACTATCATTGAATTTTGTTAGATGTAAGTCAGATAATAATGTTTATTTGAAGCTGATTCATGGTTCTTTGATTATTATTTTCTTGTATGTAGATGAACTTCTCATTGCAGGAAGCTCAAAGGATGAAATTGCCTCCTTGAAGGATGCAATGAACCATGCATTCTCTATTACTGATTTGGGGTTATTGAGCCAATTCTTGGGGCTCGATATTGCTCAAACCAAACATGGAATAAAAGTACATCAGTCCAAGTATTCCTTGTATTTTATAAACAATTTCAACATGAATTATTACAAGCCAAGCAAGACTCCCTTCCTTTCAGGAGTTAAGCTTGAAGAAGCAGATTCTTCACGTATGGTAAATAATACACTGTATAGGAAACTGATTGGGTGTTTGCTGTACCTTACACATACTCGAACTGATATTTATTATGCAGTAAGTGTGGCTTAAAGATACATGGATCAGCCTCATGAGATCCATTGGAGAGTAGCCAAAAGGATCCTTAACTTCATTCAGGGAACAAGGACTCATGGGATCTTCTACAAAGCTAAATCTGATCTTGATTTGATTAGATTTACTGACAATGATTGGGCAGGTGACAACACAGATTTAAAGTCAACATCAAGATATGTGTTCATGCTTGATAAAGGACCAATTAGTTGGTCAAGCAAGAAATGGAGTGCCATTGCACTCTCATCTACAGAAGCAGAGTACATAGGAGTTGTAAATGCAGCAACTCAATGTTTATGGTTGCAGGGGTTAATTGGTGAGTGTGGCTTCAAATTAGAATACTCAACTACTATCTATTGTGATAATCAAAGTGCCATTCGAATCTACAATGATCCGGTTTAGAGACAGAGAACCAAACACATTGAGATCCATATGCACTACACCAGACAGCTTGTGCATGATGGCACCATTCACCTACTCTTCTGTTCATCTTCAGAACAAGTAGCAGATATCTTCACCAAAGTTTTTGTGAGAAGAAATTTCACAATCTCAAATCACTAGTGGGGATTTCTGATCATGCTGTGAAGTATGAGTGATGACAATATTTTCAAATTTTGTTTTATTGTCCACGTTTAAGGGAGGTTTTTCCCACTGGGTTTTTTCCTCTTTCCTTGGTTAAATGGACATGCAGTATGTAAAGGGTGACTAAGCCTTATTGCTAGGCCCTATAATTTTCTGATATTTTACTCATAAGTCAGGATTAAGGGGGGGTTTTAGAATAATCAACCCATAGTTAGCTACCTTAGACATTAATTAATCCATTTTTGTCTTATTTGCCTAGTTTCCATATTCCACCTTATGCAAGTTGTCCTCCACATGTCCAAAGTGGTCAAACTTGCTAAAACTGAGTCATGGAGTGCTTGGGAAACCACTTGGAATCAATTATGCTTTATTCCTGGCCTTCTTAGTGTATGTCTGCTTTTTCTACTTTATTTCCTACTTTTGCTGAGTTTTAAGGCAATTGGGAAAGTTTGACTAGGTGAAGTTAACTTGTTTTTTGTCCTCATCATCCTCCACTCTTTTCTCCTAATAAAAGCATGTATGAGTTTTCCTTCCATCATATATTAGATTTCATAATTGATTTTTCCAATTCATGAGCTCCTAGACAAATTTGGAAACTGCTTTATGCACCTATGGGGGATTTGCTTAGATTTGGTAAGCCCGCTTTTGACCAAATTCGAATTTCATCCCAATGCATTTGAATCTCTCATGTAATTATTTATTGTGGCAGCCTAGGACTTCATATGGTTGTCTATTGTACACTTATTCAATACAGATTAGTGTTCTTCTCCATATTCAGTCTCCTTTGTGTGTAATTTGCATGTGTAATTGGCAATTTTTGTGAGTGTAATTGTTCTAACACCCGGGTTCAATTTCCACAGCAATTAGTTCTTCAAAATTCAAAATTTTCCCAAAACCATAATTTCTGGTCAGGGAGAGAGAGGGGGATTTTTCAGCTTGTGAAAGCTGTGCAATTTAGGTTAGCTATGATATCATGTTAAGATTCCACATGCTAAGCTAGATTATCAGCATTCAATTTCAATTTCATAACAAAATAATATAGATAGGATCACTGAAAGAAATAGTATCACGAGATCAACATAGATTTACCCTTGAAAAACCCTAATGGGAAAAACCCAGCAAAAGCTTCCTCAATATAGATTATCAAAAGATAAAAGATAAAACCACAAAGTAATCCTTCTCCTCCTTGCAGCTACAGATCTCTTTCTCTCTTATGTACTACACAAGTGAGTGTGAGTGTGTTCAAATGAGGAGCACCTCACCTCTATTTATATTCTTCAGTTCACTTGACATTTCACTCAACCAAGTCAGCCCCACTAAAAATGACTGGGCCAACTTCTCTAGGAGGACTCAAACAACTTAATATTATATTAATTAGGTTGCTAATGACCCGAATTACAATGGAGGGTTTACCTCATTTATCTCTACTAACCTATTACAATATTAATGATTCTATCGATAGGAACATCGGGGTACACTAAGTGAATACACTTCAAAGTTACAATAATTCAACATGACATAGATCTACATTGTTGTGCTATCTATGTCCAATTTTGAGTCTTCTTCTCATGGATCTATGTTATATTATAGTAGGAATGATTGTTTATGTATCACATGGATTTGCATTTTATTGGTCAGCATCCATGTTGTGAGTCCTATTGACATGTATCAAAGTGTAATTGCACTGTAGAATGGCCTGAGTTGTTGAAGAATCTTGATCTTTGAACTATTTCCTGGAAGTGATAGCTTGTTCCTACAAAGAATTCACTTATCCTTCATCTCTAGCCTCATGCTTTGGGGGGTATTCTGTTATATCTAATTCTCGTCAACATCATGTTGTGAGACCAAAATCTCATCATTTTATTAATTCCTTAAGAATTGAAGTTAGGAATGAGCAAGGATGGACCATTTCATACTTTTGGACACCACTTCTCTTTGCTTGTGTACAAACCGAAGTACATATATCAGCAATGCCCTTTTGCTGTATGTAGTAAGTGGTGCCACCGCCTATTCCCCATGTACGATATGAGGTGCTCAGCTGGTAACTCCATTTTCTCTTAGATAAGAATCAGTGCTCAAGTTATAAATGAAAAAAAGGAAGCTTCGACAGGCTTCTTGAATCTTTCAATCATGGAGCCTCATCCCTATGGTTCATGATACCCAAAGCTTGAGATATCTCATTATAGGATCCTCCATACACCTCACCCATGAAGTCCTCAAACTATTCTATCCTCTCATGCCTTTAAATACTGGCTTACCCTCATGGGCAGGCGGAGCAAGAATGTGTTATTGCATCGAAAATATGGCCAAATTCAACTAATACTAGTGAATGGTTAGTAGGAAAGCTTGAGGTTTTCAGGTAAAGTTCATTTGAGAAGAGTTATCAACACCAAGGCTTAGGTTGTATGCTCTCTCTCTTCATGTTTTAATACAAATAAAGGTTTATTCCCCATAAACATTTTTTTTATTATGATTCTGTTTATTGATGAATACCTTTGTCATTAACATAAGATCATAGATTAGCTTGTTACTTTGATCTGGTTTGTGTTTTTGTTGTGTATCTTGCAAGGCATCCACATAGATCAATACCTCCAAAGACCAACCTTTGCAGCATGTGGAAGGTAAAAAGAGTATTCAATTCAAAAAATTTATACAATCTTAGGGAAAGTTCTTTTATATTGTAACTATTTTGTTTTGGTACTGAGTGTTTGAGGCTAGGGAAAGAACCTTTATCTGCACTGGATAAGTATTTCTGTTAACACACACTCATTGTGTTATTGCCTCCTAAACTCACATATGTAAATTATCACTCCCTCTCACGAGGGAATTCCTTCTGGACCACTCCAATTTAATCCTTGAATTATTCAAACTTTATCGTTGACAAAGGATTGGTAAATACATCTGATATATTCTTATTTGTTGCAACATACTAGAGCTTGACAACTCCCTTCTATAACATATCATGAATGCAATAGTACTTGCTCTCAACATGCTTGGAATTGTCATGAAACATAGGGTACTATGATAACTTTATGTAACTTTTGTTGTCCCAATATATACAAGTCACATCTAATTTGAGATCAAACAATATTGCAAGTAACTTTTGAAGCCACACAACTTTGCCACTTGTTCTACATGCTGCTATATACTCTACCTCAATCGCACTTATAGCCACACTTTTCTGCTTCCTATTGAGCCATGAAATCATAGATAACACCAGACTAAATAAAAATGTTGAAGTGATTCTTCCTGTCGATGACACTATCAACCCAATCTGAATCGACATAGCCTGTCATTTCATGATTTTGACACCAAATCGCATTGAAATTGTACATGATGTAAATATCATTATTAAATCATGGTGAGGAGTTCAAGGACAAGGCCCCACCATTGATTTAGCATTTTATGTATCAACAATGAAAATTGATACATATGGTTTTCATGCTAGCCAAGAACAATATAAAATTCAGACATCATGTAAATATGCAATTTAATAAAAAATACCCACAACTAGTTATGCAATGCAACAAGAGATTGGGGCATTATTTCACAAGGAATAGGGAGGGAAATTATTCAAACCCTTGAGGCAATAGTGTTCAGCCAAATGTCAATGGGAGAACCTAGAAACTCTCAACTACCCATTTTGTCTTATGCACCCAATCATTTAATTATTCCAAAATTTGGTTGAGTTAGTTAATGAATTGTGAATGGAGAGGTATGGAAGTCAATTTCGTATTGGGGAGAGCCATCATTTTGGAAAATCGTGTTGTGGATTATGGGGCAAGAAAACACCTAGAAATCGGTTCTCAAACCATTCTTAACTCATGTGTTTCTCTTCCTCGTACAACTGGAGCTAGCTGGGTGTTTTTCCCTCACATTTTTTTGTAATTCCTTCATTTATCCATGGCTAGGAACTCATTTTTGTATTGCTCAATGGTTGGGAAGATAGATTCACAATTTGGGGGTTTTTAGAGGTTTTTTTTCCCATAAACATGTTCTGAAATCAAATTGGTCACCCAGGGTTGATTTCCCCATATACCATTTTGTTTTTGGTTTCCAAAATGTTTTTTTCTTCATGCCCATCACTTGTGTTTGTTGTTATATGCATCCTTGTTTTGTTCTAAACTGAATTACAAGTGTAAGAGGCCTAGAATTGGATTGATAAAACTAATGAAGAGAGGAACATCAAAGAAATATGAAAAGGGGTTGGAAAATATTCTGTGCACAATTGAGAGAACACTGGAAGGGAAGGTATGGCCTGAGGGACTATGTAATAACGAAGGGAATACTTCCGTGTGTTGGGTGTGTAGGTATTGTGGAGTCCAATATAGATAGATCTTGTAGAGGTGTCCATAGCTCCGTGGTTGAGCTCACCAACTTAGAAATTATTCCTTTCCATTTTCTTATTAGCCCGATAAACCCAACTATGGATTGGCTTGGCTGAACCTTGATGTGTATTTGGCTATGTGTGAGCATGTTTTTCCCTCATTATTTGTAGAAATCATGCCCAACTCAGGGGTGGAAGTTGTGCTGAGAGATTGATGAGCACAATTGGCCTATGGTTGGGTCGAACAATGCAGCGACATAGCTAGTTGCAACACAACTCATTTTCAAGATAACTGCTCTCTTATATTAAGCCTACAATGTATTTTTTTAAAAAATTATTATGAACATATTGAATGTATTGAATGAGATTTTATTCCACTATATATTATTGCAATATTCATATGCATATGTTTTTACTTTCAATGCATTTATGTTTATGTTCATGGGGCAAGATCCCCGGTTATAATGGAAGCGTGTTGGTCACATCCTCTCCTTGGCGAGAGAGAGGGGAGGAGACATGACATATCCAAGCAATATTATCTCACAATATGAAACATATATGAGTCCATAATCAATTGTACCTTTAATGTACCTCATCACATGCTTTTCAACAATCAAGTGAAAATGTCTTGGCTCAACCATATAGTGACTTAGTGAGTTCACCACAAAGAATATATATGGTCTCATGTTTTTCAGGTACATGAGAGAACCAATTAGTTGTGTATACATGGTGGCATCCACTTTCTATGATGAAGTATCACTTAATAAATTCATGTTTTTCACCATCGCTGTAGGCATGTACTTACAATCCATCATCCCAAATCTCTTCAAGATCTCTACAACATATTATCCTTGATTCGGGAAAATCTCATCTGTTCTCTTCTGTACCTCTATACCCAAGAAATAGTGCATCATTCCTAAGTCATTCATCTCAAACTCTGCAACAAGATTCCTATTACATTCATTAATGAGCTTCTCAACTCTTGTCAGAAACATATCATCCACATATAACAACAACATCACAGATTCATCATCCACAACCTTGTATTAAAGGTTGCAATATTCTTTACTCTAGGTAAATTCAAAGCTCATAAGGAAACTGTCAATTATGTCATACCATGATTTGGGTTCCTACTTTAGGACATACAAGGCCTTCTTTAATTTGCACACATGTGTCATCCTTTCATGTGTCTCAAATCCTTGTGGATACTCCACGTACACTTCCTCTTCTACTACACCATTTAGCAAAATTGTATTTATGTCCATACAATGTACATTCCATTTAATATTTGTATATATCACAAGTATGATATCTCTAATCAAATTGTATCTATCCATAGTATAAAATATCTCCTCATAATATATACCTTCTTTCTAGGAGAAACCATTTGCCACAAACCTTTTCTTCTATTTCTTGACACTGCCATATATTGAATGCTTCGTCTTGTAAATCCAATTGGAGGTCACCACTTACATACCTTTCAGTATTGGAACCATGTCCCAAACATACTTCTTCATAATAGATGTATATTCATCGATCATGGCATCCTACCAAACTTTCTTATCAGTTGATTATGCATAACTGTGTTAGAACAATAATCCATCCTTAGTATCTTAGTTTATACCTTAGTCAAGTTCTCTTGCATATTCATCGATCATGGCATCCTCCCATACTTTATTATTAGTTGATTATGCATAACTGTGTTAGAACAGTAATCCATCCTTAGTATCTTAGTTTATACCTTAGTCAAATTCTCTTGCTTCTATGCATTAAATTGCTATGGTTTAGACTTAGAGAAATTGATCTAGGAGGTGAACTGGTTATTTTGGTGCATTCACACACACACTAGTGCTCTAGCTTGGTCAAAATGGAACATGTGCACCCTCATTAATGTGTTGGGGTGCTCCTTCCTTGTTTCGAGGAATATGGGTTTGAATAGGGGCGCTAGTGTTGTCTTTAGCCCATTTTTGGCTTCACAGTGCATTTATTGTGCTCCTTGAGCCACTCCCATGCATCTATTTTCTCACCCACATCTGTCTTGGAATCATTTATTCCATATCATGCCTCAACAATGTTCACACCATGGTTCATCACTGTATTGGGTGATTCGAGATCTTATTGGTCCACCTAGGGGGGATTGAGGTAAAATCTTTCCATGATGCATGTACACTCCCAAATGGATTCCCAAGCCTCACGATTTCTTCCTAATTTAATATATTTCTTATCTAAACACATTCATATGTTAGAAAGTTCAATAATATCCACTATTGTGTTCACATGTGTGTGTAATTTTTACTCTTTCAAGTTTTTTTTCTTCTGATTTTTGGAAACTACTTCGAATTGTGAGAGTCTCTTGTGCTACTAGATACAAATGTGAATCAAATTCTCACATGGTTTTAGATCAATATATAGTGTTTGATTTGCGTATTGAGGGATTTTGTAGATAGATTTGAGTTTTTTTTGTAGGTACATTCAACAAATTCTCACCACTAGCGCAAGAAGAGATGGAGAAAACCCATGTCTTGTTGAATTGATTCAATTACTTTGAATGGAAGGAAAATATGGTCATCCAAATGAGATCCAAGGGTCTCTACAGTGTCACCATGGGGACAAAGGTCGAGCCAAATTATGCAATAGAGAAGTCGAAATACTTCAATAGAATTGATGAATCTTTTGGTATGCTATGTCTCAACATTTCGAGATATCTCATGTTTCATGTTGAAATTTTATCCACCTGAAATGAAATTTTTCTTAGACTCAAATATCTATTTGGGAAAACTAATGAAATGATGGGGCACTAGCTCCAAAATGAGCTCATCACCTTGAGCCCAATGCATTATGAGACCATCCAGGATTTCTTCACCAAATTCAATTCTTTGGTGCTTCAAATAAAGCAGTGTGGAATCGAGAAGAAGGAAGAGAAAGTCATACTATCAATCCTTTTGAAGCTAGAGCCAAAATACTCTATGTTTGTTAGCACATTTAATTATGGAAATGTAACCATTCGAAATTGGAAAATTCCATCACAAGAAATCTTCATGGAGTCATTGACCCAAGAGCAACATAAGATAGTGCATATGGGAAATATCAAAATAATAAAGTACCAACCTCTTTCTGCAAGGGTTTCAAATGCATCCAAGGGCAAGAAGAAATCCAAGGATTTGAAGCACCCAGATAAGAAGAAACGAGACAGACCCAAAATTTCTGATGGGGATTTGAAACCTTGCAAGGAAAATGACAAGAAGGGAAAGGAGAAGACTAAATGCACCTATTTCCACAAGGGATGATATCCAGAGAGTTCTTTCATGAAGAAAAACATTTATATGATGGCACAGTTGTTAGAGAATAACAACATTCTAGTCCCAGACGGCCCAAGGAGGAAGGATGGAAGTTCGAGTTCTGAAAACAAGGAGAAGTGTCATGCTTTGGTTGTAGGTTATTAATATCCCTCCACTTTCATCATTGATTCAGGAGCATCAAGGAATATGGCCTATGTTAGCACTCAGAATATACCCAGGTTGTAAAGGTAAATCCCAAAGGTAACAGCATAACCACTTTAGAAAGAAACTGGTTTTTCTTCAAGAGAGGGATCTCTCGATATAGATTTAACAAGACCAGATATAAACCAACACTTAAAATTTGTATAGATGGTTGAAAAAAAACATAACCATTGGGCATGGAGTCACATAAAAATAAAAATATCACAAAGACATATACATGAGATTTATCAAAGGCAAGGTAACCATTTCATCACAGTCATTCATTTAGTTCGGGTGAGACAGAAGAGACAATGAATATCCCATTAATATAGAGCATAAAAGATGAGTTCTATATTAAATTTAGTAGAAGAATGTATAAAATATCCAAAATGATGATCAGCGCATAAACACTATGAATTCTAACCATCCAATACTGTGTTTCAGATATGAAGAAAAACAGAATGAAGTGTTACACTAGAAAACACAATCACATAAGGAAAGAAATACGGACTGTAATGGAAATGACATAGGAATCTCTGATAATTATTATGCATTCGCTCTATTATTCAAAAATAATATGTCTTTCAAAAAATTCAACAACAGGATGGGTTCCAACTCCCATCAAACAAAATAGATGCAAATATATACATAAAATGATTCGTCTTCCAAGAATATTCATAACTGAATGACCGGCTTAATTAAAGTCTTGTAACTAAATTCCTAACTTCTAGGAATAAACTACAGCTTCAATCCTAACAGATCACTAAGTTAAAATCAACTTGATACAAGGCCTATCCCATCAGCTCCTTAGCGCACAACACCTGTCTTCATGAGTGAAGGATGTACTTCGTTTTCCCGAATATCTCTATGGATTTTCATTGTTCCGCGCTGGGAGTATCATATTCCATCATTTCCCGAATATGCACTTCTAAATCCATGTAAGATTCATAATATATTCTAGGTAGACCTCTCCTGATGATTATGAACTTTTGTAATATCTCGAAATCCTCTATCAGCTTATCCACAATGGCTTTCCCTGTCAACCCCTTTTCCAGATCGTCAAATTTGGAATGATCCATTTGTCTTTGTACCAACAGGTTATGATAGTGCTCTTGAGAAAACATTCGTCCCTCCTTGTCCGAAAAGGAAGGTAGACCATCCTCAAATAATTCTTTGAAAACCTGTTTGAAATCATTAACCAATGAGACCATTTCATCATCTCTGTCCTGGACTGTCTTCATTAAATGATGCTTATGGATAAAAATTTTGGCCCATAGTACCATTGCTATTCTGTCCTTTACCCCTATATCATGCAACTTTTGATATGTCAATGAATTTAAGAAATTTAACGCGTTCTGCGTTGTGGCAAGGGGTTTCCTCTCCATGGTTCCATTTACTAACTTCAGTCTCTATTTGGCCAAATTGACCGATATGTTTTGATCATCAATAAAGTTTAGATGATGTCTGAATTTAGTAATTTCTATAGATAAGGTATCCCAAATTATATGCTTCACTCCCTGGAGAGGACCCTTTTCGATGTTTCTTTCCTTTAGCTCATTAAATTTCTTTTGTAGCTGATTTCTGTCTTGCAATATTTTATTTTTATTCTCACTTACTTTGGCTAATTCGGACTTGATATTTTCATTTTCTACCTTTAACTCTTTTATTTCTTCATCCTTTAGGCTTACCTGGGACATAGGTACTAACAAATCATCTGCAGAAAAATCATTTAATGGTTTCTCAATATTTACAATAGACAGGTCCTCATCAGTGGGAGTCTAACTCATCAATTCCTCCATGATCTCCTTCTCATCATTTTGGTCCTTTTTTAGCAGGGCGATTTTAGATATCATCTCACTCCGTTCAGTTTCCCACCTGTCTTTTTCCTCTTGTAATTTAACAGCTCTTCCTTTATGTTCCATCATCTCCTGGTGGATCGTGTCTTTCTCTTCTTGCAGTGCCAATAATTCGGATGATTGAACATGCTCAGTGCTTGGGATCTTCAACTTTTTCTTCAAAACTTGGAGGGCGTTGTCCTTTTCTTCCAGCATTCTTCTGATTGCTTGGGTGTTATATTTTTCACTTCCTGAACTGATAATATCTGCTTGTAGCTTTTTAATTTGAATGGCATTGGCCTTATTTTCAACTTTTTCATGTTTTACTTGAACCTCTAACTTATCTACCAAAATTTGTAGCTTATTGATTCTCATCATAGCTTGCAATAGGTCTGAATAAATAATGTCACTTGTTTGCTTGTGTAGCTGTATCTTGTCAGGTACACTAATCTTGTCCAATCTTACTTCCATCTCTGTCATATTTTTATCATTTACCATGGCCAATTTGAAGGTGTTTCTTTCTACATCCCTGGAAGAAATCAAGGAGGTTTTTGGATTGTTCAAACTCCTTAGCTGTGGGAGTAAATTCCTTGTCTCTTCCAGAGACTGCTTTCGCTTCTCCATATAACTGGCCTTGAGTTCCTCTTTGGACTTGAAAATTGGGCTTGATTCTGAACCATCTACACTTTTAAAAGAAAACTGATTTACATGTACAAATTTTGTTGGGACTAAAGCAACTCTCTTGAAATCATCAGAAATCTCTTCACTTAAAACTCCACCAACTTGAAACAATTTTTCCTTTTTGTGTGACCCATCCTCATCCACTTCCATGCTTTCAAATTCAGACACACTCCTTTTAATCAAAACATTAGGACCCTCCTTCACTTGAGATACTGCCACAGGTATAACACTTGCACTTTCATCAGATCTTGGAATTTCTGTGAAATGAGACAAATTGGTTGTCTCGCTCAGGCCTTCAATAAAATGGTGGTCAAATGGTTTGTTTTTGTTGGGCTGCTTCCTTAGGGAAATTATATGGTGAGGATCATAATTTTCCTTTGGATCTTTTTGAAATTCCATGCTCCCCAACAACTTTTCAATAAACACCAGGGCACCTTTATTCTTGAAAATAAAAGAGCCAACCTTGAGAGGGAATTTGATATTTGAAGATTTCTTCAAGGTTCGAAAATGTTCTTCCTCTGAGTGCAACCTTTTCCTCATGAATTCTAATGCAAAAATTCTCCGAGTAAGGAAACCGGGTAACCTATAAGGTTCCCCAGTGAATCCATATATCCTCAAAACAGTGGAATCTTTATACAGGAACCAATCTCCAACTCGATCCTCAGGCAAGGACTGTATCAGGCATTTCATATCTTCTAACACACAGGGAAACATTTCATCGAACAACATTTTATATATTTCTGACATGATTGAATTGGAAAATTCAAACATGTTGATTTTCTTGGGCAAATCCAAAGAGAAGATGGTACTTAAAAATTGTAATTTAGTGACGTTTGAACATAGGAACATGTTCAACAAGTAAGTTTGAAATTTAAAGCACCTGACCTTCGGGAATTCACTTAATTGAATATGGATTGCTTCTGCCAAGTATTCATCTATACTCAATATAGGAACCGACTGAGACTTAGAGCCTAATGAACTTATTTTCAATAAAAAACCAAGGATGACTTCGTTTACGTGACAATGATCGTCAAGACCCAAGATTTGACAGACCAGGGATACCACTACTTGAACTTCATTTTTGAAAATATGAACATGGTAAGGTAGGAAGAGACCATTTAACAACTGACCCTCTTTCAAAATGCTGGATAGGAATTTGCAACGGACTTCAGTTCCACAACTTTTGTACAATTCAACAAGAATTGACTCATTTACAGGTTCACGACTGTCAGGGTAACTGTCAGGCAAGTTGAGGTTTTCACGGATGACTTTGGCATTAATTTTACAGAGTATTCGAGACATAGACTGACTCACAATGACTCTCTGAGAAGGGGAATAATTAACCGCGCACCATTCTATGAACTAGATAAAATGCAGAGTTTGTTTGACAACAAAATAATATAAAAAGGATTTACAAACATTTAAGACATCATTTCCCTATGAATTATATTGCCACAACCTCTCTTTACTGACCGATACACTTCCTATGGACAGGAAAGGGTCACACACCCCTCGGTCCCTATCGACCAGATAGTCTTCCCTGTCATCTAAAATACAACCAGACCCTTGCAATTCCTTTTCTTGGTCCATACTTTAGTCGATAATGGTAACCAGATAGATGAATTGTGAGTGTTTGAGCCTTACCTGTTACAGTGGCTATGTGCGTTCGAAATTGACAATTAAAGGTTGACGAGCGCACAAGGATTTTTCAATCATCTGGCGCCAATAAAATAATCACTGAACAAGTCAACTATGCTTTTATAGGACCTCACTCTGGAGGCTCCCTTTGGCGGTTTCCACCAAACCGGTTTTTCCTTCGGAACGCACCATGATCAACCACATGTACAATGGTTTCTATTCCGCTACCACCCTTTACTTCCAACTATTGTGCAACTTCCCGCTCCGGATCCATCATTGATCGTAGATCTATTTCACCTTTATTTCCCAGCCATCGGATCAAGCGGCACGTACTCAATTCCGTCGAGGGTTCTTGTCTTATCAAACTTGCAAGTTTGCACTCTAGATTCATCCATGATTGTCGATGTAATTCGTCGTTATTTCCCCGTCGTCAGATCAAGTGACACGTACTCGATTCTGCCGGGTTCCTTTGTTTAACAAACATGCAGGTTCACAAGGTGGAGTTTACACAGACCGTAGATCTCATCAAGCTGGATCGACGACCATTGATCCATATATTACATCAAACGCCCGCACTTACTTATCCTTCTTGCATCTTTTAGAGAGTGGAGACAATACAGGCCGTTGATCTCCATCTTTTCGCTTCGCACCATTAGATCCTTTGATAACTCATTGTTTTCGCGTCTTGCCATACTTTCATACCATAAAATTTTAACCAAAGTATTATAAACGACCATTACCATTTCTTCACTATGATCTTTTCAAACCTCTGCTAGGTAGGGTTGTTAACAACTGGCTCCATCTGGGGATGATATCCTCCCCGCGAGGTATCAAAGAACTCGTAGACCAGGTGCCTGTGTTTTATTTTTCACAATAACTTCCAGAAAACGCATTTTTTGTTTTTCGTAGATATATTATTTTTTGTTTTTAGAAAGGAAAAGCATGCTTCCTGAATCTTAGGGCCTTCACCACGGGCTTCAAATACATTCGGCTTACCATTTGTGTTGACTTTGTAAAGAAAATAAGTATTTACCAGCTATAATAACAATTTTACCCTCCTCCTTAGGATAGGTAATGTTTCAGATACCTTCCATTGATAGGGTTGCTATCCAGAGGAACCCCGTTCGGATATTCCAGCAAAAATGTGTTTTGTCCTCTATAGCTAGCAACAACATAAGGACCTACCCACATATGATCAAATTTGCCATGTTTGCCTTCTTTAGGAGCATCCCACTTCAGGACCAAGTCTTCAATATGAAACTGCTCTTCTTTGATTCTCCTGTCAAAAGTACTTTTCATTTTCTCCTGATGTGACTGCACCTTGTCATAAGCCTTATTCCTTCACTCGTCCAGTTCAATAATCTAATTTATCCTCCTTTGCATATGATTTGGTTCTTCTTGCTAATCTTGGAAATACCTCATGACTGGAACACCTAACGACATTGGAAAAACAACTTCAATCCCATACACCAGTTGGAACAGAGACATGCCAATCACCCTTTTGGTGCTAATCCTATTAGCCTAGAGAGCATACTTGAGCTTGGTGTGCTAGGACCTTTTGTTATCTTCTAACAGCTTCATGATGATCCTTACTAGGCTTTTATTAGAAGATTCAGCTAACCCATTTCCCTGCGGATAATAGGCAGTTGAATGATTGGGGATTATATGATACTTGTGAAAGAAATCAATCATTTTCTTGGATTTAAATGTAGCTGCATTGTCTATTACTATTCTTCTGGGGAATCCGAATCGAGCCAATATATTTTCTTCAAGGAAATCCATGATTACAGTCTCAGTGGATCTCCTAGTGGGAATAGCTTCAATCCATTTTGTAAAATAATATGTGGCTGTCAAAATCCATTTATGTTGCCCTGACGAATTGGGGTTTATCTCACCAATAAAATCTAAACCCCATTGTTGGAAAGGAGCTTCTACTGTTATCGATTTTAAAAGGAGAGGAAGTACTTTCCTCTTTCCATCAAAAATTTGGCATTGATGACATTTACTGGTTTCCTTATAAACATATGCAAATAATGTAGGCCAATAATAGCCTGCCCTCATAATTTTATTGGTAGTTACCTTCCAAGAATGATGTCCTCCACAATGCCCTTTGTGAAATTCTTTGACTGTATGCTGAGCTTCATTTTCTAAAAGACAGTTTAGTAACACACCCCCAGGATCCTTCCAATAAAGATATTGGTTTAAAATACAAAATTTGGCAGCTTTCAACTTTATGGATATCGCCCTTGATTTACTCAGTCCTTCTGGTGCTTGTAAATTTCGAAGGACGTAAACAATGTCAGAATACCATGGAGATGCCACAAAATCAACTATCACTTCTACTTTTGTATCCAACTGATTATCTTGGTGAGATATGAAATTAATTTGTAAAGCCTCACAATTTGAATTAGCCATCATTTTAGCTAATCCTTGTCCTTTAACCAGCTTAGTAGGCTTTATATCTATGTCGTATTCCAGCAATGTGGCTATCCATTTTGCTCTTCTGCCTTCTGGATCTGGTTGTGTCAAAATCCCTTTTACTGCAGCAGATGGAACATGTGCAATTATATGTGAATGCAAAATATACACTCTGAAATATTTCAATGCTTTGACTAAAGCATATGCTTGTTTCTCCATGATGTCATATTTCAATTCTCCATCCCTCAACATTTTACTGAAAAATGCTATGGGCTGTTCCAAATTCTCATCATTTTTCTGCAACAAAACTGCTGCTATAGTATATTCTGAAGCATATGAAAATACAGAGAAGTCTTTGGTAAAATCTGGGCTCACCAACACAGGAGCCTCTGATATTGCTTTTTTGATTTCCCAAAAAGACTTTCTAGCTTCAGCATTCCATTTTATCTCGTGACATTTTTTCAACATATTCGTGATATTCATTAGGATCTTGGCGAAACTTGGCACAAACCTTCTTAGAAAATTTACTTGTCCCAAGAAATATTGTATCTCCTTCTTACTCCTGGGTTCACCTACTTTCAAAATTGCACTCACCATTTCAGGATGTAGAACCTATATAACTGGCATTGAGTGCCTCTTTGGACTTGAAAATTGGGCTTGATTCTGAACCATCTACACTTTTAAAAGAAAACTAGTTTACCTGTACATATTTTGTTGGGACTAAAGCGGCTCTCTTGAAATTTTCAGAAATCTCTTCACTTAAAACTCCACCAACTTAAAACATTTTTTCCTTTTTGTGTGACCCATCCTCATCCACTTCCATGCTTTCAATTTCAGACACACTCCTTTTAATCAAAACATTAGGACCCTCTATCACTTGAGATACTTCCATGGGTATAACACTTGCACTTTCATCAGATCTTGGAATTTCTGTGAAATGAGACAAATTGGCCATCTTGCTCAGGCCTTCAATAAACAGGTGGTCAAATGGTTTGTTTTTGTTGGCATGCTTCCTTAGGGAAATTATATGGTGAGGATCATAATTTGCCTTTGGATCTTTTTGAAATTCAATGCTCCCCAACAGCTTTTCAATAAACAACAGGGCACCTTTATTCTTGAAAATAAAAGAGCCAACCTTGAGAGGGAATTTGATATTTGAAGATTTCTTAAAGGTTCCAAAATGTTCTTCCTCTGAGTGCAACCTTTGCCTCATGAATTCTAATGCAAAAATTCTCGGAGTAAGGAAAGCGAGTAACCTATAAGGCTCCCCAGTCAATCCATATATCCTCAAAACAGTGGAATATTTATACAAGAACCAGTCTCCAACTCGATCCTTAGGTGAGGACTGCATCAGGCATTTCATATATTCTAACACACGGGGAAACATTTCATCAAACAACATTTTATATATCTCTGACATGATTGAATTGGCAAATTCAAACATGTTGATTTGCTTGGGCAAATCCGAAGAGAAGATGGTACTTAAAAACTGTAATTCAGTGACGTTTGAACATAGCAACATGTTCAACAAGCAAGTTTGAAATTTAAAGCACTTGACCTTTGGGAATTCACTTAATTGAAGATGGATTGCTTCTACCAAGTATTCATCTAGACTGAATACAGGAACCGACTGAGACTCAAAACCTAATGAACTTATTTTCAATAAAAAACCAAGGATGACTTCGTTTACGTGACAATCATCATCAAGACCCAAGAATTGACATACCAAGGATACCACTAATTGAACTTCATTTTTGAAAATATGAACATGGTAAGGTAGGAAGAGACCATCTAACGACTGACCCTCTTTCAAAATGCTGGATAGGAATTTGCAACGGACTTCAGTTCCACAAATTTTGTACAATTTAGCAAGAATCAACTCATTTACAGGTTCACGACTGTCAGGGTAACTGTCAGCAAAGTTGAGGTTTCCGCGGATGATTTTTGCATTAATTTTATAGATTATTCGAGACATAGAATGAATCACAATGACTCTCTGAGAAGGGGAATAATTAACCACGCACCATTATGCAAACTCAGGAAAATGCAGAGTTTGTTCGACAACAAAATAATATAAAAAGGATTTACAAACATTTAAGACATCATTTCCTTGCGAATTATATTTCCACAACCTTTCTTTAATGACTGATACACTTCCTATGTATAGGAAAGGGTCACACACCCCTCATTCCCTATCAACCAGATAGTCTTCCCTGTCATCTAAAATACGACCAAACCCTTGCAATTCCTTTTCTTGGCCCATAATTCAGTCGATAATGGTAACCAGATAGATGAATTATGGGCGTTTGAGCCTTACCTGTTACAGTGGCTGCGTGCCTTCGAAATTGACAGTTAAAGGTTGATGAGCGCACGGGTCTTTTTCAATCGTCCGGTGCCAATAAAATAATCACCGAACAAGTCAACTATGCTTTTATAGGACCCCACTCCGGAAGCTCCCGTTGGTGGTTTCCACCAAACCGCTTTTGCCTCCGAAACGCACCATGATCGACCATATGTACAATGGTTTCTATTCCTCTACCGCCCTTTACTTCCAACTATTGTGCAACTTCCCTCTCCGGATCCATCATTGACCGTCGATCTATTTCACCTTTATTTCCTAGCCATCGGATCAAGTGGCATGTACTCAATTCCGCCGAGGGTTCTTGTCTTATCAAACTTGCAAGTTTCCACTCTGGATTCATCCACGATCATCGATGTAATTCGTCTTTATTTCCCCACCGTCAGATCAAGTGACACGTACTCGATTCCGCCGGTTTTCTTTGTTTAACAAATGTGCAGGTTCACAAGGCAGAGTTTACACGGACCGTAGATCTCATCAAGCTGGATTGATGACTGTTGATCCATATATTACATCAAAAGCCCGCACATACTTATCCTTCTTGCATCATTTAGAGAGCGGAGACAATACAGGCCGTTGATCTCCATCTTTTCGCTTCGCACCATTAGATCCTTTGAGAACTCATTGTTTTCGCCTCTTGCCATACATTCATACCATAAAATTTTAACCAAAGTATTATAAACGACCATTACGCTTTCTTCACTATGATCTTTTCGAACCTCTGCTAGGTAGGGTTGTTAACAGCCTCTATCATAGAATTATTCACATCCATGTATTCAGATAGTAGCCCAACTATTTGAATGGGTGATGATTGTGAGATCCGGACCAAGGGAGTTGGAAGGATCGATCTTGAAGATGGATATTTCAACAATTTCCTTTATGTACCAAAATTGGCAGCAGACCTCCTATCATTAAACCAAATGACATGTACAGGAGAGTCTAAGACAGTAACATTTAATACAAATGAGGTTGAGATAGAAAAAATGTCCACCAACAAGGTTGTGGCATTGGGGTATGCAAATCACCAACTAGGATGTACAAATTCTCCAAATTTCTTCCAAATTCTAGTGGGAAAGCGCTTCTATCTCATGCTAATGAGATGAGAAAGTTGTGGCATGAGAGATTGGGCCATATGAACTACAAATACCTCCAATCATTGAACAAGGACGACATTGTTGCACCTTGAAATTCCACACTTCCCATCAGCCTTTTTGGAAATTCCTCATTGATCATTTGCCTTCTGAGAAACCTAACCTGATATAACTTGGATGTCTTTTTTCATATATTGAAGGGTCGGCACCTTTCCTATTTTTACATAGAGATCCAATAGTTCTTCTCACAGTGGATTAAAGAGCATCGTTTCCCTTTTACCTTGACAAAACCCTAGGTCGACGCGCCTGTCCTTTCTACCAAGAGTGTCGATGGTAAAAAAATAGGAAAAATGAAGTTTTTGAAAGCTTCCATGCGGAATCCCTCGTGGATTCATTTCCTACATGCTTGGGAGAGGTGGAATTCACTTCCCTCACATATAGGGATCACATTCAATCCATTCCCCCAAGTCAATCTCATGGTTTCGGGCATATAAATGAAGCCTTCATGATGTGAGGGTGGGAGGCCAAGAAAAGTACCCTTATGTTGTTGGATTGAAGTCTGAATTAGAGCCAAAGTAGACCTAGCTTGCATGTGGAGAGATCTTCATAGTCATAGAGGATTGTAGATGTTCTTGTAGAGATCGAAGCTATTGACATCAAGGCTTTTTGGTTGTACTTCTATCTCTTTCATAATTAATACAAAGACATTCCCCTTTCCTATATTTGATGTATTATTTCTTAATTAGATATTATCATATTTCTTGATCACTGATATAAATAATCAATCTATCATTATGCTCTCATCTTGTTTATTTGTATTTTGATCTGTTTTGTAGGTATTGAACCATTACTAGAAGCTTTTGGAGAAAATACAAAGAGATCTAGGGTTGAGGTATATTGTGTTTCATGTTATTTAATTTGATTATTTAAGGGAAGGATATGTTTCTTTGTATTTTTGTTTTGTGCTTGTGACTTACAGTGCAGAGGAAAAAATAGTGTCCACATTGATTGAGAATTTTTTATAACAGAATTGGTGGCCATACTGGGGAATCTTAATTCGGTCATATCTGGGGAAGATCCAGTTAGATCTGGTGCAGATTTAGTCAGATCTACAAACTGCAGTAACCATTCTATCTATGAAGGTTATTCTCTCTCCTTTTAGTCATTTCAGTTAACAAGGTAAGCCATTCATCTTACTTTTTTTTATTATTTCCTTTTTTATGAGTGGTTTTCATTTCTTTTCAGTCCAACTTAGTCTTTTCTAGTTTCTCCTACAGACCTTTGGCCTTTCAATATACTGTTCGAATGGTGCACCTCTCTTTGGTTGACAGAGCACCGATCTCCTTAGGGCACCTTTCATATTTTTCTCAAGTGCACTGATAGTGATTTTTGTAGACTTGACAAAGTTCCGACGGCTCTAGCATGCAGAAGGTAGAAAGCGCCGGTTCAACATACGACTCTCTGGTGCAAACCTCTTCAGTGCGCCAAGGTAGGCCTTCAAAAATTCCTGTAAATTTTTTTAATTTTGCTTGAAAAAATTATTTTTCAAACTTGTTTTAGACTGCTTGTTTCTATGAATATTTTCCTATGTTTTGTTTGTTTGCTTGATGTCTGAGTTTACTATTTTTTGCGAATCTGATTCTCTTTTTGAGCTGAGTTCCAGAGCCGTTATTTTCTTCGTTTTTATAAAGGAAAGTGGAAAATAGTTCAGTTTTGGATTTCTTGAGAAAGTGTCTGAAAAGTTTTGTTTTGAAAAGAAAACCTATAGCCTCCTTTTGGAGTTAGTTTTCCTTTAAAAACTGATTTGTGTGCCTCATATTTTCCAGAAAAATACAAAAAGAATCATGTTATTTTCCTTATGGTTATGCTTAAGAAAATTTCATTTTCATTTGCGTGAGTGATTTAGAAGAATAAGTCTTTTTGACATTGTAGCAAAAAATAATTTTGCATGCATGTTAGAGGCTCAGTTTTATTTCTTTCATTTCAGAGACATTTGAGTGCTTGTTTGAAAAAGATTTATGTTTGAAAGAATTCTCTTTTGCATGTCTTGATTAAGATATTTTTTTGATTGCTGAAAGTGGAATTTTTTGGTGTGTTTTTGAAAGAAAAGAAAAGGTCTCTTCCTTACCCTAATTAGGTCTCATCAAAGCCAAAGAAGTGTTTTTGCATATAGATTTAATTTTCATTATTGGAGAGAACACCTCACAAACATTCACCTAATCGTTCAGATAAAAGTAACGATAGATTTAAGTTAAAATTTAATAAAAGGTTGAGAGATAGGTTAGTGACATGTTTGGGCACTGTAAAATATAGCAGTTGTCTTTAATTTGTCTACACTACAAGCTGGGACTCGCACGGTTCTTCCATGTACCGTTGGTATATAGAAAGGCCTTTGACGTACCCTTGAGGTATATAGAAAGGTACTTCATGTACTCAATTTTATATCGAAAGGCCCCTTGTGAATGGTTGTGAATTAGACAACACTTCTACCAATTTGAGCTCCCATGTACCTTGCATATATCGGGAGACCCCACTAGGATTCCTTATCAGACCGAGAAAAACCGTTTGTCCGTCTTGTTTGGATCAATACACCGAAAACAACATTCGAGGAGATTACTACGCATGCGCCTTTGAGGTATATTTCGATTTGAACCTTCTTGACAATCCTGGTGAGATACCAACTATTATGAACCCATCCTATCACTTAAGACTACTTGTGACCTTTATCTTTGTGGTTTGTTTTTGTGACTTTTCCTCCTTTTTTGGCCTAGATTAGAAGACTTTCAGCCACCACCATGGTTGAGCAAGTTGTGAGGCATCAATCCCATAGATTGCAAGGTTTAACTGGTGAAGATCCTAAGAACCATGTGATGAATTTTCATCTATGGTGTTCATCTAATTCTTTGATGGATGGCTCGATCCGTCTCCGACTATTCCAAAGAACTCTCACAGGAATTTCTGCCAAATGGTATATAGAGATACCACAACACTATTTTTGGGATTTTAATGCTCTAGCTATGGCTTTCTTAACGCACTTTAGGTTACCCATCTGATACAAAAAAGGTACATACCTATTGACCTCTCTTCGACAGACCACATCAACCCACATCTCTGATCATATCCATGAATGGATAAGAAGATGTAGGTTAATAAAGGATCCCATTCCTAATCAGTTACTGGCTGATTGGTTTACAAATTCTTTTCTTCCACCCATTGCTAGAGATGTCGCCATGGGAGGAACTGTTGCTAAGGAGCAGGATATTAGCCACGCTCAGTACCTTGATTTGGTTTATTCCCAATCAGGCACTTTCTATGGTTTGATTCCTCATGCTCCTCATCCCATAACTGATCCATCAAGACCCGCAACTGAACCACCCATCGATGGCATACTTGGTTCAATTCAAACACAAACGATGGAAAAATATTCTAAGCAACAAAATCAAACCACCTCACTAACAAGTCCACCTTCCAATACTACACCCTCTCATGTTGCTTCTATTGAAGTAAATGCAGTTCAATCCGCTAAATCTTTAGGTGGAAAGAAGAAAGGGAAAAATAAATCAAAAAAACCTGATAACCAATAGGAGGGTAATAAACCAAAAAATTCAGATGCTGATTCAAAAAATAAAAGAAAGGTAAAATATCCTTGTTTAATCTGTGGGGGGGATCATTTCACTAAGGAATGTCCTCGTCGCGAGGAAGTTAGTAAATTTTTGAAAACTTCACCCACCGTTGCAATTCTTAAAGATCCTTTCCCCACCTAACAGAAATTAATTGATCATCAATCCTTGCATGGGTCATCTTCATCTAATGTTGAAGTTAGAATGATGTCTAGCAAAATAGTTAACTTAAATACAAGATCACATAGCTATGACCCTCCTCCGAAAAAGAAATCTAATGAAGTTCTACCTGAAAAACCTTCAGCTTCCACACCTTTTCTTAGTAATGGTCTTCACATTGAAAAGCCCATTCCAGAAGCAATTTTATTCCCACCCAATGGTACTCTTCGTAAGTCCATCATCAACCCAAACATACATGCTACCCAATATTATAACATAGTACAAGATTTGGCTCAAGCACCATGCGCTATGTTGGCATTAGAAGCACTCCAAACCTGTCCCACCCAATGGAAAAAAATTGCTTACTGCAGTTGGAGCTATGGATCTTGAAAATAGTAACGTCATCACCTTCAAACTGGATGATTTTAAAACCCAGCTCTCACACCAATTGGCTTTCCATATATCCACTAAAATTGATGGAAAAACCATTCATCGTACTTTTTTAGACGAGGGAGCCTCTACATAAGCCATGTCTTTATCTTGTTAGAGAGCCATCGGTTGTCCTGAAATCAACTATTCACCAACCACCCTTATGGATTTTGATGGTCATGGATTTCAACCTTATGTATTACTACTTGCCATCCATGTTGAACTAGGAGGAAAGTTAGTCTCCATTCACATTGAAGTCATTGATGCTCCTTTAGAATATAACCTACTCCTAGGTCATAACTGGTTTTATGCTATGCAAGCTATAGCATTGATCATTTTTTGGATCGTCCAGTTCCCATTCCAAGGAAGGATTGTCACTATAGACTAGTTAGATTTCATCACACCAGCTGCTATCACCAATTATGCAAATAGTGTTCCGCTTCTGAATACCCCACAGTATCAGGACATATGAGTGGGAATTATCAAAGACTCATCGCTCATGGGAGTCTTTCCATTATCTAATCCTCCTCCTACTTCACAAATTGCATCTATCAATATGATTTCTACCACTTTTATAGACAATGGAAAAATGATTGCAAATGAATCAACATCTCTCACTCCTTTTGAAGAAGTTTATAACACTATCCGATCCACTAGTAATTCTGCCATCAACAACCATTTGTTGGTGGCCTCAGATTGTTATCATGTTCCATATTGGCTTAAAAACCCCCCATCTCTAAATTATCTTTCACATACACTTCAAACAAATGAATCCATTACGAAAGTCATGTTAATAGACAAGATGCCCTAGAAATACCATCATCATCGATCTTATTTCCTTCCCCCTTGCCATATGGTATAAGAACACTTTGCCCTAGCTGTTTTATTTGATATAACCCCAGATCCTCAGTCTCCCATCCTCACTCAGGGTGTCGAGTCTGAAGGAAATCTATGTAGTATTAAAAAAACCATGCTCGTGGACATATCAGTCAAACCAAGCATTTTAGAGAACATTTATATAGGCCATAACTCTTCATCTGCCGAGTTTCAATCATATACAAACTTGTTTAAAGAATTTTGATATTTTTTCACTTGGACATATGATGAAATGCTAGGTATTGATCCCTCCATCATTGTTCATGAGATCAAAACCTATCCTCATTCCAAGCCTGCCCGCCAGAAACTACAACAAGTTCATTCACGAAAAGCAACAGCCATTAAAGAAGAAGTTGAAAAACTTCTGAAGGCTGGTTTCATTTACCCCGTACCTTTAACTGAATGGGTGTCCAACATAATTACTGTGAACAAAAAGAAAGGAACTATTAGGATCTATATCGACTTCAGAGATTTGAATAGGGCTTGTCCAAAACACAATTTCCCTAGTCCCTATATCGATCAAATAATAAACAACTGTGCTAGAAGTGTTATTTTTTCCTTCATGGATGGCTTCTCCAGCTACAATCAGATTGAGATTCTCTTGTCTGACCAACATAAGATGGAATTTATTTGTCCATGGGGAACCTTTGACTATTGAAAATTTCCTTTTGGTTTGAAAAATGCTGGCGCAACATTCCAACGTTTCATGTCGTATGCTTTTCATGACATCAAACATGTTGTGGAACCTTATCTTGATGATTTTCCTGCTCATTCCAAGTAGTGAAATATCCATGTCGATCATTTTAGAGATATTTTTCTCAGGAGCCATCATTTTCATATTCATCTAAATCCTCATAAATGTGTTTTCTCTATAGAAACTGGCCGACTCCTCATATTCGTTGTTTCTAAAGATGGAATCTGTATTGATCCCTTGAAAATTGAAGCTATTCTTGCCCTACATTCCCCAACGAACATAACCGAACTCCAGAGTTTGAAAGGGAAGGAAAATTTTTATGTTGTTTCGTCTGCAATTACACATAAAGAACACACGGTTTCATGAGGTTTCTTAAAAATGATACACCTTTTTTCTGGGATGATTTCACGCAACGCGCATTTGACAATCTCAAGCATGCACTTACCCATGCACTAGTGTTGCAACCACCCAATTATACTAAGTATTATTCCTTGTATGTGGCTACTTCCTTATCTACAATAGGCATGGTTTTTATCCAAACAGATGAACATGATTAGGAAAAAGTGATATACTATTCCAGTAAGAGTCTCCTCAACTCTGAAACCCAATATTCACAAGTGGAGAAACTTGCCCTGTCCATGGTCATCGCAGTCCAGAAGTTTCGTCATTTTATATTGCTCCACAACACCACTATCTACACCAAATCTAACCCCATGTACTACATACTAACACGTCTAGTGCTTGGGGGAAATTACTCACGATGGATTGTCATTCTCCACAAATTTGAGTTGGAGTTTGTGAAAAGTACTTCCAAGAAGTATCTCATTTTTGCAGAGCTCATATGTGACCTTCCCCGTACTACAGATAATACAAAGCACATTTATTCATTACATGATGAATCATTGTTTCTCATTAGTATGACTGGTCCTTGGTATGGAGACATCATTTTGTATTTCCAGATTTTACGATATCAACCCTGCTTTTCATGATGAATGCCATTGCATTCCCCACCAGGCCAAAAGCTATCTTATCTTGAATGATACCTTATACTTCCATGGTGTTGATTCCATATTATGACATTGTCTTACACATGAGGAGGCTGAGAATGTTTTAAATGATTTCCATGCTGGAGCTTGTGGTGGTCACCTATCTAGGTTGGCTATTTCCCAGAAAATCTTGCATGTAGGTTATTTCTGGCCCTCTATTTTCAAATATTGAATTGAAATAGTCAAGAAATGTAGGCCATGTCAAATGCTCACCACAAAGAAACACATCCATCCAGCTCCACTCCATCTCGTTGTAGGTGTTGGCCCCTTTGCAAAATGGGGCATAGAGTTTGTGCACTGTAGACCTACCTTGGTCGAGGGGGCATGGATACATATTTGTGGCTATGGAATTTTTTAAAAAATGGGCTGAGGCTATGCCTACATATGCCGAAGACGAGAAAATAGATGCACTATTCTTATTCAACCATATCATTGCTAGATTCGGGATCCCTAGGGCCATCATGACCAATCATGGATCACATTTTCAAAACAAAATGATGGTAGAGCTCAGCATCAAATTAGAGTTTCATCATGATAACTCTACACCTTACTATCCATAGGCCAATGGCCAGGTTGAAGCTATAAACAAAGTACTAAAAACAATGCTTCAGCGGATGGTAAGGAAGGCCAAGTCAAACTAGAATTTGTAGCTATTCTCTGCACTTTGGGCCTATAGGACTATTGTCAAAACTTCCAGTGGTTTTACACCTTTCCAACCAGTATATATACTAGAAGCAACCCTCTCGATAGAATGCGAGATCCCCTCTTTAAAACTTGTTGTAGAACTATTACCCAACACTACCATAGACGAAGAAATATTCTTGTTTCTAAACAAACTTGATGAAACTCGATGTAATGCTTCCTTAGCCAATGAGGAACATAAAAGATGAATGAAAATTAAATATGACAGGACTGTCCAACCCCGTTCCTTCAATGAAGGAGACCTGGTCTTGACTTATGATCAAAAGCATGACAAGCTGGGGGCAGGAAAATTTGTGTGTATGTGCCATGGACCTTATATTGTTAGTCGTGTTTTAGAGAAAGGGGCATATGAGTTGGTTGACTACGATGGGATACATTTGGGAGAGCCTCGAAATGGGCTCTACCTCAAAAGATATTATCCCTAGATTATCTAGCATAGGGTCTTTGTAAATATTTTTTATAGTTTACTGTGTGTCTTAGGTTTGAAAAGTGTTTCTTTTGTGTCATTTTAAATGTGTTTTCATAAAACCCTACTTATGTATGTCTTTTGTCTGATGGCTAGATGACTACTTTTACTGGTTTTGCTGACAGTGCTAATCGATATACACTTAACCTTACATCAGTAGCCTGGGTACTGTACTCTCCTACAAGTGATCTGGTGAGTTCAAGTGGTATTCTTTTAGGTCCCTCGACCAAAAATCTGGCAGAATACTAAGTCGTGATTGGATTGTTGATGGAATCCCTAGGTAATGATGTAAGGGAGATTAGGGTTTACCTAGACTTCAAACTAGTTGTTCAACAACTTAATTGGGTCTACACCACCCGAAATCCCTTGCTTCTTTGTACATTCTGAAGAGTTAGGTTGTTAGAAAGGTATTTTGAGTAGGTTACATATCAACACATTCTGAGACATCTAAACATTGTGGCAGATTCCCTAGCTAATTATGTCTGAGACTGGTACATTGCTCATATTTAAAATGTCCATTTGAAACATAAACAACATATATGTAAATTCATAAGTAGATAATCATTTCGCACATCGCATTTTCCACACACACAACTATAAATATCAAATTTTTTCATATATATATAAAAATTGTAGCATCGAGATACAAAAATGGGCTGAAGCATCTATATTTCAGTGCCTTCATAGTTTAGGACTATAAAAAGTTCATAATACACATATACGCAGGGAAACATATGAAGCTTCAAAGCTTTCAGTAGTACATATACAAAAAGTGAAGATGAAAGTGGACTAATCCTCGTCTTGGTGCTTCTCATGGTAGCACACAATAGCTTGAGCCACTCTGTGGAGTATCCTAGAGAACCATCCAGAGATGCATGTAGTATGGTGCTGAAGACACCTAGGGACCTCATCAGTAGTCATGTCAGGGATACCCAGAGTCAAACGCTATAGGTTGAAGCGAATAATTATTCACTTACACAAATAATATTACCAAAAGACTTGGAATATTAAATAAGCCATAATAATATATAAATTGATGATAGAATTGATATGATGATAAATTACAAAGTGAGTGCCATATATATATATATTAATCGTAAAGGCACTTTGGATACTATCCATGAAAGGATGCGTCATTTCAAGATTGTTTACTAATAACTATTTATTAATTATTAATTATAATTATTAATTATTAATATCAATATGTATTAATATTAATAATTCATATTGATATATATATATATATATATATATATATATTGTTTGTTGTTATTATTTAAGTTTGTTACATTGCCACTCCCTTAGAAAGGCTTTGTCCTCAAAGCCTTATAATGTTTCTGCATCATTTTTTGTGGTGTCACAGCTGACGAAACATGTCGATACGAACTACTAAGATTTGAGCACAACTTCTCATATGTGGATGAATCAATCCATCCCAAATTGATTTGTTGTGGACTATTTGCATTCCATACTGATCTATCGTTAGGAGATTTGATCACATTGGTACCGCTATATTTTGAAATTTCCCACTTTTTAGAATATCTGTTTTTATGGTTGGGGTGTCGATATGGAATTTTCACAATGTCATTGTCTTTTACGAGTGTCATTTTTTTAGCATTGATCTGAGTAGAAAGTTGTGTTTTTGTATCTTGAGGTTTTAAGGTTTCATTCTGTATCTCTTCCAACTTGTTTTCTAACTGCATGTTATCTTTTTGAAACTTCTTAATCACTTCTGCATGTGATTTTCTATCATCTTTAGACTTCTTAAGTTGTTCCTTAAGATCTTCATTATGCCTTCTGATACAACGATTTTCTTCCTGTTTGTCTAGAATTTTTCCTTCAATGTCTTCTGTAGATTGTTCTGTCTTTCGACTACTTTTCAACTTCTTAATTTTTGTGACTAGTGTCTTGTTATAATTACCTAATCTGAAAATTTATTCGGAATGGCTTGATAAAACCTTGTTGACGTTTGTCAATTCTAACTTATGTGTCTTCTTACTGTCGTCATGCTGCTACTGGAGTTTTTCTTTTTATTGTTTATGATCACGTAACTCTGCTCCTTGATTTTCTAACCTCATTCGAACTTGTGCCAATTCAGAATCTTTTTCCATGATGAGTTTGTTTAGATGCTTTATTTCTTCTTCTAATTCATTATCGCATCCATATGGTGATTTGTTGTCATTTTTTGAATTTTTGATCTGGTCTTCTAGGTTTTGATTATGAATTTTTAAACATGATATTTCTTTATCCTTATCAAATAACATTTTCTTGTTATCTTTTATGGTTCGTTCTAGCTGTCAATTCTGATTCCATAAGCGGTGATTCTCATCATCTTTCCACTCTTTCAACCACTTTTTCGTCTCAACCTTAGCTTGTAGACTTTTATTGATCGCCTTGTATTGTTATAACTCGTCCACTGTTGTTTGTAGCTGTGCCTTCATTTCCAAATATGTAGTAGCCATTGTTTGTGACTATGTTTCTACTTCACTTTTGTCTTCGTTTCTTCTAGAAGGGTACATACAAAAGCTTTAATAATTCTCAATATGTCTCTTTTGGAAAAAACTTTCTTTGACTATTTCTTGTTAGGTCAAATAGCCTTTCGTTTTACCAAAAATAATTTTTTTTTAATAAAATAATAATAATAATAATTATTATTATTATTATTTTTAAACTTAAGTTATATAAAATAATATATAACCTTCCAAATTCTACTCCTTGACTTTTATTTTTTTCCAATACTTTTGTAAAATGCAAGTAGATTGGGTGGTTGGGAGAAATCAGTGCTACCTTCCCCACTTAGGTTCAAATCCCACTTGCTTCTTTGTAGTTATTATTATGCACCTTTTTTATTCAAACCCAAACCCTACTTTAAGAAACTAGGTGTGGTTTCACTTTTACCCTCTCTTTTTTTTTCAAACCTTTATCTTTTCTTTTTTAACCTTTTTTTTCTTCGTTCTTTTAGTTCTTTTTTGTTTTTACTTTTTGTTTTTACTTTTTTTCTAACTCTTTTTTTTTTTGGGGGGGGGGGGGAGTTACGTTTACCCTTTTTTTTTAATTTTTTAATTTTTTAAGGACAAAGTCCTAATTTTTTGGAAAACGCAAAAATTCACGGAAACCCTGGGTGATGGCTAAAAGCCAAAAATATGGCCAAAGGTCAGGATCTAGCCAGCGAGGCTTTGATACCACTTGAAGCAAATAATTATTCACTTACATAAATAATACTACCAAAAGACGTGGAATATTAAATAAGCCATAATAATATATAAATTGATGATAGAATTGATATGATGATAGATTACAAAGTGAGTGCCATATATATATTAATCGTAAAGGAACTTTGGATACTATTCATGAAAGGATGCGTCATTTCAGGATTGTTTACTAATAACTATTTATTAAGAATTAATTATAATTATTAATTATTAATATCACTATGTATTAATATTAATAATTCATATTGATATATATATATATATATATATATATATATATATATATATATATATAGTTTCTTGTTATTATTTAAGTTTGTTACATAGGTTCTCCTCAATATATCTGAGCTCTTCATCATCTTTAGAGTGATATAGCATCGTGTCCTTGGTACTTTCTCGCCTAGAAATGGGAAACATCCTTGCCCGACGTATGGGTCCAAGATCTGCATGGAAAATTTTTCACTTATCTTAGTACTACAAAATTTAAAATGAAATAAAATACAAAAACTAAAAACATAGTGGATAGTGGCTTATCTTACCTTGGTCATCCCATACTTCTCCCTCAGGAAATGTAAGCTCCAGGTTGTCACGAAAATATGCTCCCTCATAGGCATAGTCCTCAATCATGAGTAACTTGTTTCTCAAGCAGTGAAAGAACCCAGATCCATAACTAACTTTTGGTCCTCCACCACCATGATGGGGCATGACCATAACCCATGCAAGCATCCTGGGATCCTCAACGTCAACCTTGCTAATGGTCACCTATGGTCTCATATGGGGCACCTACTGTAAAATAAAAGACACTATCACAGCTTCATAGCCAAACTGCTTTAGTGTTCCTCTCTTGCATTTGTTCAAATGATCTTTCAGACATACCAGCATGCCTTCACACCAATTGAAGACAGTGGGCTCCATGCACTGCAAAGAATATAACATATATGATCTAGTTATAAGGTGGGAAGACCTAGTTCCCTCCACCTTTTCGATCATATATACCATTGTCCTCAAAGGACGATCCACTGTGGATTGGATATGTATTTTCCTAGACTGGGACTATGTACCTAGTGCACAGTACTGGTCGATCAAGTCATCTAAATAGGTCTCTCCTCTCCGTGCCCCAGATAGAACTACTAGATTTCCTCTCTTGGATAATACAGTCAGAAAATATATGTCCTCAATCTTTATGAATAGGGTGTGGATCCCCACCACAAAATACTGCTGGTCAGGATCCCACATCCATATGATATACTTCAATAGACAGACATAGGATTTCATACCTCGTACCCGAAAGTACTTTAGGAGACCGCAATTCCATAGAGCCTCCATGGTGGTTGGATCACTGACATCCTAGAAGTCTAGAACTTCATGTTCTCCCTCTTTGCAAATAACCATGATGCTAATATTGTATTTCACCTGCAACACACAACATTCATGTTATAAATCACATGATGCTTGATAAAGAAAAAGCATTTAAATGATGAAACTAAACAATGTAAAGGGTAAAGGTTTGATTTTTATTGGGTTAGGGTTTTATTTTTCATATTAAGTGGCTACAGTGCCTGTTGGTTTTTCCCATAGAGCGCCTATGGTGCTACACATTTTGGCACGTAGAGCGTCAGTGGCCGACGCTCATGTTGGCTATGGACAGAGCATTGTCGTGCGCTCTGCCCGAGCACAAAAAGGCCTTACGGCTTGGAATTTTTTACCCAATATAGTCTATAACCCTTCTAGGATGGTCAAAGTCCTTCTATTAATTTTTTTTTTCCTAATTTACCCTTTGCTTTGGATTTAAAAAAAGCTAAAAATCAGTTTTTGGGCATGAGTTAAACAATGGAAAGAGAAACAAAAAACCATGTTTTGAACAAAATATTGGAAAAGTCAAGATCCTTACCTCTTCCAAGCAATATTGAAGGAAAAAATAAATCAAGGACACTTGCCAAAGCACCAATAGAAGCTCCTCACTCTCACTCCAACCACCAAACTTCCACAATGGTAAAAAAAAATGGTAAAGAATTCTTACCATGCCCTTCTATTTATAGATAATTTGGGAATTTTCAAAAGTTTTCTATAATTTATTTAATTTGAAATCCAAATTATTTCATTAAAAGTGGGTTTTTACTTTTCATTTTGTATAGTTTTTGTAAGTTGGATTTTAATATGCTTTTTGGAGTTTTTCCAGGGCAAAGATCGGTTATGGCTATGATATAAGATATTTTAGTCTTTTTCAAGCTTGGAGTAGAAATGAAAAAGTATCGAGCGTCTTTAAACACTTTTCACGTGCTCGTTAAAACCCCAGTAAAAGAGTGTCGAGTATACTTTTTTGCTTTTTTAGACTCATTAAAAGTGGACTATGAAAAAGGAACCCCATCACAGAGTTATATTTAAGCTCTTTTCAGTCTCCTTAAAACACAAAAATATTTCCACGCAAACTTGTTACATTCATGCTTGTAAAAGAATCAGAACGATCGACTAGTCGGGGGTAGGTTATCTCCTTTTTGGACTGGCTAGCCTTATTTACGAAAAATAAATTTTTGGAGTCTTCTTAGTCATTTTAGACTCTCTAAATATGAAACAGAAAATGAGTTTTCTTTCGTAGGACTTGTAAAACAAAATGATGAAAGACCATATTTGCGAACAAACCCCTCCTTTCTCAGTTTCGTAAAACATGTGAGAATGGACTCATCACTTGATGAGCTGCAACGAGTGTTTGTTACCCTTTTTGAACTCATAAAAATGAAAAGAGGCACTCATATTTTGGAATGGGAAATTAAAGAAAAGGGGAATGGTTTTCATTTGTATTTATGGAAGTCTAGTCTACAGTCCACCATTGAACATGGCACCTGTTTGCATTTGCATATTTGAATAGTTGGGTATTCATCTTGTCTCTGAATCAATCCACTTTTGTGAGTCGCCTAACTCCTTTGAGTCAATTCAAATAATGCTTCATCATATTCCTTGAATTACACCTGGTTTTTGTCTCATCAAGTCAATGCTTCCAAGTCATTTGTCGTGCCTCAAATCGTTCAAAGCTTGTCTCTCTAGAAAAGAACTCATTAATAAATTTATCTATCCCTAAATTCAGTCATGTCTGAATCAGTTTCATCACTCCAAATCAAGTTGTGTTCCTTGTTTCGTGTCACTAATGTGGGAATCATTATGGCCCTCCCGTGACAAGTCTATTCCTGTCGACTTCAGCTCATTATCCAGGAAATAGACCTAGAAACCTAGTCAAGTACCTTGAATCTTGCATGCCTCAATGGCAGGTTTACTCGCTTTAAATAGTAGGTTTTCATCAATGATCTCTGATTGAGAGATTCTATCAAGTTTTTGACTTCAAAACATATATTCACACTTGGGAGAATGTACATAGATACCTTGGGAATCATTGACATTAATGGTGATCTCCCTTGCACTTGTTAACAATTTTTATCAAGGACTGGTAATCAATTGGTTTCTGTCATGCTCGACGCCAAGGCATTTATTCACATGGTTAGAATCATATCAGTTGGGGATTGGAATGAATACCCTGGGTTTATAGGCCTCACCATTATATCTTTCTATACTCAAGTTGCATTTGGAGATCAATGAATGTCTTAACACGGATCCACCTTGTATGTTTTGCTGGCTCTGTTCAGTATTTGAGATTTTATGACATGGATCTACCGTGTATGTCTTGTAGCTATGTTCCGTAATTCACATCAGTTGTTCATGGATATACGGTGTATTTTTGGTAGCCATGAAATAGACATAATCATAGATCTGCAGTGTATTGGTCCGCAGCTATGATTGGTTTGGATGGAGTCAGTCTTATGTGAGTTATGAGCTTATCCCTCATTGCCTCTATACCAGACAGATATATTGCAAACTATTTCACCTATCACTTCCTTCTAGCTTCATAATTTGGGGGGAATTCTATTGCACCTGGAAATTCCACACTACCCATCAGCCTATTTGGAAATTCCCCATTGATCATTTGCCTTTTCACAAACCTGACCTGAGATAACTTGGATGTATATTTTCCATATCTTGAAGGGTCGGCACCTTTCCTCTTTTCACACAAAGCACCAATGGTGCTTCTCACAGTGGAGTAAAGAGAATCATTTCCCTTTTACCTTGACAAAACCCTAGGTTGGTGCACCTGTCCTTTCTACCAAGAGTATTGATGGTCAAAAAATACGAAAAAATAAGTTTGTAGAAGCTTCCATGGAAAAGTCCCCATGGAGTTAGTTCCTACATTCTTGGGAGAGGTGGCATTCACTTCCCTAACCTATAGGGATCACATTCTATCCATTCCCCCAAGTCAATCTCATGGTTTTTGGCCTATAAATGAAGCATTCATGTTGTGAGGGGGGGGAGGCCAATAAAAGTACCCTTATGTTGTTGGATTGAAGTCTGAGTTAGAGGAAAAGTAGATCTAGCTTGTGTGTGGAGAGATATTCATAGTCATAGAGGATTGTAGATGTTCTTGTAGAGATCAAATCTATTGACATCAAGGATTTTTGGTTGTACTTCTATCTCTTCCATAATTAATACAAAGACATTCCCTTTTCCTATATTTGATGTATTGTTTCTTAATTAGATATTATCAGATTCCTTGATCACTGATATAAATAATCAATCTTTCATGATGCTATCATCTTGTTTGTTTGTCTTTTGATCTATTTTGTAGGTATTGAACCATTTCTAGGAGATTTTGGAGAAAAGACAAAGAGATCTAGGGTTGAGGTATATTGTGTTTCATGTTATTTAATTTGATTAATTAAGGGAAGGATATGTTGCTATGTGTTTTTGTTTTGTTCTTGTGATTTACAGTGCATAGGAACAAATAGTTTCCGCACTGATTGAGAATTCTTGATAACATACATGGTGGAAGGGATTCCTCCTATCAAATCCTCGAATGGTGCATGCCTTGGTTGTGTGGTAGGAAAGCATCAAGAGTGTAGATATGATAAGGGGAAGGCAATGAGAGCTACACAAATACTTGGATTGGTGCATTCAGATATCATTGGTCCTCTTCCCACTCCCTCCTATGGAGGATCAAGGTATGTTCTCACTTTCATATATGATTTCTCAAGATTTTGTTGGGTCTATTTCCTAAATCTTAAATATGAAGTCTTTGAGACTCTCAAGATTTGAAAAGCCCTAGTTGAGAATAAAAGTACGAACAAGATCAAAATCCTTAGAAATGATAATGGTAAAGAGTATGTGAATAAAAATTTGCAGCATTTATGTGAGGAATATGGCATTGAAATGCAGCATTTGGTCCTGTACACACCACAGAAAAATGGTGTGGCGGAGTGGAAAAATAGGGATCTCAAGGAACTCGATACCTGCTTGATTGATGCTAAGGATTTGAGTCCTAAGCTATGGGATGAATCCATTAAATTTTATGGATGCATTCAAAACATATCTCTACAAAAATCAATAAAAGGAAAAACACCTTATGAGGCTTGGTTTGGTCACAAGCCAAATATTTCACATTTCATGATTTTTGGCTCAAGGGCATGGGATCAAATTACTTCGGAAAACAGGAATGAATTACATCCAGAAAGTAAACAATGCATCATGGTGGGATATGGTGAATACAGAAAAGGATACAATCTCTTTTATCCATCCACACACAATAATTTCATTGAAATAAGTATGCAATTCGAAGAGGAAATAATACCATATTTTGAACTAGCACTCGGGGAATGCTCTTCTCCTCAACACCAAGATGACGTAAGTGTTGAATCCATTTCTGATATTTCTTATTCTGATATGGATGAATACGATTTTTATGAACATGAATCACCCTCAAGTATTAACTGGTAAAATAAAACCATAGAATCTGCTGGGGATTTAGTAGGGAATCCTCTAGATCCTAGGAAGACTAGATCATAATTTCACAATGTGTATTTTGCAACTGAAGTTTCCCTTGCTGAGAATTTATATATTATGGTTGGATGTGATCCAAAATCATATCAAGAAGCATCGCATGACCCAATATTGAAATTATCCATGCTATAAGAGTTCAACTCTCTACAAGAAAATGAGACTTGGGAATTGGTTCCCTTTCCTCCCAAGAGGAAGCTTGTGCAATGCAAGTGTGTCTATAAGACCAAAGATGATGCTGATGGGTATTATATAAAATATAAGGGCAGATTAGTTTCCAAATTCTTTTATCAAGTCTAATGAGTGGAATATACAGATAAATTTCCATTGGTTGCAAAGATGGACTTTATTNAGCAACCTGAAGGTTTCAAATAGTATCCTTCCATTGTATGCAGGTTAAAGAAGTCACTCTATGGCCTCAAGCAAGCCCCAAGGGCTCGGTATGTCAAGATCGACAATTTTTTGCTATCAATTGGCTTTGTTAGATTCAAGTCTGATACTAATGTTTATTTGAATAATATTGGTGATGTATTTCAGTTCATTGTACTGTATTTTGATGATATTTTTATTACAGGTAGTTGCACCAAATAAATTCAGTCAATTAAAGCATCTTTACACAGTGAATTTTGAATGACTGATCTAGGATTGCTAAAACAATTTCTAGGTTTGGAAATTGAGAAATATGAAAGAGGCATCATGATAATCCAACAAAAGTATGCTTCAGACCTGTTATTAAATTTTAATATGGATGAATTTAAGGCATCCAAGTGAACATTCCTTTATGCAATCAAACTAGGTGAAATTGGTGACTCTCCATTGGTAGATTGCTTATTGTATAGACAGCTAGTCATGAGTTTGTTGTATCTTACACATACTAGACCTGATTTAGAATATTATGTTAGTTTTGTAGCTATATATATGCAGCATCCATAGGAGATCCATTTGAATTAATCCAAGAGGATCCTTTAGTATGTACAAGGCACCAAGAACTTCGAGGTACACTATGTAGCTAGTTCTCCACTAGAACTAGTATGATTTTCTGAATTTGCAATCGGGTGGAGATACCAATGATAGAAAGTCCACTATAGGTTTTGTACTCATGCTTTCAAATGTTAAAATATTCCTTTTAAGTAATAAACAAAACACTATTTCCCTTTCTTCAGCTAAGGCTGAGTATAGAGGAGCAATGAATGCAACTACACAATGTGTGTGGTTGCAAGGCATTCTAGCAGGAACTTGATGTTGCACTTGATTCACCCACTGTCATTTGGTGTGAGAATAAAAGTGAAATAAATATTTAAAAATATAAAGTAACTATACATAGGACAAAGCACATAGATATTCATATGCACTACATTCGGGGCTTGGTGCATGATCAGGTGATTTCCTTGGAGTATTTCCCTTCTACTGAGAAAACTACTGATATTTTCACCGAGTGTTGCACTAAAAAGACCTTCAACTGATTGAGATCACTTCTTGGAGTGAGTGACTTATGGTTATTTCTTCCATTCACCTTCATATTTTTGGCCCCATGTCCATTTTTTAGGAGAGGTTTTGTTCCCATGTGGTTTTCCTCTTTTCCTTGTTTTCATGGACAAATAAATATTTATGTTGTACGAGGTGACTTGATCCTTTGTTTCCAATGCCTCCATGATATTTTTGGTTAATTTGTACTAATTTAAGGTTAAGGGGAACTTTTATAACAATAATCCATCCTTAATATCTTAATTTATACCTTATTCATTTTTTTTTACTTCTATGCATTAAATTGCTATGGTTTAGACTTAGGGAAATTGCTCTAGGAGGTGAAATTGTTATTTTATCCCATTCACATGCACAAAAACACTCTATATTGGTAAAACTAGAACATGTGCACCCTCATTAATGTATTGGGGAATGCCTTCCTTGATTTGAGGAATATGGCTTTGGCTAGGGGCGTCAATGTTGTCTTTAGTACATTTTTGTCCTCATGGTGCATTTATTGTGCTCTTTGAGCCACTCCCATGCATCTATTTACTCACGCACAACTATATTGGACTACTTTGTTCCCCAAAATACCTCAGCAACGTTCACACCATGGTTCATGACTATTTGGGGTGATTCGAGAGCTGGTTTGTCCACCTAGAGGGAATTGAGCTCAAATCTTTCCATGACACATGTACAATCCCAAATGGATTCCTAAGCCTCAATATTTATTCATATTGTAATATATATTTTATATAAACACATTCATATTTTAGAAAGTTCAATAATATCCACTATTATGTTCACATGTGTGTGTAATTTTTACCCTTGCAAGCTTTTTTACTAGTTTTTTCAAACTACTTCGAATTGTGAGAGTCTCTAGTGCTCCTAGATCCAGCTCTGAATCAAATTATCAGAAAGTGGAAATTTATACATCAATTATATCACATAACAATGCAACATAAATATAATATGATTGTGGTATCTTAGTTTCTTTGGAGGATCCATATGGTGAACCATACTTCTATGCATTCTGAAGAACTTAATGATCCCAATATGGTATTGTGTTTTGAGTAATCAACTCTTGAGGTGGATCTATAAGTCTCTATGGTTCTTCCATATCATGGTCCTATGGAACATGCTCTTTTGGAACCCCATCATCTGTACCTATATTTGGAACTCTAGTAACTACACTCTCTTCATCCTAGAACTCATATGAATGAGTATTCCTAGATCTTATAAAATCCACATCCTCATTGAAGGTGGAATTTATGCTAATATCAATCTATTTGTAATCAGGAATATAGACCCTATATGCCTTCAATGTCTAACTATATCCAACAAATATATCCTTATTTCTTGAAGGATCCAGCTTCGATATTTTCTCTTTCATAACATGCACATATAGTAAAAAACCAAATATATTCAGTTGGAATACCTCTATCCTTTCTCCTATAAACATATCTTTAGGCGTCTTGTTCCCAAGTGCATTGTGAGAAATTATTTTTTGTACATATACAACCGTCCTAGTTGATTCTTCCGATAGCTGCATTGGTAAGTCTTAATTATGAATCATGATCTTTACTTCTTCCATTATTGTTGGGTTATTTATTTCTACTACACCATTTTGTTGTGGATTGCACATATTTGTGAGCTCCCTCTTAATCCCATCTTGTCTACAAAATATCTTTAATTCGTCTGATGTGGACTCTCTATAATCTAGTATGTAACATGAGAGAATTTTCCACAATGGTTCACCAACACTAATTTAAAAAGTTATGTTATTTATCAATGAATCAATAATTCAAATAAATAAAATAAAAAGTATAAGATACTTATATTTTATTATTAGGTTGAATTCCTTTTGATCTTTGACTTTTTGCAGAAATCACTAGAATCTCTGGAAGTGTACTATACTCCATTGTCTAGTTTTGAATACCCGTGTCCATCTTGCTCATGATTGGTAATTCTTTGTAATGTAGGTGAGCAATTATTTTATTCCATTTCTCACTTGGGTTCATGGTACTATGTATTATTGTTGACTATGAGTGTCCCTTTAATTTGTGTAGTCCTCCTTCTTCAACACCAATCACAACTGCATCCTCAATGGTCTTTCCTTTTCACCACTTGATAACTTGTCCATCAATGAAAGAAAATATAAATCCCTTATTATATAATTTTGAAATGGATAGGAGTTTCGTCTTCAAAACAAGTACATATAACACATCCTTCATCTTCATGGGCTTTCCGATATCCAACTTGTAGGACGCTTCTCCTACCCCTTTAATATGATACTAATAATCATCTCCAAGCTTCACTTTGTGTGGTGAATAATTTTAACTCAAACATGAGAGGGAATCCTTATAACCAATCTTGTTCTTAGAGGCACCACTATCAACAAGCCATGTGTCACTTCCATAAGTGATAGTCCCTAAAAGAGTGATTATTAACGCATATTCTTCTTCACTTGAATTATCTTGTCTTTCTTTATTTTGAGTAGGTTCATCATCTTCTTCAACATGAGAATGCTTTCTTTTATTAATTCCTTTTATGATCTGATATTTATTTTTATGAGCTGTTAGTGCTTGATCTTAATCAATACCCAACTTTTCTTCTCTTTCTACAAGTCTAGATTCTTCTTGAGTGAACTCTTCCCTTAACCTGCTAAACTTTGTTAACTTCCTTCTGAAACATATTCCATGAATAAATGATTCCTGTGACCTTGGGAGACCATTCAATGTAGTCATCACTATTTCATATTCTTCAACTGCCTCTAATGGCATCAAGTTATTCTTTGATTTGGGATACTCTTGTGAAGTAGGATTGGCTTGTTTCTGAGTTACGCATCTTTACATTCTTGAGTTGTGCTCTCAATTTCATCTTCTGATTGATAGTAATTCTTTCATAAAAAAATTTCAAAGAATTAAACATTTTATTTGGAGTCTTGGTAGATGACACATGACCAATCAAATTATCCTTGATGGAATCTATTATGATTTTGTTTTCCTTAACCATATTCTTCTTGCGATTTTCCTTAGATTCATCAACCCTATGGATATGAAACCTCTTATTAAACATACTTTACCAAGTCATTTTATTCTAGTATGATGAGAATCATATACTTTCATGCTCAGAAGTTATCAACCCCTTCAAGCTTCTCATCAATCTTGGTGTTGTTTGTCATTTTGTCAAATCTGGTTCTAGAAACTCTAGAAGGAGGAGGGTAAAAAATGAAATTTTTTATTGGATAAATTGATCCAATGGAAAGATGTGCCCTCCTAATTAAATTTGATAAATCTCTCTTTCACTCAAATCTATGGAAATAATATGAAAAAAATGGAAGCCCTAGTTTCTTGATCCGAAAGTAATTAGGTCAAAAAATGAATGTTCTTGGATCTGAAATATGCCTCCACAGGAACATGCTCCCTCCTAGGGAAAGTTAAATGATGTTAAGGTCGATATTTATATGTGGATATAAATGATAGAAGAATGGATCCCTAATATTCAGTAATTCTAGTTATTGCATCTATTATGGTTGTTTCAATGAATCATTTTAGCACAACTATGATACCATGTTAGAATTTTGACTTAAAAGAAATTATGTTAGACTTTCATTCATTTAAAATGTCATTCCGTGATAATCGCATGAATAAGGATCACTGGAAGAAAATAATTCAATAGTAGACACAAATATAGAGATATTTATCTTGGGAAAACCCCCTCATCGGAAAACCCCAACAAAACTTCTTAGTATATATTTTTCAACCAAGTACAATGTCAAAGTGTTAACAAGAAGATTATATCTCTCTTACAGAAATATAGAGGAACTATAGAAAAAACATACATCAAGACATAGATGTATTTCAAGTATTATACAACCCAAAACAATATTCTTTTTAGCTAGAGTGAACCTCTTCCTTGAACTTGATTGTTGTGACTGTTTCTCAAATGAGGAGTGTTCCCTCTTTATTTATACTTGTCTTTTGGGAGACTTTTCCTTATAGGGGCAACTTGTATTTTACAAGTACAATACATAAAATAATAATATATTTTGGAGAAGACATTATAATGCAATATAACGTTGTTATTTTTAGGGTTTTATATGAAAAATAAAATAATAATATCTATTAATTTCTATTACACAATGAGTTGAGGAACAATATGAGAAATATTCCATACAATAATATTCACAGTATGGGTGAATATATAATATAGTCATTAAGTAATAATTTGAATACCTGAAGAGGCAGTTGAATCTACCAACTTAGACTAACTTACAAGCTAACTCGTTGTGGGAAAATCACCACTAGAGCTAACTAGTGCAACTCAATATCACTAAAATAGTCAATAACTGATTAACTGAAGAGGGTATCTGAACAAAGGTTCACAACTAGTTAAATAAAGAGGGTAGGTGAACAAATGAACCTATATTCCATTGAATCATGCAAAATTTCTCTAGAGACACTGGAAGTGATCTAACTAATGGTGATTAGAGCACAACCAGTCATGACTGAATACCTACTGGAGTCAATTGTTGGAAACTATTGGTGACACTCTGAGTGTGTTCCTAAATTATAGGGATTGATCCCTAGAGCAACAAAATGCATGTATACATGAGCAGTAAGCGGTAAATGTCCAGTAGATGTGTCCCCCATGCACTGGTGAAGTGATGAAGACCTCCTAAGATAGGGAAACAAATAAATAGAATAATGTGGTAAAAGAGAGGATTAATGAAAATCATAACATCCCAATTTGATCCTAACTTTGGACAACCTTGGCCCTAGTAACTAATACCAAAGATCACCCATTACAATAGAAATGTAAAAATTATTTATCCATGTAAAATGAGGAAAAATGCAAAACCACATGGGGAAAATCCTTCCTAAGAAATGGACATGAGATACACCAAAATAAAACTACTCCAAATACAAGTAGGTGTGAACTTGATTAGATGTCTGGAGGGATAGTCCTCTTGTGAAGTAGAGGAATATACTGAAATTTATCAAGAACATAGATAGCTGCATAATAGATTCTGGGACCATGTAGAGCAACTGAGGTAATATGATAAAAGAGAAAAAGTGAGTAATAATTCAACTTAACCTTAGATCATGTCGAAATGAGTATTTATGTGCTTGATAATTCAAACCATGTGAAGTAAAATAAACTCCAAATGAGAGGAGAAGGCATACAAACAAATGCAAGAAGTCTCCATATTTTCTAGCACTATGAGGAGATGAGCATGTGATTGAGTAGGAAGGAGGAGGATGCCTGGGACCATGGAGAGAGAGTTATTGAGATCCATATTATGATATATCTTCCAAAATATCCAATGATCCACAAAATTTAATATCAACAAACTCATAAGAAGAAATTTACATTGAATCCCTAGCAGTAAATTTGAAAGAGACTTGAGGTGCTTCATTTTTCACACCAAATTTGATGAGATCAATTACAATCATAACTGAGAGGCCTTGAAACTTTAATTTTGAACCAAATAAGGTGAGAGAACATCCGAAAATGAGGAACAAAATTCCCAAGTGCGTCACTCATATGGCATATGCACACATTTCTCCTTCTTCAACAAAACTATGAGTATTGGTGCAAGTGATCAAGAAGGAATTCACTAGAAGCACTAGATATTTGAGGGTGAATGGTTCATTTCAAAAATATGATATTTCTTGCATAACATCGAAAACATCACTTCTCTTTACACCAGAAACATGAGAGGAGAGAGAGGAATCATAATTCTCTTCATCTCCTTGAGTAGTCACAGTAAAACTTTGCACAAAATTTAAGATAGAAGAATCATTGGAGATTGACTGAGTGGGATGGAAGAAGAGTTTTTATTCAACAATGGAGGTTTGAATATCCTCTTATAGAATACCTGCACAAAATATAAATAAAATATGTGTTATAGCTTGAACATGATGTGATACCATATTAGATTATGATAGGTAGATATTGGGACAGAAATATTTTTTACTTAGATTGCACAAGAGAAATAAGAGACGAAGAATCATTTCTATTACAAAATGAGTTGAAGAACAATATGAGAAATATTCCATACATTAATATTCACATTATGGGTGAATATATAATACAATCATCAAGGGATAGTTCAAATAACTGAAGAGGAAGTTTAATCTACCAACCTAGACTTACTTAAGAGCTCACTCAGTGTGGGAAAATCACCCCTAGAGCTAACTAGTGCAACTCCATATCACTAAAATAATTAATAACCAGTTAACTGAAGATGGTAGGTGGTCAAAGACACATATATTCCCTTGAATCATGTAAATTGGTGCTAGATATGATGGAAGTGATCTAATTGATGAGGATCAGAGCACAACTGGACATGACTGAATACCTACTAGAGTCAATTGTTGGACATCGCTGGTAACCCTCGAAGTGGGTTCCTAAATTATAGGGATTGATCCCTAGAGCACAAAAATGCACGCAAACATGTGTAGTAAGTGGTATATGTATAGTAGATGTGTCCACCATGCACTGGTGAAGCGATGAATACCTCCTAATCTAGGGAAATAAAAAAATAAACTAATGTGGTCAACGAGAGGATTTATAATAATCCTAACAACATCTTTCGAACATGAATCTTAATTTACCACCGTAACCAATGGTGATGAATAAGGGATTGTTCTAGGTAAAATGTTGTTCTCCTCCAATCATTCTTGAATTAATTTTACAATTTCATTCATTTGTGCAAAAGGGTGATGATAAGCAAAGATATTGAGAGGTTGAGTGCTTGATTTTAATGGAATATCATGTTCATTTTCCCCATGGGATGGGGGTAAGACCTTTAGTTCCTAAAAAACCTATTGATATTGCATGAGAACTTGTTACAAGTTGAGGTGAATATCCAGTGTTGGTGTTTCCATGACTTGGATGTCATTGAACTGAGAAATGACACTTGAGTGTCCTTTCTTGAATAATTTATCTATATGGTGGGAGGAGATAATTTTAGAGAATAAAGGTTAATTCCATTGAGATGATGTGTGTTACCAACCCAAGTAAATCTAAGAGAGTGTACTCTAAAATCCTTGCTGATAGGATGCACAGTACTGAGTCGTTCGACCCCATAATTATATAGCAACCAGCCATGTCAAGAAAGAACATACATGTTTTGAGATGGTAGTCAACCATTTGGAGTTTTAAATTTTCACAATGACCACCACATTTCATCATACCCCCAATTTATATCATAATTTATAAATTGTATATAGGGCGGATATACCAATGCATTTCTTCATCCACTTTCCAATGAATGAAATTATTGGTGTCTCCTCTATCAATTAATACATTGATTTTCTGGTGCTCGATGTAGAGAATGAATTTAAACATTTAAGGTGTGGTGAAACAAGATAGGGCATTAAGTGAGATTTGGGAAAATATTTCAAAGGGGGGTATTATCACCCCGATTAAGTTTCCTAGAGTGTCCATGGTTATGTGCTTGAGGGGATCATGTGGGGATTCCTTGCTTTGAAATAAATTTGGTTCTTTACATTTATTTCCTTAGAAATATTTTTCACCATAGTTATAGAAATGTTTGAGGCACTGACACTTAACCATGGTATCCAGTGTCAACTTGTATATTGGTAATGGTTGGGTGGTGGAGTTTCTAGGAATAGTGGCCATTGGAGAAATAGTGTGAGTGCAAAATAAACGGTGCTTGGGATGGAAATTTATCACTAGTTTAGAATCTCGGGCTCTATTGCAAGATTCCAACCAAGAGGAGCATCATTACATAAGGAAATGTTCATGAAATGTCTCAATGAGGTCACTAATGAAACATTCAGTGTGGATGATGTTCAACAAATGTTGTAATATATACTAGAATGGTGCTAATCTGGAAACATTTGGTAATATTTCCCAAGTAGTGAGTGTCATGGTCAAAACGCTTATCAAGTTCCTCACAAATTAGATTCAAGGGACATAATGGAGATACTATTTTTTATACCATTTCCATGTTAAAAAATCTAAATATAGAACCATGTTTTTTAACTTATGTATGTCATCCTTAATTCTTTAGAGGAAAAAATAGGGTTCCATTTGGGTAACCCAATGTGAGGTATTTGAGCCATAAAATTTTCACATGTCAATATTTGGAAAGAACTTCCATGAAGTTTTATCCTCAAAGGAGTGAGAATGTGTTTCTAGGAAAATAGTGTAACACCTTAGTTCTTTAGTGTTGAAGGATTCATATGTTTTCTCCTTGTGTTACTGACAAAATCCAACATGTTAAGATGTTACATAAATCATTATATTATCGTTTTCCCTATCATTTATATATTCTCCAAAAATTGTGTCAATTCCATAAACATGGAATGAAGGGTTTTCATGCCATATTGAAGGTCCTAGAGATCATTTGGTTTTCTGACTCCATGTGTCTCTAGTAGGTGTATACCATTGGAGCTTAAAGGTATGAGTATTAGGTCCACACATAAAGGTTTGTGAGAAATGTATACCAAAAGTATTAGAATGATGCAAGGATTTTGTCGAGATAGGTCACAAATAATATTTTTCAGAATCCCCCAACTATTATTCCCAATTGAGTATTGCAGCACTAACATATTTCCTAAATGTATTATAGATGTAAATATGTAGAAATTTTTCTCATGGCCCCACATAGAATTTGGTTATTACGGACTATACTACATTGATTACTTTGGTAAAATGTCCCAATTCTTTATGAATGCAAAGAGGTATAAATTTCATTGTCAGGTCACATAGATGATAGTTTCAAGGATCCTAGGTGTTGTGATTTTTTTCAAACTCACACAGGCGAAAAATGGGTACTTTAGGCTTACGAAAGCCAAGGTAGAATTCACATAAGAAACTGGTTCTCACATCTTAAATGTGTGAAAGAACTAAGTAAAAATGTGTAAGCGTAAGTAAAATATGAACTAATCTAGGATAAAATTAGGAAATCGGCCTAAATTTTCATGCATACAAGTCGTAAAGAAAAATTAATGTCGATAATAGTAAGCTAGAGTAACAGTAAAATGTAAATATTTTTCACACACTAGAGAATAATATGTATAAAGTGTTTTTATTAACCAAATGTGGACAATACATAGGTGGAGAATTCCTCTGTTAAATGGGCCCTTGCAATTCATGGTGATTGTAGTTCTCTAATGTTCAAACAATATGGTCTCTCACATGAGGTCACAATTGTGCAGTATCTCAACCAGGTAAAAAGAGTGAGAGGTAATTGATGGTTATAGGCTTATGGGAAAATTTGGAAGAGTAATGATGCTTAATGGAGTTGTTATGGAATAGGAGCCTCCACCCTTGTATTTATAAGAATTTAGACCAATGTATGATTTCCCATAGTTTTTCATAACCCAAAGTATTATTCCATGCTATCATCACCCTAGGTGTTAGATGGCCGATGGTATTTTTATATGATATTCCCTCTTTTTTTTTTCAAATTTTTTTTCTCCTTTTTCTTTTATTTTTTGTATTTTGGGGAATGTTTTCTTATTTTTTATGGGAAATATTTTTTTTTATCCAAATGTGGCAAAAAAAGATAGGAGGAAAATAATGGAGGAAAATAAGTAAGAAGGTATGATGACCAAGGTAGTGAGCTAGGTGAAAAAATTTATGATGTTAAAATATTGCCCCCTCATATGTGAGGGAAAGAGCTCATCATATGGCTGATAGACATCATAGGACTCATGATTTTAAATTGGGAATGTGACCAATTTGTGGAGAGACAAACACAGTGTCGAAGAGGAGAAAAAACTCAGTTCCGGTGCTGTAAGGGAAATATCTATAGATACAATCACTCAAAATGGATGAGGTAGATATCATACGATATATATATGGATGAAGCTGGCATACCCATGCTCGTATCAATGCGTTGATATACATAAATGGTGAGGTCTATGTGGATACATAAAGAATACATAAATCATCATTGTGTACAGCATAATGGTTCAATGAGGATTCATACATCGACAAAGAGGGTGGTCCAAATGATTATTGATCTGAAGAGCTAAAATTGGAAAAAAATGGGATGTAGGAGAGGTGAATGATCATGAATGAGATACTGGAATGGCCAAAAACTAGTGAAATTTAGGCCATTGAGATTTTGAAGCTCAAAGGTACAATATACATGAAATGGATGTACTGGGAAGCATAACAGCTTCCAAATACTATCTCCAACACATCTCGTATATCCTTAGGAAGATAATATTAAATGGGTTCCATAGTGACTGACCAATGTGCTAGATTCAAAGGACATAGGGGGTGTTTGACCAATAATGATAGGATCAATGTTAAATGTACAACATCATGACTCATTCTTCATGACACTTGTGTTGTATCAAGTTCGAAACTTATGTTGTATTATGTTTAGTAACCTCTTCATGAGACTTGTGTTGTATGAAGTCTGGAAATTATGTTGTATTAATTTCATCAACTTATGTTCTATTATGTTAAGAACTTATGTTGTATCAACCTATAATGTTGAGGATATGAGAGATGCTTGTATTATGATCTTATGTTGTATTAATATTAGGAACTTATGTTGTGTTAAGTTCAAGAGTCTTGTGTTGTATCAAGACTACATACTTGTGTTATATCAAGTATGAATGTGTGTCGCATCAAGTCAAATGATTCTCCTTAACTGGAGATGGTCTTGTGTTGTATCAATATTGGTCTTATATCAAGACCATAGAACTTGCATTTTATCAAGTCATGCGTATCTATTATGTGATGTATGTCTAGTCATGGTCTCCAGATGCTATAAGTATTGTAGAGGGGGGCACTACCTCTTAAATGTCATCATAATTGTATAATTATATAGTTTAAATATATATCAGCAAATGAGTAGTTGGCGGGTACAATTGCTCCAACCTCTATCATAATGTAGAAATAAGAATCAAATATGAATACAAAGGTGGATTGGACACCCCTTCCCAATAATTGCCTTTGATGGCTATGTATGAGTGTGTAAAGTATGCTTGAATGTGAGGTGAAATCCTAGCCTTCAACATTTGGCACCTTTGCCATCTTCTTTTGCCTAGGTGACAGCAGTAGAAAAAGAGGAGTGGTTTGAACCTAGAAGAGAACGTAATATGGTTGGAAGAGCCTGCAAGAAAGTTTGCTTGTGCCTGGGTAAATAAAACACATGCAACATGGAAGATAAGATTTTTTTTACTTTCTTGATTTTTTAGTTATTAGTTAATCACCTTGAATAGATTGCTATAATATGACACGAGCTAGTAGTTATGATGATTTACAAAATATACTAATAATATATGTGGAAGACTCCACCTCAAAATTTGCTTGATATTAATGGTGGAATCGTGGCTACGTGCGGCGAGCCTGAGATCTGAAGGCATTTCAGGGAGGCCAGATCACTAGACGAGGAATCCCTCAAGACGAAAAGATCGGGCCGCTTTGGTCGTGCATGTTACAAAACTCGAAGACAAGATATATGACTATCAATATAACATATGAGAGTTGCCATAGCTGAAGCTAAAGAAAATTTTAAGAGAGAACAATCTTCCCACTTAATTTCCATATCTGAAGCTAAAAAATGGGAAGAGAGTTTGAAAAAAGCTTTACGAGTTGAGAAACAATGTGCTATGGATCTTGAAAATGCTTTACATGAGATGTGTGTGGAAATGGCTGAAGTAAAAGTCACATCTGAGAATAAGTTGGCACAATCTTGTGAGATTGTGGTGAGCACTGAATAAAAATCTCTTGCATCAGAGTCAAAGTTACATGCAACTAAATCCTTGCAAGCAGAAGTTAGCCACAAACAGGCAGAGATGGAAAGAAAAGGGAAAGATATAGAAGCACTTGAAAGGAAGGTATGTGATTGAAGCTGTGATCCGACCTCCACGTTGAAGACTCAAACCAAAAAAATAAACGTCCAGATGTGGTAAGGATGAGGAAAGTCTGATGTTAAAAACATTACCTGCAACATGTCACCATTCAAAGTTTCTTTACACGGCCTATAAATTTTGGATACATTGATCGCTTAAAGAATGGATTTGTTTGTGAAGAGAATGAATATTTGCGATTTCAGACAACGCTTTTTATTATTATTCAGTCACCAAAGCAACCTCAACGACCTGCACCAGCTGACCTCAGATCTATTGACTCAATATCAAATTAGGTTTATGTACCCTCGAGTTGTATTTTATCAGCACTGTTCATTCCAAATTTGATCATTGTGAGGTGGACGCCAAAGAAACAGTTAATTATAATGAAATTCATCCACCATCAAACCCAGAAGCCTATTTGATAGCCATGTATATCGACTGAAATGACTGCCGACTAATGGAGACTATCGACTTCTTGCCATAAGAAGTTGTTGACCAACCACCAAATTTGACTGATCACTTGCATGGTATTTGATCAATAAAGAGATTTTTGTGACAGTGTTTCCACCAGTTGACATGCAGAAGATCAATTTGATGAGAGGTAACATTATTCTTATCTGATGATAATTTTATATTAAAGTCCAAATGTTGAAAGAGCATGCCAGCTTAGCAAATTTATTTTTAATCAGTTAAAAGCCTGTAAATACCATCTGACTATTAGTTATTGGATTGCTTACTAGTACAATTTTCAGTCAAAATCACTCATCAATTAGTTTTGCAGTAGACCATAAAATATCAGTTTGTTGTTCTTAACAGTTCTTTATATTTTTTTTATAAAGCCAACCATTACATAAAAGAAAAAGAGTCTAAAATATTATTTTATAAAAGCATAGTTCAATTGTTTGGTCGATGCTAATTTTCAATTGATAGTTGATGAAGTCATATGTAAACTTTGGTAGACATTGTATTTTGGTCGATGTCCATGTTGAGTCATTCTAGTCGAGCTCAAGTACTTGTCACGTATATTTTGTGATCAATATAGCATTCATTAGGTTGATGTGACTCTTTTTTAAATTTTTTATTTCAAGAGGAGGTTAAACGCGAGTCTCTTTTGAGGCAGGCGATCCCCTCCATTTTACGTAAATAAAGTTGCTTTCTTGCCAACCTTTGTAAGTCGAGTCAGGGTAAGACAATTGAACCATAAGCAGTTGGTTATGTACATGAATGCACATAAGCAGGCATCACACAATTTGGCAGGCATTTCAAAAGATGACAACCACATTCAAGTAGATATCATTCACCTACACAGCAAAGCGCTCCAACGAGACATGATGACAATGTACCCCTCATTATCAAAATGATGAAACTATTCCTGGGTTGTGACCTTGGAAATCCAGAAGATAGAGAAATGGCATAGAAATTCAAAGAGATAAAAGGCCCCACATGCATGAATCGATGGAGATACTGGTCATATGAGCCAGGGTGAGGCTTTAAACCAAAAGGCTGTGTTATAGAGGAATATGGTTTCCCACCATTGTGAGAGGATGAGACTTCAATGGACTACTGCCATATTGAATATGGAGGCTGAAGAGTAACCAGTCACAGTAGAGCCTTTTACATGTGTGTTTTCCTATTGAGCTAGTGGTTGTTGCTACTGAGTTTCCTATGTAGACCGGTATGCATGGTTGATGCACAATGAGGACTACTTCAGGAGTAGCGGAGACCCAAAATGTTGATGCATATTTATTTGTTCTCTTCAGGAAAAAGACACATTTTGTTTGTAAGGGGGATGTAGAGGGGGCCATTACCTATTAAATGTCATCATAATTGTATAATTATATAGTTTAAAGATATATCAACAAATGAGTAGTTGGAGTGGGTACAACCGCTCCAACCTCTATCATAATGTATAAATAAGCATCAAATATGAATACAAAGGTGGATTGGATGTGTCTTCCCAATACTTGTCTTTGATGTTTGTGTATGAGTGTGTAAAGTATGCTTGAATGTGAGGTGAAATCCTAGGCTTCAACAAGTATCCTTTAGGGATTCGCTACCCCTAGAGTGATTTTCTTTAGAATATGACTATATGACCCAGGGTAATATATATGATCATAGGTCAGGAAATAATTCTTCTACGTGTGTTATGATAAAGATGATTAATTAAATAAACACTCATGGACTATATAGAATTAATTAATAATAAATGAGATGAGAAAATAGATATAGTAAAATCTGAATTTCCTATGTCATACCTCCTGTGAACTTGAATTGCAAAGACATCAGCTAAGTCTAAGTCATGGAAAACAATTTGTAGTTAATTAAGGTATCTACTACTTGATTTATGCAAAGTGGTTGTCACAAACGACATTGATGGTGAAGCACTAAATAATTTTATTTCTATTCAATTATAATCATTTACATTCGGTTCTATTTAGTTTTTTCAGTTAAATTCAGTTGTATTCAATTATGATTTAGTTCCATTTAATTACATTCAGTTCCATTTAGATCAGTTTAGTTCAATCAGTTAATACTCAGTCATAGATTGTTAACACCAATGAATTAATGGAGGGTGCATATCTTCAGTGTGGGAGGGAATTACAAGGTGAAAATTTGACACCAAGTCAAGGTAGGTGAAAAAGGTTAATGTGTATATAGTTCCCATAGTGCACACTGTTTTCAAAGTGCCTAAAGGCATGTAACCATTCACTACCTGTCACTCTATGAATGCATAAGATTATTATTTAAGTGTTATGCACTTGGAAAACTTGAGATAGTATTCTGAGCGATCTCTATTCTGTAGTGCTATTTTGATATATCTTATCAAGAAATGTGTAAGTAGTGTAAAATCATTGTGACATTTATCTACCATACTCAAAGTGTTGTTTTCTGGTTTTTTCATCCTCCATATTTGGAGGGTTTTCACAAGGTACATCATGTGTCTTATGGATTGTATAATTTGTGATCTTGAATTGTTTATGAGATTTGCATGCACTAGATTTGTTTATCAAAAGTTTTAAAGTTCAATTATATCCATTATTGCTCAAACATTAACATGGTATTAGAGTAAGGGTGTGCAAGAGATTTTTTTTCACACAAACTAAAACCTATGTGATCTTTGGGAGTTGAGCAAAAGCTTGGGGCCATGGCATCCATCTTCGTCCAATCGAAAGACTGACTTGAAGATAATTCCAAATTCAAAACATGGAAGGAACGGGTGTTAATCATTTTTAAGGAGAATGAACTAGATTCCTACATGACCTCCATGAGGGATGATTCTTTATCCAATGCAGGGAGAATTCAAGAGCAAGTCAATATGCACCATTTTCGTCACTTTTCAAGAGACAAATTTTGTGGAGAATTGCTTATCAATCCATCAAGAATCAAACAAAACCATTGAAAATGCACTTCACAATTGGGATGATTTATCTTAGTCTCAATCGGATTTAAAAAATTAACAACTGTTTGAGAGATATGATTACGTATTTTAAGATCAAGTTCTCAGAATTCTTGTTATTGTCGTTTTCCTAAAGTGGACGACTTGATGGAACAACCCTAGGATCTATGGATTGGATATTATTATTATTCAATGGATCTTGTGTATACTAAGAGCTTCATAGAGTTGATAACCCATCCAAAGGATATTATGATCGTTGAAATAATTTTTCCTTGAAGAAGAGCATTCGCTTCGAGTTGTGTGGGATGTAGTTTCTCCATGTAGAGATTCACTACCTCCTGCATGCACTCAAATTTTAAAAGATATCAAGATTGAGGAACTAGAGTAATATCTGCAAGGAAGCAAAGACCAAGAGGGAGCATGCAAAATAATAAAATATAAGTACTTTAATTTTTATATTCCTTTTAGATCTATATGCTTTTAATTTTTTTCATTATAGTGATATAGAGATTCATATTCCTGGGATTTGCAATTGTGAGCATATATGCTGATTGTCTTTCCTTTATTGGAAAGTAACAAAATTCATAAGGTATGAATACAAATTTGCAAGATTGTTTCATAAGATATGAATATAAAGCATGCATGATTGTTTCATAAGATATGACTATAGAACTGCATGGTTATTTTGTTTCATAAGATATGAATATTGTGTTGGACAATTGTTTCATAAGATATGAATATAGAGTTGCATGATTGTTTCATAATATATGAATATAGTGTTCTAAGATTGTTTGATAAGATATGAATATAGAGTTGCATGATTGATTAATGAGATATGAATGTTGAGGTGCATGATTGTTCATAAAGATATGAATATAGAGTTGCATGATTATTCATGATATATGAATGTTGGGATGCATGATTATTTGACTATCATATGCTTTTATAAAATCATATTTTTTTTAATTATAATCTGTATTCTTGGGATTAGGAATGATGTTATGATATAAACATAATTAAAACCATATGTTGCAATCTTTATATTTATTGGTAAATAGAAAAACTCATGTTATATTAAGAAGAACAAGTGGTTGCATAAATATTCATGAGATCTAAGTATGAGAATAATATAGAACTGCAAAACATTACATGAAATATGAATGGGTTATGTTGAAACATTGATTTAATGTGTACACAACTATATGAACCACTCCAAATACATTCAAGTATTCATGTGATTAATTTCATGATATATGATTATATTGAAACATCAGTTAAAATGTTTTGCATGTCAGTGTGTGTTGTTTGTCCTTTTATTGAAATGCCTGGATTATGCAAGGTTGCTAATAACTTGATTGAATTTGGATTGTAGGGAAAAACTATATTCCCTAGCCTACAAGTAAAAATGACATGTATTGAATGAAGATTAAATGATTGTTGATCCTAAAAGAGAAAGGGATAATGTGAAGCAAGAATCTTTTGGTAGCAGATCGGGAGGTTCCTATGTATTAGGAAGAAGTCAGAATATAAGCTCCAATGTGTTAAGAATATATCCATACATAAACGAGCATGAATTATCTGTGATGGAGGACCCAGATTATGATTCTCACATCTCGATGGTGAGAGGAAGTAGCTATATTCGCTAGCTTCTGAAGGACCATTAAAACTGGTTGATGTATCTTCTGTTAAGAGGAGACCTACATGATGCTCATATTCATAAGGAAGATAAGAACTATATTCAATAATATTGTTATGATTCTTATGATTAGTGGTGTGGAAGTCACTAGACAAACAGTTTCCTTAGTTAAGGAAAATGTGCAGTAAAAGAGCCTAAAGAGTTTCAGGATGATGGAATACAAATCCATGGCCACACATATGAAGATAAATATGAAATTTTGTAATTCTTATTTCATATTTGGAGGATCTCAAGTTAGTTAAGATGTATTTGGTTAGTCACAAGTCCCAGGATCTGTTATATGCTTTGAAGTCTGTACATAGACATGTACAAAGCATGTGTTGTAGTGCCTACTTGGTACAAGTGTATGTGGACTAAGATATGTCTTGGTCAGTAAAATAGAGTTTCAACAATATATGAAATTTGACTAGTATAGTGATTGAGGAAAGATCACATGTGTTGATATAGATAGATCATGTTGAAAATAAATAAAACTTTATGAGGTTTCTTATCAGTTATATCTGAGACATGGTACATATCCATAGATGTGCAACATTGAAAGCATTCTTACTAATCCTCTATATGGTACAAGCTTGGAATAGTACATAAAAAATCCTTTAGTTTAAGATGGAGTATTGATGTGTCTTCACAGGAAAGAAACATACAAAGAACCCACCCATTAGTTATGGTACATGACTCATGAAGACATGGGTTGTGATACCTTGTCGAGAGAATCCACATGAGCACAAGCATTATCAAAGTCTCAGAGACTATTGATATTCAAGAATAGTTATAGTATGGACTGTTATATAATAGTTAAACCTCTCAAAGAGGTAGTTGGGGTGATGCATTATAAAGAGAAGAATCACTGAGAAAGTGATTAGGCCTTGAATAGCATCATAGAGAATGGTACACTCACAAATAACTTCCCCAGATAACATAATATTGAGACGTCAAAAAATGTTCAAAAGTGAAAGAAAAGAGGAGAATTTCCTTTTGCATGATATTACACATTTGTTGTATAATGTTGTATATGATGGATTTAAAATCTATGGTTTCTAGTTTAGAGAAATTTTATTCTAGATTGGATCCAGATGATGCTACTATGTGTAAGTAGTTGGTTGGTCTTTGAGAAGACCTGCTGTATTTTAAGCTTACTACTAAGCATATGTTTGAGTACATTTGAGGTACATTAGAATAAGCTCTTTATTTTATTTGATATATGGTATACCTATTATATGATTGTGATATCCAACTATTTTTTTATCCTAAGATAAGAAATGTAAATTTTGGCTAGTATTATAAAAGCTAAGTATATTGTCGCTAGCACTACAGAAGAAAGATGTATGCTAGAGACTACTACATAAGAAAAATGTGCTTTGCATATATCAATACATGCAAAGAGTAGTGTAGCTTGGGAAGCTACCTACTAGGGTGAAGGACTTGAGCCTATAGTCATTACGTGTTAATAGAAAAGCTTTCTGAAAAACCCTATATGTGTGTTATCATAAAACACATTGAGATGAAGTTTTATCTCATTGAATTCATGGTCATGTAAAATGAATCCCAATACATAGATATTGATGAGAGTATTGAAAATTTGTGACAATATGTTATTAGTGACAAAGTTGAGATACTTACAAGATAAGCTTGGTGTAAACACTCCATTTGCAACAGTTGATTTATGGGCCTGACAGAGTTCAAAAGGGTCCTATTCATTACAAAATTATATGAACTTCATTCAGATTATCAAAAGCACATTTTCCATCATTTAATACTGTCAGATAAAGAAGAGAGATTGATGTATAGTGGTAGATTCCTCCATAGGTCAAGGCATTGCAGCATCGAAGATGAGATAAAGAGGCGTCGTAGATCAACGATCCAGAAGCACAACGAGGAAGATCGACAATGGAGTGTGGTTCTGCAGGCCGAAAGATGCAAGGAAATACCTATGTTGGATATTCACAAAGTTTGTTAAAATAGGCAAACAATGAAAGGCCGAGATCAAGGTGAATCCCGATCGACGACCCGAGACAGTTTCATTGAGCAAACATGCTCAATAGAAGGAGTTTTCCCAAATCGTGAAACAAGTTAAAGGGAAGAATTATCTAACGGTGGAGATGAGAGCATGAGCAGATCTATAGCCCTAGATGATTTCATAAGCCAAACTTGTGCAAACAAAGTCATGATTCCAAATCACAAAAAGTGGTACTGGCTGCAAAGAATCGATGGTCACGACAAAGAAGGGAATAGATCTACGGTCAAGGTCCATTTGATGATCTGAACTAGACCAGACGAGGTCAGGTTCTCAATTCATGAAAGTGGAAGGGTCCACTCCAATCAATGGTTGCATGGGAGGGTCGATCTCAATCAATAGATAAAAAACATGCCGCAGTTTAAAGCTGCTCGTTGGATCCATGAAAGAGGAATTGGTGGCAGAAGTTAAAGAAATGTCGACGATGGATTTGAAAGGTTCCCCAAATCGAAGGGTTGAGGAGGCCTCAAGGATGTAAGTTTCACATCCAGTGGGGAGTTGACAGTAGAGGGTATGTTCGTACACACAATTTGCCTCCCGGCAGATTGGCCAATTCCCCCAATGCCATTTGTGATAGAACTAAGGTGAAGGCCATGTTCAATGACACCAAATTTATTGGCTCCACATGTTTGGTACGTGGTTCACGTAGAAAAAGAAATACAGAAGCAGGAAGTTCAGGTTTTTAAAGTGACAATTTCAGCATCTACACGAAGCAAAGAGATGTTGTGAACTGAATCTGCTCGGCGCCACTATCGTGGTGAGAAAAAAGGAAAGAAAGGTCAGATCCGAATTCTTTAAACCAGCCAGGTAGCCACGTGAGAAATTCCTTAAAGTATTATCCATATAATATAAGATAACTAAACATCAGAAGGGAATATCCTCACCCCGGTGTCACGCATGCCAATGTCACGATTCAATAATATGGTCATCTCCAGGTCATTGCAGCTTGCCCTATATAGTGCCACATTCTAAAGCTGTTGAAGTATGGAAATGGGCAGACGATGAGTAGACTAGAAAACCTGAATTACGAATAGTGTTTCTCTCTTTCACAGATAGCCATGGCTGTGTGGTTTGAGAAGTTAGTTTGACAAGGGGTACTAATGGTTGGCGAATGTAAAATTATGTTTCTTCATCATCGTGGTTATCTACACCAGGAAATCACCAACCACCGAGGCATAGATGTTAAACACCTAGGGAGATTCACCTGCTTCCACATTGCCTACCTTTGGATGTGCTATGTGTGGGTTTTTACATCCCAAAGACGTCCCTTCGACATGTCCAGCTATAATCACGGTCTCTGAAGTCCCAACACACAATGATGGCTAAGATGTTGGAGAAAATTCTCGGTCTAGGACAGTAAAGGTTCGAAGCCTTCCTCGTTGCCCCTATAATATCCACTTGGAAACTTTACTAGGGGCGAGGAGGAGGCCAATCATGCACCCCGCTACGTGGCCTACAAGAAAACCCTCCTCATAGGAGGGAGAGAGAGGTACAAGGATGATAAGCCTCTTAAGACGTTTATCATCATCAAATGCATGGCCACCGCTTTTGTAGTTCCCTCCTATAAAAGTGTTACCAGATGAAGGAAGGGCTAGGAAAATGGCTGAGCACCGGAGCAGAGGATTTCTTGTCATCCTTTGAGCAACATGGTATGAAAGAGGCAGGCTAGTCAAAGGAGGTATAAAGGCATGTTTAAAGCAGTCCGAGTCAACAACAAATCATTAGCAAGAAACATAAATATCGTTTTCATGTTACCAGGATGAAGAGAGCTCTACACTGTCATTCCACATTACGATGCGCTGCAGTGCCATAATGTTTATTGATATTTTTAAATCATGGTGATAGTTCCACTCTCTACACTATTAACATTTGATTGTGACTGGAAACTTTTTTTAGGTTTGTTTTGGAGAATAGCCTCAGTGCTGAAATAATATAAATACACTCCTGATAGAGGGAGATAGGGGTTGGTTGGGAAACTTTCAAGGGCTGAAAATGTCCATTGTAATTTAGTCCCTGGTTTTTGTGTTATGAATAAATTTGTAGATGAAGGATTGTCTTTCAAGGAAGAGATTCTTGTGTTGTTATTTCTTTCAATATGTAATTTCTTTACGTGAAATGTTGATCCTGGATTTATTCCAGTTTGTTAATTTATTTCATGTCTGAAATGAGTGTATAATAATTTGGAATTCATACATGCTATGCTATGTCTATTGTTTTAGATATTCATTTAACTTTTCTTCTAAAGTTACATAGAATTCATCATGTAGATGCTCTACATGATGGACTATTCCCTCTCATCTACTAATCACCTCCTAAATATCTCCTAATTGCAAGATCAATGGCTATCTTTCCTTTGTTTGTAATTTTATGCCATTCTTTACCTACTGCAATATGTTCCCTACCCAGAACTTCGACTCCATTCCCAAATGGTTCCTTCCTCTGATAGTATTGCCTGCATCTTACATTAATACACCCTCCCTATTCAGGAGTCTGGCCTCCTGACCGTTCTTAAGCGAATATCCTATGTGAAGTAAATATGGAAATTAAGTGAGAGATCCCTCTCTGACTGCACCTAACCAAAGGCGCAGTCTAAAGTAGTTCTGCTATTACATAGGAGAGAGCCTTCCACAACCTTTGGTTCAATTCCAGTGCTAACAAACTGGAGCCATTTCTAGGGAAGAGATTGAAGGTCATCCCTGGGAAGAACGACATAGTTTAGATCTGGTTGTTGATGGTGAACAACAATCAGACATCGAGAAGGTTGTGCACCTTTCACCTGGTGACTCCACTGGTGGTATGACCCAGAAATCAAATTGTCAGAAAAATTGGTAGGCTCAGCTAGGAAAAATGTACCCCTTGTAAGGCCCGAAAATGCATGATGAAAGGGTAATATACTCAAGTTTTCATTTCTTCCAAGATGCCTTGTATTTCCTTGTAAGTTTGTTCTTATCCTTTCCTAAATTTATCAAAACAACCTTCGATGGTTCAATTCATTCGGAACAAAGCTATGAATATATTCCTGTTTATCGTTCTTTATTAACCAAAATCATTGCATCATCTTGTGCTTTTGATTTTGACCCATATTTTTCTCCCAAAACTCATGTCAGTAAAGGTCACCCCTGTGAACCTCATGAAACCTCAGTTAATGGTGTATCTATTTCACCTAACCTGGTCTCTCCCAGTATTCCAAGCCGGTACAAACCACTACAATTGCCTCCTATCCTCCATGATTTTCCTGCAAAACATCACATGTACCTCCCCAAATTTGATGGAGAATCCAAAGACTTCACTGCTGAGAAGCATTTATAATCCTTTGAGCATTTCTATGACCTTTTTGAGATAGAGCATGATGATGGTTATATGAGGACTTTTTCCCAGTCTTTGCAATGGGATGACAAAGAATGGTTCAAACACTTGCAACCTGAGTCCATCAATACCTGGGAAGAGTTTTCTTGCACATTTTTGAAATTTTGTGGTAGAAGAAGGCCACTGGATCGAATACTTTCTGAATTTTATTCCCTGAAGAGGCATGAGGGTGAGGCCATATCTAGTTTTAAAAAAATATTTGCAAGATTTTATTATAACATGCCCAAGGAAGTCCAACCTCTTGAGAACACTGCTAAGATATACTATGGATCCACCTTTCCTCCTAAACCGACATTACTTATTTTGGAAAGAAAATCAACCACTCTGCAGCATATGTTTACTGATTGTTTGGAGGTTGAGGAAAACCTTAATATGTCCAACAAATTGTCAGGTCAGGACAGTGGTAGTGAAATAAAAGATACATTAAAATTGGTTGGGACGTACAGGTGAAAAGGAAGAGGCCCTGTTCAGCTAAATATTTTCATTGTTAGATAGAAAGATGATCATCCCGACATAGAAGTAGAGGGTTCTGCAGTCTTTTTTTCTGAAGATTGCAATCTGCTCAACACCGAGTCCGTTAATGACAATTTTAAAATGGATTTAGGTGTACTTGTGTATGAGGAGTATGAGGAGGAGTGCCTGGAGGCTATACCTGAAGAGCCAGTTATAGAACCAAGGTTTGCTAATGGAGAAGATCAAGCTGCAATCCAAAGTCAGAAAGTTGAGACAGGAAAGGATGGTAAATGTGATGAAGGTGATATCTTACCCTTGTGTTATTCCTATTTTGAATTAATACGACACATGATTAAAGTCTCTAAGAAGAAACAAAAGTTAGAGGATATGGTGCATTCCATAAACTTATGTGTAAAAGAAGATGATAAAGAGGAATAGTCGTGCAGTCCCTCTCCATTTATTGGTACGTCAGGGGTTTGTGATGAGGTGTTGAGTCATGAAGAAGGAGGCATCATCCATCAAATAAATACCTTTTTTAATTTTCTTCCTTTAGGAATATCACACCATAAAGGAGGAATATGCCTACTTAGTTATGTTGAAGAAAAAGAGGACATCCATGCTGAGCCACATGAAGAAGGTGAAGCTCTAGTTTTGAAAATTTTGAGCGAAAGGGTGGATGTTTCATTGGAGAACAATTATGTGGGCCCTTTTATAATATCTCCCAATTATCAACCTAACAAATCACCAGAGGAAGGGAGCTATGGACAGCTTTCCCATGAATAGATGACAGAATATGTTGGAGGTTTCTGTGCTTTATATGACCCCATAGTAGAGTACATAGAAAGGTTGGATAATGGTAATGACTAGTTGCATCTCTGATGTAAAGATCAATTTATTTGTTATAGCCTTCTTCCGTTATGCATTCCATTCCTATTCATCAAGCACGAAAAGGAAACAAAACTGTTAGGAAAGCTTCTTGATTGGCTTCATTGGAAATCTGATTTCACTTAATTGGACTTGTATACTAAATTAGGTAGAGTAGGTAGGAACAAATAAGCTTAGAAATCATCGATCATTTCCTTCATTAATATTTTAGTTTGTTTTCATTCTTAGTTATGAGTACATGTTTACAGTCACAACTGTTCTCAGTTTTAGAGTATGGCTAAGAGCATAGTTTGTAGAGGGACATAAATTTTGTACTGTAGTAGCTCAGAGCAGGTTGAAGGTTTCAAAGGAAATATTAAGGGCAACCCGATGGATTTGGAACTTGGTATATGAGGGTTCTTTTCTACCTCGCTCAGAGGATAGCATCCCTCATGGAGCCAGCTGTTAACACTCTATTTGCAACAGTCGATTTATGGTCCTGAAATAGTTCAAAAGGGTCCTATTCATTAGAAAATTATATGAATTCCCTTCAGATTATAAAATGCACATTTTCCATCATTTAAGACTATCAGATAAAGAAGAGAGCTCGATCTACGGTGGTAGATTCCTCCAGAGGTCAAGGCATTGTAGCAGCGAAGATGAGATAAAGAGGCGTCGTAGATCAATGATCCAGAAGCACAATGAGGAAGATCAATGATCGAGTGTGGTCTTGTAGGCCAAAATATGCAAGGAAATACCTATGTTGGATATTCATGAAGTGTGTTAAAATAGGAAAACAATGAAAGGCTGAGATCAAGGCAAAGCCTAATCGACGGCCCGAGACAGTTTCACTAAGAAAACATGTTCAGTAGAAGGAGTTTTCCCAAATCATGAAATAGGTTAAAGGGAAGAAATATCTAATGGTGGAGATGAGAGCATGAGCAGATCTACGACCCCAGCTGATTTTGCAAGCCAAACTTGTGCAGACAAAGTCACGATTCCAAATCATGAAAATTCATACCGGGTGCAAAGAATCAACAGTCACGATAGAAAAGGGAATAGATCTACGGTCGAGGTCGATTTCATGATATGAACTAGAACAGACGAGGTCAGGTTCTCAATTCATTAAAGTGGTAGGGTCCGCTCCAATCAATAGTTGCATGGGAAGGTCAATCTCGATCGACGGATAAAAAAATGCCGTAGTTTAAGGCTGCTCACTGGATCCATGAAAGAGGAATTGGCGACGGAAGTTAAAGAAATGTGGACAATGGATGTGAAAGCTTCCCCAAATTAGAGGGCTAAGGAGGCCTCAAGGTTGTAAGTTTCATATCCGGTGTGGAGCTGATAGTAGAGGGGAGTTTCCTATGCATAATCTTCCTCCTAGAAGATTGGCCAATTCCCTCGATGCCATTTGTGATAGACCTAAGGAGAAGGTCATGTCCAATGACACCAACTTTCCTGGCTCCACAAGTTTGGAAAATGGGTCACATAGTAAAATCAGTAGGGAAGCAGGAAGTTCATGTTTTATAAGTGACAAATTCGGCATCTACACGAAGCAAATAGACGTCATGAACTGAATCTGCTCAGTGCCACCATTGTGATGAGCGAAAAGGCAAGAAAGGTCAGATTCAAATTCTTTAAACTAGGTGGGAAGCCATGTAAGAAAGTGCTTAAAGTCTTATCCATGTTAGATAAGATAAATAAACATCAAAAGAGATGATCCTTTCCCTGGTGTCACGCATGCCATTGTCACGATTTAAGAATATGGTCATCTCCAGGTCATTTCAGCTTACCCTATATAGTGCCACCTTTTGAAGCTGCTGAAGTATGGAAATGGGTAGACAGTGAGAAGTAGACCAGAAAAGATGAATTACGAGAACTGTTTCTCTCTTTCACAGAAAACCATGGCTGGGTGATTTGAGAAGTTAGTTTGACAAGGGTTACTAATGGTTGGTGAATGCAAAATTATATTTCTTCATCATCCTGGTTATCTACACCAAGAAATCTCCAACCACCGGGGCACAGATGTTAAACACCTACGGAGGTTCACCTGCTTCCACGCTGCCCTACCTTCGGATGCACTGTGCGTGGGTTTTTACATCCCAGAGATGTCTCTCCGACACCTCTAGCTGCAATCATGGCCTCCAAAATCCCAACACACAATGATGGCTAAGTTGTTGGAGCAAATTCTTAGTCTAGGACATTAGAGGTCCGAAGCCTTCCTTGCTGCCCCTATAATATCCAATTGGCAACTTTACCAAGGGCAAGGAGGAGGTCAATCATGCACCCCGCTACATGGCCTGCAAGAAAACCCTCCTCGTAGGAGGGAGAGAGTGGTACAAGGATGATAAGCCTATTAATACATTTATCATCATCAAATGCATGGCCATCCTTTTTCCAGTTCCCTCCTATAACAGTGTTACCAGATGAAGGAAGTGCTGGGAAAATGGCTGAGCACTGGAGTGTGGGTTTTCTTGTAATCCTTTGAGAAACATGGTCTGAAAGAGGCAGGCTAGTCAAAGGAGGTAGAAAGGAATGTTTGAAGCGGTCTGATTTGGCAATAGACCATCAGCAAGAAACATAAAGATCATTTTCACATTACCAGGATGAAGAAAGATTTGTGTTGTCAGTCCATGTTACCATGCGCTGTAGCTCCATAATGTTTATTGATATTTCTAAATCATGGTGATAGTTCCACTCTCTATACTGTTAGCGTTTGATTATGACTGGAAACAATTTTTAGGTTTGTCTCGGAGAATAGCATCAGTGACGAAATAGTATAAATACACACCCAATAGAGGGAGATAGGGGTTGGTTGGGAAAATTTCAAGGGATGAGGATCTCCATTGTAATTTATTCCCTGGTTTCTGTGTTATGAATAAATTTGTAGATGAAGGATTGTCTTTCAAGGCAGATATTCTTGTGTCATTGTTTCTTTCAATATGTAATTTCTTTACATGAAATGTTCATCCCATTTTAATTCCAATTTGTTAATTTCTTTCATCTATGAAATGAGTGTATAATAGTTTGGAATTCATACATGCTATGCTACGTCTGTTGTTTCAGATATTCATTTAAGTTTTCTTCTAAATTTATGCAGAATTCATCCTGTAGATCCTCTACGTGATGGACTGTTCCCTCTCATCTACTAATCACTTGCTAAATATCTCCTGATTGCAAGATCGACGACTATCTTGCCTCTATTTGTAAATTTACACCATTATTGACCTCCTGCAATATGTTCCCTACCTGAACCTTCACCTCCATTTCCCAATCATTCCTTCCTCTGGTAGTCCCGCCTGCATATTACATTAATACACCCACCCTATTCAGTAGTCTGGCTTCCTGACCATTATCTAGCGAATATCTTACGTGAAGTAAATATGGAAAGTAAGTGAGAGATCCCTCTCTGACTGCGTCAGGCCAGAGGTGCAGTCTAAAGCATTTCTGTTGTTACCTGGGAGTGATCCTTCTGCAATTTTTTGGTTCAATTCCAATGCTAACACTTGGTATGGCAGGAAATTCCTAGTAAAGAAGATAATGTCACCCTCACAGAGAGGGAGTGTTAAATGCACCGCATGAGGAGTCATTCTCCATGAGAATTGTGTTGTATAAATTCTAAAACTTATGTTGTATTTGATCCAGGACATGCCTAGGTGCATGTTGGGGACAACAGTCGACTGAATGAGTCGAGAATTGTTATGGTGGAAGCATAGGAAATGAACAAGTAAAGAAGGAAACACATTATATCAACAGAAAGTGTGCGCAAAGACAATATGAAATAATTTGAACCAATTTCTATTATTACTTATTCTCTCTAAAGGTTGGTTATGTGTTACAATAATGTACATGTTTATATAGAATGCTGAGACACTTGAGTGACTACATGTTACGTTTAGTTACAAAATAAGTTATAACAGTTCGAAAGTAGAGCCATCACAGATGACTGGAAGACAAATAACTTTTCTCGATGTTTGAAATATGTCTATGCTGACAAGGCATGCCAAGATGTTTTATGTCAAGCGTGAAACCTGTCGAGGTTCATACTTTTTGAATTTGATGGTGAATCTGTCAAAGCAATCGAAGTAGTCAAAGTGCTATACTTTGTCAATGTTTGGCAACATGCTAACTGTTGGTTGGATCATTCCTCCTTCCTTAAGAAACAATGATCTCCATTGTGTATTCATTTAGGTGAGGAAACGTGTTGGCTACTTCAGTAGCATATTATAATTTTCCTTGTGTGGGGAGTTGTCCAGCTTTAGCCACTTGAAACAAGGGAATGAAGTTTTTCCTTGTATGGCGTGTGAGTCGTCCCATAATGGTGTCACAAAGAAGAGGTTCAGGAAAATCTAGATGGATGTATTTGGGTTATGTTTTCTACAAGTCGTTCTATTCAAACAATGGTGCATGGTATGGTGGAAGTAGATCTACATTAAAGACTGGATGTAGGCCAAGGCATGTAGGAATCTCAAGATGAAAAGTGTTTTCTCTAATCTATATAAGGATACTGTATGGACCACATCACAAAAGTTTCATATTTATGTATGGACCAATGAAGCATTACTTCTTTAGATGTAATCAGACTTGATCCCCAATTTGAAATGAATGAGGAATACGATGCTTGTCGCGTCGTGCCTTAGATTTTTCATTAGCTCATTGCAACATTTCCTGTGCTTGATTTTGGATGTTGTAAATTTGATATCTAAACTTCAATGCTTTCTCAACTTTATGTCCTTCGAATTCGGTGTCATTCAACTGTGTCGAGGAACTCATCAAGTCGATAGGCGTTGAGGGTTGAAATCCATAACCAATCTAAAATGGACTATTTTTCGTAGAACTCGGTTGAGAACAATTGTAGTTGTGATGTACGTATAGAAGGTTGTCATCCCATGTTTGACAATGCTTGTGGTTGTACATGCAAATCATTTGTACTAACAAGTGATTTACAACTTCCGTCTGTCCATCTATCTACAGATGGAAGGATGCTGAAAAAGAAATTCTCATGTTGAGCTGCTTCCAGAGATTTTTTGAAAAGGTGGTGAGAAATCTATCATCTATATCAGAAATAACAGTCATTTAGAGTCCATAATGTTTCCAAACATGTTCAAAGAAGAGATGATCATGTGTTGTGTTGTCATAGTCTTCTTGCATGGTATAAGTATAGCCATCTTGGAAAATATGTTGACTTCTACTAAGATCGTGTGATGCTAATGTTTGGTAGTAGGATATCCCATTAAGTATTCCATAGAAATAGATTCTCATGGTAGGATAGGAATTGGTAGAGGTGTGTATAGTCCTTGTCGTCGACTCGACAGTTTAGAAATGGCACAAACTACGCATGATCAAACATACTTCTTCACATCATATTTAAGTGAAGGTCAATGAAAAAAAATTTAGAGGATAACGAGTATTTTTGTGACTCCAAAATGTCCTATAGTATTGTTGTAGTGTGTGTCCCAAATGATATTCTGTCGATTCTCAACGATCAATACAGAAAGTTGTACAATCTTGTATAGCAAGGTGTCCTTTAGGAAGTAGTCAATAGTAGATAGAGTGTCGACCTAAAGCTATCAATAAATTACGGAGAACTCGTAGTCTACCAAATACAATTGTGGCTAAGTAGTGGTGTCGTAACCATGCATACTCATCACTATAGACAATAGAGTAATGGGTGGTCAGATGATACAATCGGTTGTGACATTGGATTTTTCTTTCTAATATTTAATTACCAACTGAAACTGTTTCAGGTAATTAATCCACTTGATTTGTCAAACTGTCAGTAGTTTTGACTGGGATGGAGTGAACTGTAAAGGTTTATGGTCTATGAGGAAGATCATTTCCTTTCCAATAATGTAGTGTCTCAATTTCTTAATAGCTTTCACAATGACGCACTATTATTTTTCATACGTTGAGTACCTTAGAACAATGTCATTGAAAGTTTCAGAATTAAATGCGACTGGGTTACCTGACTGAGTGATCACTTCACCGAGAACATAGTCTAATGGATCTATCTCAATATCAAAGGGATGATGCAAATAAGGTAGCACAAGTACTGGTGCAGTACAAATCTTATTTTTGCATTGTTAAAAAGCTTGTTGTTGTGTCGATGTCGATTTGAAGACAATTTTCCCATTTCCTTTTGTCAAATAATTTAAAGTCCTCACGATATGACTGAAGCCAAGTATGAACGATCAATAGAAATTCACAAATCCAAGAAAACTTCTTAGATCATGAAGTTTTTGAGGAATAGGCCAATATTCGAGGATCTATACTTTTTCTGGGTCAACGTGAATGCCTACAGAGTCAATTACATACCCCAAATATTTGATGTTGGTCATCGCAAATGAGCATTTTTCCATGTTCAGATATAGTCTATGTTGCTGGAGAGCATCAAATATTTATCGAAGTTGTTTGACATGTTCTTCCCATGATTGACTAAAAATCAAGATATCGTTGAGATATACAATGAAACACTTACCAATGGAAGGTCATAGAAGGTCTTCCATATATATCATGAAGGTTGCAGGTGCATTGGTTAAGCCGAAAGGCATGACTACCATTAAAACAATACTTCCTTGGTCTTGAAATCCATTTTCCATACATCAGTGGAATCAATCAAATTTTGATGATATCTTGACTTGAGGTCGAGCATCGTGAACAACTTAACACCTTTCAGACATTTTATGAATTCGTCTATCCTTGGAAAAGGGTATCTGTTCTTTACTAAAATTTTGTTGAGATCCTAATAGTCAATGCACATGCACCAAGTCCCATATTTCTTTGGAACTAGGACAACTGGACTTCCACAAGGAGAGGAGATGGGGTGGATGTGACCTTTGTTGATAAAATCGCATATTTGTCTGCAAATCTCTTCATTATCAAGAATGGATCTTCTTTAAACATATGTGTTAGGTAATGAAGAACCAGGAACAAGTTCAATGGAATGTTTTACCTAAGAATGAAGAGGTACTCCATTGGGATCTTGAAATATGTTCTGGTATTCCTGAAGAATGTGGTTGATTTGTTGACATTGTCGAGAATTTCTTTGTTAAGTGAGTCGAATTGTTGCTATAGTCTTCCTGGAATGTTGAGGATTTATCATAATTAATGCAAAATTTTGAGCATGATTGATAAGCTTCTTTTTTTGTTTGGAAGTTATCATCGAAACCGTCGATGTGGGTTGTCAGTCTGTTATGTTGTATCATTGATTCCAAATTTTGACAATCATCTTCTAAGGTCGTGTCTGTTATGTACCATGTAGATCCCATAGGTAAGGTTTTCCAAACAAGTAATCAACTACAGAAAGAGGTGCCACATCACATAGTACTTCATCTTCAAAAGTCTTGATAAAGTAGGTGAGTATACATTAGCATGTGATTCTTAGTTCATGTCCATCCTTCATCCAACCCATATTGTAAGGCCAAGGACGTAGAGTGGTGACAAGACCTAATTTCTTCACAAGATCTTCAAAAATGAAGTTCTTCTAGCTACCATTATTCACAATCAGATGTAATGGATTTTTCTGAACCCATATTTGTGTATATAATAGGCTCTCTCATTCGTCCTCATCGACGATAGTCGAGTTTGTCAAAGTGGTCGATGTTTAGGACAAGAGGGTTGATTCATCTGGATAAGATTCTACCAAGGTTCTGTCGGACAAGTGGAATGTCGACAATTTCTCCAAACACGTCTTCTGATATTTGTATTCGGATGTATCATTCCAAGTTGAAATATGATAATCACACCATTTCGCAGTAGGATCTTGTTTACTGCGATCATTCTTGTATTTCTGAAATTTATTCTTGTGATGGTTGAGATTTGGTAGAGTTGGTTGAGAAGTGTGCTTAAACTTGTCGAAGTTAGCTGGTGACTTCTTGTCGGATGTTCGACATATTGGGTTGTTCGCAAAACATGATTTTCCTTTTTGTTTAGATTCAATCTTGTTGGCATAATGAAATGCATCCACAAGCATACTGATAGTCAGAAACTCCATCTCTTCTAGAATGTAAGGGGATAAACTTCTAATGTACTTCAGGACAAGCAATTTCTCTTCTTCTTTGACGCCAAGTATATCCATGAGTTGATAAAACTCATCCATGTAACTCTACACAGATTGGTCTTTCCTTTTCGTTCACTACTTCCACTTCTTATAATGTTGTTCAAGATATTTGGGCGGGTAGAAATCCTTTGAGACATATTCAACAAATTTTACATATGTTCTATGGGGTTTCCTTCTTTTTCAATATTTGTCGATAAATTTTCCCACCAGAAGTGTACATAGGTTGACATCTTCAAGGATTCAATGGTGATATTTTCTGCTTCAGAGAGTTGATTCACCGAGTAATACGATTCTAGTTGTTGTACCCAATTATCGATAGTTTTTGTGTCAATTTGACCTTCAAGATTTGGTATGTATAGATTCATTTGCACTTTGAAGGGGATTATTTTATCGGAGTGAGGTCACATCGAGGATTCCTTAGAGTTCAAAGTGAACTGCATGAGAATCTCGCTGAACTGGGTGAACATTTCGGTTTGCTAATGATCCAGTGCTTTTTCTATGAGTTTCTATGTCTTGTGAGTTCCGTTTCTATGGTCTACTTCTTTTCTAATCATTTTTGAAGTTGAAGGAAGTGTCTTCTTGTGTTGTTGAGTTTGTGAGTGTGTTTGAACATGCATACGTTAAATAACTCTGATGGAATTGTTGATGTAACTTAAGCTTTTGAGCAAGATCAAGCTCTGATACCAATGATCCAGGCTGTTCCCAGGTGCACGCTAGGGATAACAATCAAATAAATGAGTTGAGGACTGTTATGGCATAAGAATAGAAAAAAGAACAAGTAAAATAGGAAAACACTATATCGACAGAAAGTATGCGCACATACAATATGCGAGAATTCAAGACAATTTTTATCATTACTTCTTCTCTCTGAATGTTGGTTGTTTGTTACAATAATGTACATGTTTATATAGAATGTTGAGAAACTTGAGTGAATACCCATTACATTCAGTTACAAAATAAGTTATAAGGGTTCATAAGTTCAAGCGTCGCAGAAAACTGGAAGACAGAGATCTTTTGTCGATGTTTGACAGCCATCGGTGTCGACAAGGCATGCCAAGATGTTGTATGTCGGGCATGAAACCTGTTGGGATTTTTCGAGGTATATTGTGTTGAGTTTTGGACTTTCTGAATTCAATGTTGAACATGTCAAAGCAGTCGAAGTAGTTGAGTTAGTTGAAGTTCTATACTTTGTCAAATTTCGGCAACATGCCAACTACTGGTTTGATCAGTATTAAGTTCAACAACCTCTTCATGAGACTTGTGTTGTATCAAGATAGAATGTATACTGTATGAGAGATGCATATACTATGATATTAAGTTTTATTAATATCAGTAACTTATCTTGTATTAAGTTCAGGAGTCTTGTGGTGTATCAAAAATGCAAACTTATGTTGTATGAAGTATGGACTTGTGTCGTATCAAGTCAAATGATTCTCATGGACGGTACCTTATGAGATGTTTCTCCTTAACTAGAGATGGTCTTGTCTTGTATCAATACCATAGTACTTGTGTTGTATCAAGTCATGAGTATCTACCATGTGATGTATGGCTAGTCATGGTCTCTAGGTGCTATAAGTCTCCTTTAGAAATTATCTACTACTAAAGTGATTTACGTTATCATATGACTATATGACCCAGGGTAATACATATGATCATAGGTTGAGAAACAATTATTCTTAGTATGATATGATAAAGATGATTAATTAATTAAACACTCATGGACCATGCATAATTAATTAATGATAAATGAGATGAGCATAGAGATAGAATAAAATTCGAATTGCCTATGTTAGACCTCCTATGAACTCAAATTGCAAAGACATCAACTAAGTCTAAGTTGTGGAAAAAAAAATTCATTTAATTAAGGAATATACTCCTTGATTTATGCAAAGTGGTTGTCAAAGATAACACTGATAGTGAAGCACTAAAGACTTTCAGTTCTATTTAGTTTTGTTCAGTTACATTCAGTTCTATTCAATTTTGTTCAATTATATTCAATTCTAATTCGGTTTTTTTTTGTTACATTTAGTTGCATTCAGTTCTAATTCAGTTCAGATTAGTTACATTCAGTTCCTCTCAGTTCAGTTTAGTTCAATCAATTAACACTAGGTTAGAGGCATTTAACACCAGTGAATTAATGGAGGGCGCATATCTTCAGTATGTGGGGTAATTACACTGTGAAAACCTTGTACCAAGTCTAGGAAGGCGCAAAAGGTTAATATATATAGTTCACATATTGCACAAATTTTGAATAGTGCCTAAAGGCATGTAACCATTCTCTACTTCTAATTGTATGAATGAATAAGTTTGTTATTAAAGTTCTATGCACTTGGCAAGGCGGAGACAATATTCTGAGTGTCCTATATTCTCTAATGTTGCTTAGATATCTCTTATCAAGCAATCTACAAGTGTTTTAAAATAATTCTATGCATTTATCTATCATACTCAAAGGATTGTTTTTTGGGTTTATCATCCTCTAGATTTGCAGGGTTTTCCTAGGGTACATCATGTTTCTTATGCATTGAATAATTTGTGTGCTCAAATTGTTTATGATATCTACATGCAATAGATTTTTTTATAAAAAATTTTAAAGTTCAAGAATATTCATTATTTCTAAAACAATAAAAACCAATACCATGTACGAATCTTAACTATGTGAGTAATGAGCTGAAGTCAAGCACGTGAGAATAACCATCGAAAAGGGAAATATCGTTTCCTTTTCAAACTCCCCATAATAACTCATAGAAAATGGCAGTGACGCCAAGGTACATGGACCTCTGGGTCTATCCTATGGAATAGGATGTGTTGGCATCAATAGAGCGAGACCTGCAAATACCAAGGAAATGACGGTTCCTTGTTAGGATTACAAGGTATACAATCATCAGAGGAAAAATATATTGAACTGATATACATGAGGTAGACATGAGTAAGGAGAATCAAACTTCCTTTATTTAGACTATGAAATCAAGACTGACTTGGAAGCATATGAAATTGATCCCAAGGGAGGGGAAACATACTTGGGTAGGGGAAACTACACTAGGAGGACCTAAAAGGGGAAAACATTGTAATAAGGAAGGAGGGGGGATGCTCATGATGACTCAATTGTAGAGTAATCTGGAAAAAGGAAACCACAGATGATGCTAACACAAGGAACTGAATGTGATCTACAGGGGTTTCGATAAGCACCAATTAGGGCCTTCTTCATGGTTTAAGGAGCCCAAAAAAGGTATAGAAGTATTCTTAATAATTGTACTATCTTATTGGTTTTATAGATATTGGGAAGTTTGTGCTCGTTGGTATTTACAATTTTAGAGAGTTTGAAAATAGTTAGAAGACTCCAGTGGTGGTCATTTTCGAAAATTTAGTCTCCAAGGCCCAAAAACTAATGAAAGTGTGTGTTACAACTAAATCTTGTCACCATCATGTTATGAGATAGGTATTCCCTTATCTGCTCCAATTCCTCAAAGTTTTCCCTAGAGAAATAAAAGGAATAAATTATCCCCTTGCAATATTTCCTTTTTTTGTGTTGGTAACGCTCCTTCTCCATTGATGAAAAGCATTACCTAAGTCAGCAACACTCCTTTTACATAGCCAAAGAGTGGTGCCACCACTCTTTCCCTTCGTTGAAATGGAATTACCCCCTTAACACCGCCTGATTGCTTCATTAAAGGTGTAGTGCTCGATTGTTTAAGGAAAAAGAGGAATATTTGAGAGGATTCTCAAAGTTTACCTCCATGGAGCTTCATCCCTATGATTTAGGACCATCTGGAGCTCAATATACTCCCTTTTTGGATCTTATCTCCACCTCACCCATGATATCTTCAACCATCCCTATCCTCCCATCCCTTTAAATACTGGATCATCCCCCATTGGGAGAAGGAGGAAGAAATGTGTTGCATACCCACACTCTGCCAAAATAATTCTTGAGCTATTGGACAAAAGGTGAAGTCAGAGGCAAGGATCCATTGGAAGGAACTCTCCACACCAAGGCATAAATCTTGTAGTCTCTTCAATCATTGTTAATAAAAATTGTATTTTCTTTCCCATATCTACTGTATCATTTGTATATATTACTTGATTCCTTGGTCACAAGCATAGATATAGTTGATTATATTGTATGCTATCATGTTTTTCTTGTTATCTTCCATATTTTATAGATTCTTCTGCAGTATTAGAGGAGAAAGATTCAAGGATAGAAAGGACAACCTTTGAGAGAAGTAACATGGCATTTCCATCAAGTGATTAATCAAATATAGGGGAATTTTAAAATTTGGTGTTTGTGTTTTTTTCTAGACCTAAACCATTTAGATCTAGGGAAACAGCTCCTGTCCACAGGAGGTGCGTATTTCCAGCTAACAGTGTGCAGTAGAGAACTATTTTAGTCGAAAGGGACTAGACCATTCATTTTTCATAAATAGTCCATCCAACCCAAAAAAAGGTGTAAACTTATACAGGGAAGATGTTCTTTCATGTCCTTTAACAAGTTTGAAAGAAACAAGATAACTCGACAATATTTTCATTTTTTAATGAGTCAAAAAGAGCTTAACATAAAATCCAAGCCGACATTCCAATGGGACTGCCCAGAAAGTTACAATATGAGTAAACGTAGGAGGCTTCAACTCTATATGTCAAATTATATGGAATCCCAATCCTAGGGGATGCAGAGGGAATGGGTGCGAAATGTAAGGGGTCTTGAAAAAGGGTCACCCATTTGAGAGGAGGCTCTACTATTAAGTAAGGGTAAATGAAAGGGATGGTTGGGTGGGGATACCTACTCAAATGGTGGGGAATGGATGGGAGTGGGGGGGGAGGGGTACTATAGGCTCAACGGGGAAAAAATGAAGGTAATGTTTCAGATCGATAGAGGGGAGCATGTCCTATATGCCAGTTAAGATGTTATACATGCAAAAGTGGTTGGTATCACTAGGAGGTGCACAACTGTAACCGATAACCTATATCTGTACACATAACAAGGATGCATGAGCACAAATGTGTGTATTGAATATAAATAATGCATAAAAATACATATAAAAAATGGCTCACATGATGGCATGAGATAGGCCGAGGGAATGGGTGCAAAATGTAAGGGGTCTTGAAAAAGGGTCACCCATTTGAGAGGAGGATCTACTGTTAAGTAAGGGTAAATGCAAGGGATGGTTGGGTGGGGATACTTACTCAAATGGTGGGGAATGGATGGGATTAGGGGGGGAGGGGTCCTATAGGCTCCAAGGGGAAAAAATGAAGGTAATGTGTCAAATCGATAGAGGGGAGCATGTCCTATATGCCAGTTAAGATGTTATACATACAGAAGTGGTTGGTATCACTAGGAGGTGCACAGCTGTAACCGATAACCTATATTTGTACACATAACAAGGATACATGAGCAAAAATATTTGTATTGAATATAAATAATGCATAAAAATACATATCAAACATGGCTCACATGATGGCATGAGACAGGTCGAGGGAATGGGTGCGAAATGTAAGGGGTCTTGAAAAAGGGTCACCCATTTGAGAGGAGGCTCTACTGTTAAGTACGGGTAAATGCAAGGGATGGTTGGGTGGGGATACTTACTCAAATGGTGGGGAATGGATGGGAGTAGGGGGGGAGGGGTCCTATAGGCTCGAAGGGGAAAAAATGAAGGTAATGTGTCAAATCGATAGAGGGGAGCATGTCCTATATTCCAGTTAAGTTGTTATACATGCAGAAGTGGTTGGTATCACTAGGAGGTGCACAACTGTAACTGATAACCTATATCTGTACACATAACAAGGATACATGAGCACAAATGTGTGTATTGAATATAAATAATGCATAAAAATACATATCAAACATGGCTCACATGATGGCATGAGACACACCTAAAAAGTGGCCTAAAGAAAGGTTAGCAATCATGAGAAAAGATCCCACTAATCACGAAAGGAACAAAATATGGATTCTGGCAGTGAAAATGATGCAAAAAATAGATATGGAATGACATGTGATCTAGGGAAATGGTCAATATCATGCATGTGAGAAAGTGCACAAGGTTAGAGTCTTGCATCCATGCTATGGTCATGGGGTTTATGATTATGGATCACATATGCATGGTTATAAATTATGATATCATTGAATTTTTGAGATAGATGTGACGAGGCAAGGTTAAGGTAGTCAGTCATTCCCCCAAATCCAAAGGTGTCGATGGATTGCATATTCTCTAGTGAAGAGATATCGATAGGTTATTATGAAATTCGTGGGAAGGGGGTGTATGATGAGATCGATAGCCAAGGTGGCAAGCTAACTTGGTGATATGATGATGGGGGATGTATTCATCGTAGTGGTTTCCATTAGTATCATTGACGAGTACAATGAGGATGAGTAAGAATGTTGGAAGTCCTTCCCCCATGTTGTAGGCATAGGGTTTTCTCATTAGTTCGGAAGGGTCGAAGATATAGGCTAGAGGGACCCTTTTTAAGAGACATGCTCAGAGTGGTATGGGATTACGAGAAAGGCTCATTAGAGGGTGGTGGTGGAGATAGAGGATAACTTAGAGAGATAACATGAATGGTAATAGCCTTGTTTAAAGAATATTCTAGGGGCTAGATCTCTTTTACAATGGTGATATCTAACTCTAGCAAGAGTTTGTGTAAGTTATCTAATACAAAACAGTATTTGGCCAATTCAGTGTAGTGATGGAAGTAGTGCCTGTGAAGACCACAAATATCCCATGGGTGTTTTTTGTGAAGGGACATGTTTTCTGCTGGTTGGAGTTAGGGACCTAGACCATGGGAACATTCTCATCGTCATCAAGTTTTTGCACATATGTGCATAGGATAGGTAATTGTGGATAGTTCTAGCTTGCGTGACCAGTAAGGTCACATAACATGAAAGGAGGTGGAATGCAAGTTAAAGTTGAAGGGGTTGTGTTTCCATACTTTATTTGGGTAGCGTGGGATGTGTTCCCCCCATTCTTATGCTTGGGGGAAGGTGTGGGGTTCTAGGGATCACTTGAGGGGACACCGAAGAGGTTGTCACAGCTGAAGGTATGTTAGGTGGAGGGTAGTTGGTAGTGTTGGTAGGTTGAACTAGTTTCAAATAGACCCAAGGGTTCGGAGGAGGGTTAGGTAGAGTAAGACACTAGATTAGAAGGCCCAACATTGAACCAAGCAAGTTAAGGGATTCCATAATGGGTGTGCTCACAATTAATGAAGGGGGAATGAAAAAGGTACCTTTTGGATGGGTGTGGATCCCCACTGGTTCCCGGGGAGTTGATTAGGGATGGGAGTCAGCATTGGTTAAGGTTTTTTTTGTGGTTCGAATGGTTCTTGGTTCATTGGTGTTTTAGATAAAAGGGTGAAAATGTCTGATAGCTAAGGCTCTATCTGAGGTGGTGGTAATGATAAAAATTGGTAGTCACGGGGCTACTTGAAACACACCTGGAGAAACAGTAGTCGGTGAGGGTACTAATGCACTATTGATAGTGTAATCCACCATGGGAGGAAATTATATGGAGTAATTGGACTCTTCGGTTCATAGTACATCAATTGTTCTATGTTGACTATATTTCCTTCATGAGGAAACATCACGGTATAGAAGACAGTCAAAGTGACAAATTTCATTGCATACTTGTAACTACGTCCTAGGAGGAGGTTGTAGTCAAGCTGAGCATTTATCACTTCAATATCGATGGGGATAGTGTTACCAGTTAACTCGAATGGTACGTTTTGAAGGAGGCCTCGAGGTTGGGCTACACACCCATCATAAGCACAAAAGGTAGTTGAGGAGGGCTCTAACTTGGGAGACCCTAACTTTTTCCAAACAGAGGTAGACATGACACAGGTATACACACCCTCATCGATAGTGTAGTGGTGAATGACAATGTTCTGGATGGTGATGGGAATTCAGAAAGCCATTGATGATGGAATCCATGGCTCAAACTAATTAAGGTCGAAGGTCATCAATCATGCATCGATGGGGTCGATGGCACCCAATGCAGATAACAAATGTTTACGTTGTGTTAGGAAGTTCCTAACAACTTGAAAGGTTGACATAGAGGTGGGGGACTAGGCTAAATATTTGAAAATATTGTAGTTGGGTACAATGTGGTAATTGAAATTAGATGTGAAATGTCTCAATGGAATCTCTGGAGATTTGATGTTTTCCTTGGTGGGGAAAGAGGTAACTTTAGGGAAGGGTCTCTATATTGGATAGAAGAAGAGGTTTTGGTAATTGAACCATATTGGTTTCATCATGTCTATATTTTGATCTCTTCTTCTATTAACATGGTGAACAAATTTTGAACACCAAACTATAGGGGTTGGATGGATGATGCAACATACTTTGTTTTGGTTTGTTTTGTGACTACCCCCTAAGTATGCAAAGGATTTTGCAACACCATAGGAGGTGGATCCGATTGAGGTGTGGGAGGTTGTTCCTAAGGGGAGACGATGCAATATTGATAATTAGCCTCATCCCAAAGCTGACAAGCTCTAGGTAAATGAGGAAAATGGTGAGTGTAGTGGCCATAAATATTACAGAAAGCGTAGGGGTGGTTAGTTATCCATTGTTGGTTTTTCCTTGTCTAGTAGGTTGATAAGGATCTTGGTTGGTGGGATTAGCTTCATTATTTCTTAGGGGGTTAGGAGGTGTTCCACCCCCTCCATGACCATGTTTATTCCCATGGTTACGCCCGTGTCTTCTATTGTATTGAGATGATTGGTTCTTGGGGGCATGCTAGTTTGGAGGTTGTTTCTGTTGGGAATACATCTATCATTATGGTATAGGGGGAACATGAGGGGGTGATAGTGTAGTTAGAGCTGGTTATTGGTTAGGGAAATGATATTAAGGTTGGGTTTTCATATGGGTAGAATACCCTTGAGGAGCATTCCCATAAGTAGGTGTTGGGTAAGGAGGGCCATGAAATTGGGGGGTCAAGGAGAAGGGTGCATAAGAAAGTTTTGTACCAGAGTTGGAAGTGAGTTGTGACAGGTCGGGATAGTAAATCGAGATAGGAGGAGGTCCCATCATTGGTTGGAGGGAAATCATGTTGGTCACTATAATTTCTCATTGATTAATTAATAAACAGAGTGCTCAATATTTATTGTCAACTTATGGAAGTCTATATATTTCAAAGGTAACCACAAAAAATATATGCATAAACATTCAGTAACTGATCAATCAACTAAACTACACAATATTCCTAATGTCCAATATATACTTTGCTTTACTGATCAATCCATATTCAACACTAATTCAGTCACCAAGAGATTAAAGAGTTCTCAATCTTTCTAATAAATTAATTCTAGGAATGATTGCTTCAAAAATAAATTAAATTTATTTTGCAAGAAGTTAAATCCAGGATTACTACCATGAGAAAGTTCTACAATGATCACTACGGTGATAACAATGATCGTAAGGAAGAGTAAATTCCCTACTCTATCAATTCATCTGCCATTATTAGATCAATAGTTCTCAAAAAGTAGAACACAGTAGCAGAGCACAACTGTATCAGCAATGATCAATCATAGACTTGCAGAAAGAAAACTATACACTATTCAATCAATTGTTTCAGCACTCCAAGGAAATTAAACTTAGAAATACTATGCTTAATCTTCAAACTGTTTCAACACGCCAAAATAAATTAAATTTAGAAATACTAATCTTTATCTTCAGACTATTGTAGCACATCAAAGGAAATTCTAATCACAATTCCACACAAAAAATCAAATAGAGAAAATAAGCAACTTATTAACTCAAAAAATATGAGAGAAGGTGGGCCCCTTCCTTCTAACCAAGATGCCACTAGGAACTAATAAAAATAAACACTCAGTAAATTAAAAAGATAACGCCACTTTTATTAAATATGAAGTCCAATTACAAAATTTTCCACAACCATTGTCATAATCCTTTCTTCAAAAATAAGCCTAACCTTGTGAACCATCTTGTCATCCCTTAGATAATACGGGACAATTTAGGTCCTTTTAAATCAGAAAGCTATGAAAATCAAAGATCTTCAGGCTATCAAATCATCATTTTTACAACATAAAAAATTTCATTAATAGTTACATCCAAGTGAAATCTATTTTAGAACATTAAAACCTTTGATGATTCGAATTGAGCCAATACCACAGGAGTCTCATCTAACCAAGTGGAAGATACCTCGAGTTGTTTTTACAAAGGCATGAACAAGAATCTTGCAGATGTAATGGTAGATCGTGAACTATTCTTATCCTTGTGTATCATCATTCTTTTAATTACATTAACGCCATCTCTACCTTTGCTAAAATGATATCACAACATGAAGTTTATCCAATAGAGGGTAGTAAGTGTGGAAGGGAAGCCTCTTCGAAATCAATGAGGACAAGAGACTTGTATTGTTTTTAAAATTTCAAGTATTCCTTGTCTCAGGTCCCTAATTACATTAAGTGTATCCAGTCATGTGGGCCAAGTTTTCTAGGGCTTAGGTTTCGATTTCCACTTATATGGTTTCCAGAGAAGGAGTACAGGAGTGTCTACAAGTTAACCAAAAAGGAAGAAAAGGTATGTCAGGAAGATTTGGTTTCCTGCAAGGGGATTTTGAAATTGGGAGCCAAACCTGATTCCTCCTTCAACCTTACCAATCACCATAGAAAGAGATTTGATTCATACTGATATTCTGATTGACGTGATTCTATTGCATGAGGACATGCAATTAGGTAGTTGGGGAGAGATGTTGGGAGATGTTTTCTATTTATTTATAGGCCTTTTCATTATCATTTTTCAGCTCAATAACCTCCAAAGTTTCCTCGATTCTTGTTCCAACATATTTTTTATGGGGTGAAGGTTTCTCTTGATTTGTTAAATCTAGAGTTTCAGCAGCTAACTCATGCATTTCAGTAGCTAAATTTCATGTCTCAATAGTCGGTTTTGTGTCTCAATGGTTGATTCTTAACCTGAAAGCTCCATATCTTCAGTAAATTTTCCTTTTGAATTGTTGTTTCTTGTGTTTCGGCAATTTCCAGCTACTGCGGAATTTTTTCCTGAGAAATAGCCCAAACAGTATATGGGATTATTGGTTCTTTTGTTTCAGCAATCCCCTGCTGCTACGGTGATTTATCTTCTAATTCCTTCCTTTCCTGGTTTGAATCAGTCATCTCCCCTGTAGTGACATTCTCAGGTTCCTAACCTTACAGCTCCTAAATCTCCCTTATTGAAAAGGATATATCTGTACTTTGATTCTATACACCCTTCAACACTATTTATTCTTGCCTTAACTACTCGAGTATCTATATTGATAATCCCATTATCATGACTAGATATCCTACTTTTTCGAAGATATCTCCCCATTCGAGACACGCAAGCTCCTCGTGCTCCATCTCTTCTGGGAAAGGGGGTAAATTTTCTATCCGACTAGCCATTTTCATTAATGTGCTCAATTTGTTACCTTCATGCTTCTTTAATATCTCTTTCCATCCTTGGATCTCCTCCCTAAGAACCTACACTTCCTGTTTCAGTAAATCATTTTCCAAGAGAAATATTCGTGTTTAAATTCCCCCCTCTCTTGTAGTAGGTTCTTTTAGATTGGAAATAGTTGGACCACCCCCTGGTTCTTGTGTTTCAGGGAGTGTTCGTAGTCTTAAAATTGGAACCTCAATGTATTATTTATTCATTCGCAAGACCTCTTCCAAAACAAAGGATCGAGTCCTCATTTTCCTTAAGGACTAGGATGGCTGATTTATAGTGCACAATTTCCTCTTATTTTTCTGTAGTGCATGGAGAGTGAAACCCTCTGGGAGTATCTCAACCTTCTATGAAACCAAAGAAGTAGAATCATCACATAAACATGATTATTCTACCCTCGGCTCAATAACTTCTTCTTGGTTAACAGGAGATGCAATCTCCAAACTTGTTTGTTCCTGATTTCCAGTCCCCTTTATCCATTCTTCTTCATTGACTTGTACCTGTTGGAATGGACTTCCCATAGGATCTTGAGGATTTATGTCTTGAATCCATTCTGCTGTTTTAGCTTCTCCCAATTCTCCCTCATGATTGTATCTTCCTATACCTGATTTCCTATATATTCTCTCTCCCCCCAACTATCTAGAGAAGCTATGCTTGCCTTCCCCCTCACTTCCATGATCACTTTCTTCTTAGGTCACATGGCCTACTACAAATATAGCAACAAAATTCTCCCAAGACATATTTCTCTACTCAAGGATTCTAAGTATTAGCAGTTTGATCATACAATGATTAGTTATGGATGCCTGGGGCTGCCAATTTTTCCATGCATAATGCGCCATGTTTTACAATTTTTTCATTAAGTAATAAGATATATTGATAAAGATTCCATGGAATAAGTGAGAAACAATAAAAAAATCATAAGCATAGATGACACCATACCCAAATTCATAGGTAACATAATTCTTCAAGAAAACTACGACCTGATGCCATGGATGAGGCAGGGCATCCAACGTTGTTCCTTGTCCCATAGCTTGAACACTCTCTCTTGTCATGAGTAAAACCTCATTTTCATTTAAGTTAATATCATTTCCATAAAACCATCTCTTTCTAACCCTTGATAATCATGTGACCTCTGCTAGAACATGATCCGAGACATCAATTCTTAGTCCCCCCACATCAGAATGGTCCCCTTCCAAATTCTGAGCAAATTGCAGCACCATTCCTTCATGGACAATGTTCATTCTCTCAAAATATGTCATCCATCCTGCCCTTTCACGTTCTTATGTAAGGAATCTGTCATTGCAGGTTCATGTCTAACTAAAAATCCCCCCATATCATCTTCCTTCAATAGTCCTCAAATGATGCACACTGAAAAATTCCATATTCGGATGTTGAGATTGCAGTGTGCAGAAACAACAATGAAACTGTGGGGCGTTATTAGGAATTTCTTGAAAGATAATGTAATTGTGGGACATGATCATGCAATCGGTTAATGCATGGATTAACAGCGTGGTAGAGGGCAATAAATACAAAAGGTGGTCACATATACATTCAATTGAAAAGGTTAGTTAAAAATTTGGTAACAAGGATAAGCAGCAAGGTATAATTATAATTAATTTTTTCAACTCATGTCGAGTCATGCCCATGATTTAGAGTTTATACCTTTACACTTACCTTGACGAGTTGTCAGCATTTTTGAATGGCCCATTTTGTACTATCAAATCGATCGATGAAGGTGTCCTTGATCACATGGCTTAATCAATTTGACAAGACTCCATCAAATAGAAAGATCAAATATATTCGTACCACAATTACTGAAATTCGCAGGTGGGAACTTTGTCAAATTTTTTACTTCATTATTTTTCCCTGAAAATGTAGCAGAGCTACTGAAACCAACAATGTGAGAACACTTTTTAATCCTATCAAAGCCTCCCTCGAATCATCTTGCAACACACATTCTAATTCATACCTAAAAAATCCGACGGTTTCCATGAATAACAGATTGAAATAGCCAAGAAATTGGCAGAGTTTCATAAAAAAATCAACGGAATTTCAGTGGAAATTATGGTGGAGTTTCAGGAAAAATCGGTAATATTGGTGAATATTCAACAAAAACTTGGTGGAATTTTGGCGAAAAAGTTGCTGGTATTTCGACATAAAGTCATAAGATTAGTCGAATTTCAGCAAAATGTTGGCGGAATTTTGGTGGAAAAGCTGGTGGAGTTTCAACAAAAAGCGGTAAGATTGGTGGAGTTTCAATAAAAATTTGGCAGAATTTTGACCGAAAAGCTAGTGGATTTTCATCAAAAAGTGGTAGGTTGGCATATTTTTAGAAAAAAGTTGGCGGAATTTCAGCAGAAAAGATGTGGAGTTTTGGGTGGAATAGAATCTAGTGATTCCCGAATGAAATTCAATATACTTGTTTGAACGCAACAATTCCTTTCTCCAAACATTTCCAATAATTTGCAGAGGACCACTTATCATCTCTACAATCAATTGGCCCATTACGACTGCTTGTTTTCTTCTTGGGTCCTTCACACCTGACTCTCCACATAGTCATTACACAAAAACCCATCAATCCGACACGTCGAAAAATTATTAAACCATCTATAAAACTTTACTAAAAATAAGAGCAAGAAAATACATGTTTATTTATATATAACTTCATGTAAGATATGCAAAATATTAAAGAGTTTCAGGAATAGGAGGAGACCCCTGTTCTTGTACCAGTCGACAATTTTCATCAGAAGAAACATGAGAAGAAAATGCATTCTTTGAGAGTAGCTTATGGTAGAGTCATAGTCCATGACCATTGTAAAATATTGTTATCTAGTGTTCATCAATCATGGTCAATCTCACAGTTCCATTATCAAATATTATGTCCATTATGTATGGTCCCAATGACCTGGTGCACAGCTTCCCGTTAAAATCCCACTTGAATCATGAGTCATATGATAAGGCCAAATCTCCTTCATGGAACATCTCTTTCTTGATAAACCTATCATGCCACTAGGAGCATTGTTGTTGAATCAGTGAAGTATGTTTTACAACATCCACACATTTCTCATCGAGCTCATTCAATTGATTCATACGGTCCTTTTGGGCTTTTGTCAAATCCATGTTTTGTTCTAAAGTGGTTCTCAAAGTTTTAATATCAAATTCAACAGGGAATACCTCATTTTCCCTATACACTAATTCACAGGGATAGAACCCTGTGGTATTGTTCCATGTAGTACCATATTCCCATAGCACTTCGAGAAGTATTTCAGCATAGTCCCTATGATGAGTCTTTCCATTTTTTGTAAGAATAGCTTCAATAACTTTGTTTTTACTTTCCAATTGACCATTGTACTGTGGATTATACAGTGAAGTTATCCTATGTTGGATATGGTATTTCTACAAGAGGGATTCAACTTTACGAGATACAAACTGTCGTCCATCATCTGTGACTATTTACTTGGGAACCCCAAAGCGAGTGAATATCTATTTGAACAGGAAATACAAAATAGATTTATTAGTAGCTCTCACTAAGGTTTTTTCCTCCACCCATTTAGTCAGGTATTCTATGCAAACCAAAATGTAAACTTTTTTTAAGGAGGGTCAATAGGCCCTACAAAATCCAGGGCCCATCTATCGAAAGGTTAGCCACAAAATGTGGTTGAAGTGGCATCTCATCCAATCTATCGGGATGATCCATCCTTGTGAAAATGTCATTGGCTTGCACATACTTCTTGTCGTCACAAAATAGAGTTGGCCAAAAGTAACCCATCCTTAACATCTTATATCTTGTCCTTTTTTTCAGAAAAAATTCCCTCGTAGGGATCGTCATGACAATCCTTTAGGATACCGTGGATTTCATATTATCTTACACATGTTCTAATTTCCATATCTAACCCTATGTAAAACAGGTATCCATCTATCCAACGATACCTAACACTCCATTGTAAAATACTTCTTCTTTACCCTTCTGATAGATGTGATGGGAGCTTTCCTACAATAAGGTATTTAGCAATGTCAACATACCAAGGTGAGTGAACTGATACTGCAAAAAAATGTTCATCAGGAAAAGAATCCTTGACCGTTGAATTGCATCATTATTAGTTAATTGACTAATAAAATAAACAACAACATTATCTTTTCTTGGTTTATCAATAATAGTGATATCAAATTCTTGTAATAAAAACAACCACCTAGTCACTCTAGCATTAGTAATAGGTTTATTCATTAAATATCTAATGGTTGAGTGATATGTATGCACAAAATAAGGGTACCCAATGATATAGTGTCTGAATTTGTTCATGGAGTAAATGAAAGAAAGGAATTCCTTCTCATTTACAGTGTAATTGAGTTCAACAGGAGCCATATTCTTATTGATATAGTAAATAACATATGTGTAATACCTCATTTTTGACCCCATGGTATTTAATTATACATAATGTAAATATTGTATGAAAATCATGGTGAGGAGCTCAAGGGAAAGGCCTTTCCATTGATGAATGTTTTGTGGATAGGTGATCAAGGACGATACCTATGGTGATAGTGCTAAGTCAAGCACACTATATATCTTTTGATATATCATGTAAATGTACAAATTAATATAATACCATAGCTAGATATGGGACTGCAAAACATGAAAGAGATGGGGGCATGATTCCACAAGGGAATAGGGTGGGGATTTAGTCAAAATATTGAGGCAATAGGGTGTGACCAAATGTCAATGGGAAAACGCATGAACCCTCGGATACTTTTTTCCTCTGTCCTCAATCATTAATTTATTCTAGAAGTTGGTTCAGGCAGTTAATTCCTTGGTAGTGTGATGGATTGGATGAGAAAGCCTACAAGTTTGCAGGTCCATAGCCTGGGACATTGCGTTCTTTCTTTTGTAGTCGGTAGACCCACATGAATGCGTGCCCAGTCCATTATCAGGCTTATATCTATGCGTTGTAGTTCATTATGGGGGGGGTTGGGTGGTTCTTGGCTAGATGTTGTTCATTATGAGCATCCTTTTCAAGGAGATATTGTTCTAATTAGTTGTCTATGTGATGGTTGTCTATTCACTTGCGATAGTGCATTGTTCTGCTAGCTAGAACCATGGACAAGTGGTTCCATAGTGATTCTCTATGTTATAGAGTGAAGCATGTATGGTTGTGTTTTCTTTGAGGATTGCGGTGTAAAAAATCCCTATTTTGGTTTGAATGCTTAGGAGTGGAGGAGGGACATATTTGGCTAATAAGTCTAGTAAAAAGAGGAACCACATAAAATATCAAAGGGGCTGGTAAAGTTGTCCTGCACACCCACGTGAGCATTAGAGGGAAGGTATGGCTTGAAGGACTATATAGCAAAGAAAGTAATACTTCCTTGTGTAGGGTGGGGTGGGTCATGGATACCGAGCCAGATCTAGTGTAGGTATCCTTAGCTCTGAGGTTGAGCTCACTATCCTATCACTTCTACCTACCCATGACCTTAATAGCCTGATAAGCCCAACCGTTAGTTGGTTTGACTGAGTTTTGATGTGTGATGGATGTGTGTAAGCCTATTTTTTTGTATTCCCTTGTGGAAACCATGCCCGTCTCATGGGTGGAAGTGTGTTGAGATATTAATGAATACACTGGCCTATGCTTGGGTGGAACGTTGTAGTGACATAGCTAGTTGCAGGACAATTTAATCATCAAGATAAGTATTCTTTGTCACTCTGTGTATGCAATGTATTTGTTGGTGAATGACTATACTGGTTATTTAGAATTCTTATGAACATGATGAATTGCTATGTTCATGTTGAATGCTTGTTGATGATAATGTAGATGTTTATTGTGTATGAATGTCCCTACAATTGCTTGTTTATGCCTTATATGTTTTATGCATTTACTTATGCATTTTCCTTGTGTTTTATGTAATGCATTTGCTAAGTTCATAGAGGCTAGAATCCTGTTACAGAGGTCAGAATGCCTCTGATTTAGTATTTCCACCTCTTGGAATCCTCATGTGGAAGGAGGAAGGCGAAAACCGGAAAAGGGAAAGTTGAGCAAGGAAGAAGGTGGGTTTTCTGACTTTTGGTTTTCGCTCGCGGAAGGAGGAAGGTTGAAGGTGGAAAAAAGGAGAAAAGACAAGGAAGATTATTTTGTTTCCACACCATGGGATCTGCAGCGGAAGGCAGAATGCAGGAGGCAGGAGAAATAATTTTTACTCAAAGAAGAATGAGGGATTTCTAACTTCCAGGATCCTCCTCTGGAAGGAGGAAATTAGAAGAAAAGTTAAGGCCGAAAGTAGGGTTTTCGACTTCTGGGATCCTCCTGCAGAAGGAGAAAGTATGAAAGGAGAAAGGAGGAAAGGCCAATAAAATTTCCTTCGCACATTTGAATTTCCAATTTCTGAGTTCCAAAGAGTGGAAGGAAAAAAGTACAAGTATGGAAGGAGAAAATGTCATGGAAAGTTCCTTCGCACATTTGAGTTCTGATTTCCGAGTTCTGAAGTGCAGAAGGCAAAAATAGGAAGTGTGGAAGGTTGTAGGAGGAAGGGTCGTTAGATGTTCCTTCGCATATTTGGGTTCTGATTTCTGAGTTTCTAGGTCGGGCAGGCAGAAAGTGGAAGTGCATAAGGCAGAAGGAATAAGAGCGTTTATATGTTCCTGACACACATTATGTTTCGTATTTCTGACTTCCGAGGTCGAAAGGGCAGAAAGCGAACTACGGAAATACATGTCCAGTGTAGAAATGTTCGTTTTGGTCAGTGAAGGGATCTGTCAAGGGTGAAACGACTATTATAATAATGTACAAGGGTTAGTAATCCAAACAATGAAGTTGGAAGAGTGAGTTAATATACATACCCGATTTTTGAGAAGAGAATAAGTGTTCTTGAAGCAAAAATTTGAATTTATCCACATTATTGGGTATGGGGATGTTACAATATGGACTGTCATCTTCTTGTTGTCCCGGAATTGTCCCAATAGAAGTATCTGAAGCATCATAAAAATATGTGGAATGGTAAGTCCCAATTAGTCCCCTACAAAATAGGTGTTGTGGAAAACATATTCTTCAATTCTGCAAATGCTATCTCACATGCATCAGTCCAACTAAATTCAGCATCCTTCTTTAGTAGGGTAAATAGAGGAGATGCTAGCTTAGAAAATATTTTAATGAAATTTATATAGTAACCAACAGGTCGAAGAAAATTATGTACCTCCTTATGTGTTCTAGGAACATGGATATTCATAATTACCTTTATTTTAGCAGTATCTACTTGTATTCCTACAGAAGATACAAAGTGTCCAAGAACTATACCTTCACTCATCATCATATGAAATTTTTTAGTGCTGAGGGACAAGTGAGTCTATTGACAACATTTTTGGCACTTTCTCCATATTTTCCAAAGGTTCATCAAAACGGCCACCATAAAAGGGTAAAATCATCCATGAAAATTTCCATACAGTCAATAGCCATCTTAGAAAAGATTCCAATCACAGCTCTTTGAAAAGTAGTTGCTACATTGCATAATCTGAAAGGGAGCACCCTATCTAAAAAATTCCCCCAATGACATGTGAAAGTGTTCTTGTCTTGATCTTCACGGGAAATCTAGTTCTGATTATACCCGATAAATCCAACTAGGAAAGAAAAGAATTTCTTCCCATACACTTGTTGAGGCCTGGAAAATCGTAGGTAACAACAGTTAGGGATTCTCCGCAATAAACGTTCCCAACTAGCCCATTATTGTTTGGTATGGAGAATCCATCTGGTTTACGGTCCGGCTACCATAGGTCACCTAACAAATTAAAATGTTTTACCGGTTACGGCCCAGTCCACCGTGTATATTTTTGGTTTTTTTGTGTTTAAGTATGATGTGCAAGTTCCTATCTAAAAATGCAGATTGATAGAGATAACAAGGAGTGTCACAATGGGATGCGCAGGTTCTTACCTCTTGTATTAACTCTCTTGCATCTAAATCACACACATCAAGAAACTAAATTTAACTAACTAACCTATCCCTAGGGAGCAAATTTATCAGTTATTAATGAGTAATGTATTTTTGTGCATGCATTAAGAAAAATTACAGATAGTTGTTACTTATTCAAAACACATGAACATTAATAGAAATATGAACAACAAGATAGCTTATTCTTTATGACAACTTTAATTACTCACAGTGGAAATTTCACAGAATAAACTAGAGTGCGTTCATAACATGAACATAGATTCAATGAGTTAGAACAATCTCACAGTTAATGGACATAAGCTGAAAATGAAATAGTTCACATTCAACTGATCCATAGCAAAGCATTTGAAACATTCCACCAAGATTTCTCTATAAATTTGAGGACATAGATCTGTAGACAAACACATAACTCACAAAGTAGATCAGATAATTTACTCAGCAATTGAAGAATGAAACAGTGCAAAAATGGCTTCCAGCTATGAATGCTTTCATTAATCAAAAAGTAATCAGATAATAATTACAATGAAGTAAAATGGCTTTATTAGCCACATGAAATTCGAATCCACATGAGAAAATTTGAATTGATAGACTCTACTTGACTGTAGGTAACTAAGACCTTGTCTAAGTCAATATCGGAGGACTTAGTAGTTAACTGACCTTGTCTAAACCATAATCGGAGTTCATCGGAGCTCTAAAACACAACTCAAGTGTTACATTCAGTGTTGACTAAGGTTAACTAACCGTGGTAGGTGAGAAATGTGCCCCACATGAGTGCAGTTAAGTAAACCTAGTGCTAAATAAATGTAGAGGAATAGAACTGAATGTAACTAACTCCTAACTTAGCTTGACTAGTCATCAACTGAAGTGAATTGACCTTGGTTGGTTTCGGCACTCCCAGTGGATTCCTAAATTGTAGGGATTGGTCTAGGAGGCTCCTAAACTGATGCAATCAAGTGCACTCAGTGGCAATGAGCCTCAATTAGTGTTCCCCACACTTTAGTAACTGAAACATGTGCCCCAATTAGGCCAAGTGGACCCAATGGTGTTAATGACTATAAATAGACTGGATGGACTCCTGATTTAGACATGACTCCCAATTTAGACATATGACCAAATTTGGACAAGGAAGGATTAATAATCCTAACACCCCCCTTGAATGCTAACTTGGACAAACTATGGGCACTGGTAACTAAGACCATAGGTCACCCATTACATCAAGTAAAATAAGTAACTGCTTAATACAAGGAGCTGGGGCAAAAACCACATGGGAAAAAATCCCCCCCTCTATCTAAGAAGGTAGAATAAGGTCTCAAGTTTGAAAAAATTGAAAATATGTTGCTGCAATATTCATCTCTGTGAGGTAGTGAAGCAGCATGCATGGTGTACTATGCATAGGTATTATGGGGCCTTGCATGTAGACTTCTCCTTTTTCTCCAAAAATGATGATGGAAGGAAGGAGGAATATAACCTTTGTCTCTTTCTGAATGAAAATGTGCATGATCATATCCATTCTTCTGAATGTAGTAAGACTGAGCCCTTGCCATATAGCATCTTACAGAGAGTCTATTGCATCTCCCTGAAGGAGGTAAGATAGCATGACATAGCGAAAGGGTCTTTCCTTTTTCAGTGTCAGGTGAGTTTCCAGTCATCTTCCTAGCTTCCAGTTTGGAAGTAGGGACTGAATCTAGATTTGAGTCACCCTAAATCTCAAGGTCATAAACTGATATAGATGGATCTGCAATACTACTAGAAGCTGTAAAAGAAGTAGATGCAATGATTTTACCTTCCCTTGCAGGTGGCTGTTGAGAGTGCACTGGTTCTGAAGGAGGCATGAAATGTGAGAACTCATATGATTTTGAAGCATGATTTGCAGTACCCTTTGCTATGATGCTCCTAGTAGATATATCTGTAATCTCCACTAAGTTAGGACCAAATATCACTCGCTTTGGAGATCTAGTATGGGTCATCTGATAGAAAGATAACAGGTTTGAAGCTAGGGAGGGAAGAAATAGCACATCTTTGAACCTTCCATGTTCAAGTTGGACAGAGCCCTTCCCCTTTGTTTTGACTTTACTGTTATTTCCCATCTGAATACTAGGACCATCAAAGGACTGAAAATAAGTGAATGATTCTCTGGATGCAGCCATATGGTTGGAAGCTCTAGAATCAATGAGGAAGATAGTTGTTGATGTGCAGCAAGCCTTCAGTGCATGGCCTTTCCTTTGGTATTCTTCATATTCTTCTTCTTTAGAGTCATCCTTCCTTGTGCTAGTAGGTACAAAAATGTTGTACTTTTTCAAAAGAAGAGCCATTTCATCAAGTTGTCTTCTCATACAGGAGCTTTCTGAATGAAAGCCCCTTCCACAGTAAGAGCAGAGGACCTTGCCTTTTCCATTCTTCTTGCTTCTCTTCGAACCTAAAGGTTCTTTTGACTACTCTTTCTTCTAGGGATAATTTTAGGGGCGAATTTTAGCCTAGTGGGCTATTTTTCCATGTTTTTCTCCCAAAAAAGATTCGCCATTTTGCATTTTTTGAATCCCTATTTCGCCCAATTTTGATGGGGTAAAATTTTTTCTCCCTAATAATCGCCAAATTATTATATAAACGATATAAAATCCTTGGAAATTAAAATATTTTTTTAAAAATATCGCCAATCATTTTATAGTTGGGGTTTTAAGAATTGGTAATATTCACCAACATTTATATACTTTTAAATAAGTATGGTTCCTTAAAATCATCCATGCTTTCTTCATAGGGTATTCATCTCTTTGCTTGCCATTGTCATTCGCTACCTTATCTCCTCTTGCAACTAGAGCTAGATCTTTGGGAGATTGAATGATCCCCATTTGGATCAATTTATCATTCTCAGAAATAAGATATTGGATGAAGGAATTAAGAGTGGGCATCTTCCAATTTGGAGTAGTGAGCCTTACTATTTGGAAGGTGGATACAAAGACTAAGTAGTCTACATTGAGCTTTGTGAGAATGGAAAGGATGAGCTGATCTTCATTCCTCTACACTTTGCATTGCTTCAACAGATATATCAGGTTCTTGAACTTTGTGAAGAATTCATTTAGAGATTCGAAATTGGATGGATTGAGAGTAATTAGATCATTTTCTAGCTGATGGATCCTCATCTCATCATGCTTATCAAATAGGGAGGCAAGCTTGTCCCAAACCTCCTTGGAAGTCTTCAATTCTAGGATGTGGAACCAAATATTTTTCGAGACTAAGAAGAGAAAGTGTCCATGGGATTCATCAAGCCTATTCATGTACTTAGCTTTGTCTTTATCTGAATCTAGTTATTCCTCTGTTTATTCTATGAGTCTGAAGAGCCCTTTGGTGTGGAGCATTACCACCATGTTTTCCTTCCGCTAGTGATAGTTGAAGGGAGTGAGAGGCTCTATTGGATGAGCCATTTTGAACGTAGTAAGAAGAACTGAGCCTCTATAGTGAATGTAGTGAGAAGAAAGGGTTTCTTGTAGCAAATGCTATAATAAAAGATGATAACCTGTCACACAATCAAACATACAAAGTAAGGTCGAAAGTCTGTACTTTTGGAATTTCCTTCACACCCAGCATAGTTGATCAAGCAAGCTTGATCAACAATTTCCTAACTTGGGATATTAAGTGGTAAATTCTCTCCTTCTGGTGTAGTACTGGAAGGAGCAATTTGCCCAAAAAGAATGATTTGGCTGGAGATTTGAGGAGAGGAGTCTTGTCCACGGAAGCTCTAATACCATGTAAATTTGAGCACATATATCTGTAGACAAAAACACAACTCACAAAGTAGATCACATCTTTTACTCAGCAATTGAAGAATGAAATAGTGCAAAAATGGCTTGCAGCTGTGAATGATTTCATTAATAAAAAAGTAATCAGATAATAATTACAATGAAGTAAAATGGATTTAATAGCCACATGAAATTCGAATCCACATGAGGAAATTTGAATTGATAGACTCTACTTTACTGTAGGTAACTAAGACCTTGTCTAAATCACTATCGGAGGACTCAGTACTTAACTGACCTTGTCTAAACCATAACCAAAGTTCATGAGAGCTCTAAAACACAGCTCAAGTGTTACATTTAGTGTTGACTAAGGTTAACTGACTGTGGTAGGTGAGAAATGTGCCCCACATGAGTGCAATCAAGTAAACCTGGCACTAACTGAATGTAGAGGAGTAGAACTGAATGTAATTGATTCCTAACTTAGCTTGACCAGTCATCAATTGAAGTGAACTGACCTTGGTTGGTTTTGACACTCCCAGTGGCTTCCTAAATTGTAGGGATTGGTCTAGGAGGCTCCTAAACTAATGCAATCAAGTGCAATCAGTGGCAGTGAGCAACAATTAGTGTTCCCCACACTTTAGTAACTGGAATATCTGTCCCAATTAGGCCAAGTGGACCCAATGGTGTTAATGACTATAAATAGACTGGATGGACTCCTGATTTATACATGACTCCCGATTTAGACATATGACCAAATTTGGACAAGGGAGGATTATTAATCCTAACATTCTCCAGCAGGAAACATGTAATTCTTTATTGCAAAAGGAAATTGTTCTTCTTACAATATACTCTCACAAATGACATGGGAAAAAGTCCCTTTTTACATCTAAAGTCTCCTTTATTTATGCAAAAAAAAAAAAAAACCTTTGGGATGCCCCTCGATGACCTTTGGGCTTCCCCTTGATGACCTTTGGGCTTTCCCAACCTTTCAATTCCAAAATTTTGTCTTGTAGTATGTGCTCATAATATATACAATATGTTACATTTTAAATTAAAATTTAAGAGCACTTTATGAAGAGGGACCAGCTTCGTCGCTAATGAACTTTTTCCAAGATTGGGCTCTGTTGCTATCGATTTGCTCAGTAATATGTTGGTATTTTTGAGATCATGTTAATCTCAAACCTTCACTTTCTTCTTTTCTTTTCTTTATCTCTGCTTCTTCATTTCTCTTTCTCTCCTCCTCTTCCTTCCTTGTTGCTTCCTCTGCAGCTCTCTTTCTTTCTTCTTCTTCATTCTTCAGCCAACTCTCTGTCATAAACATAGCATGTTCTTAGAACATTAATATTTTACCAAAATAACAAAATTGTATCAATCTATTTACCTCCTCCATATGCATTCTGAAAAATGAACTATACACAGTATTAATGCATGAAAAGAAAATGACAAGGCAAAAGCAAATCCTACAAATTTGTGTCTTAAAATATTCTAAGTACACTATCTGTACCAAAAATCACAACCCCAATAGAATAGACTCTTCATGAACCACATTGCCGCTACTGCTAATCTCCAAAACACTAGACTCTACACTATGCTCCTCGTCGTGGAAAACCCTGACTGGACCAAAACATTACAAACCTCTGCCATCCCCCCAAAATAGGGTAAATGCATACAAAAAGAAGGACTGGAGGAAAAATCCTGGTTTTAATGCGGATAAACGTTAAAATACTGCTCCACACGTATATAACCATCGACGATCGGAAGCACTAGATTTCAGGAGAATAGTCCTATTCACAGCCGCAACGATGGATAGTGAACACACTACGGGTCCCGTGAGACTCTAAAACTGTCAACGTCAGAAACTCTACACACTATGGGTCGGTGAATCACACCTTAATATCTCCGCAGTGTCGATGCTTCACAACTAAACACTTCCACAGTGTCGGCAATGCCAAGCACTATTATTATGGTGATTGTGTATTGGAAATCGGAAGCATTAACAACTAACTCCCACAACTAAGTATCGGCGAGATATAAAAGAACCATTCGACTTACTCTGTCAGTGATCAGAGAGACTAATCACTATAGCATTGGAACTTCAAACCACAACATTCTCCGCAATGTCAGTGATAAAAAAGTATTATTGCGACTAAAAAGGTATCAGAGCTCAAATGTCTAAGTCATTGGCGATCGGAGAGACTAATCACTATAGCATTGGTGATCAGAAACACTATTCTCCAGGTCACTTATCAATTTTCCTCCAAAACATCGGCGACGTAGAGAACTAAAACTCCAACAGTGATAAAACAAAATCACCGATAGTCAAATTAAAAAGTTTTGAGAAATAAAACAAAGGAGATGAAGCTCATCGGAAAAAAACATGACTAATCATCGGTACGTTCATTGTTTTCCTTCTGAAACGTCGGCGGCATAGAAGACTAATGCCCCAATTCATTCTTCAATCGACTTCTGAAAGCAATAAATAAAATCATTGAAAAATAAAAAACGTTAAGAACTCTTCGTAGGGCAACAACAATACTAGATCATTTAACCTCCGAAACAACAGAGAAAAAATAGTTAACAAAAAATCAAACATTAAGTTCCATAGTCTTCTATGTTTCCAACCTCAAAGATAAATTTAAGTGGAAAAAACTAGATTTCCAGGACAGATTTAAAGAAATCAAACAAACCTGGGCTAGATAAAATCGAAAGGAGGGTCCAAAATTTTAAAAATTTGGGAAAAAGGGTTGCAGCTAGAACAACATTGTATCCAAAACTTGATCAATGAATGGAAAAGGGAAATAGAATTTATGTGTAGCTTTATTCAGCTCTTGGTAATCCACACAGATCCACCATTTACCATTTTTCTTAGGCACAATTACTAAAGGAGAGACCCATTCACTATCTAAAATGAGATAAATAAATCCCTCCTTTAAAATTTTCTGAATTTCCTCTTTCACAATGTCTCTCAGGTTTGGATTCACTCTACACTGGGGTTGACATATGGGCCTGCAATCATTCTTGATGTAGATGTGGTAACTACATAGCTCGGAGGGAATACCCATCATGTTTGTGTATTCCCAGGCAAAGGCCCCCTTATGATGGTTCAACAGTGTATTCAAACACTCTAGTTCATCAGGTTCTAGATTAGGATTAACATTCAAAGTTCTTCTAGGCTCAATCTCTATTTTGACACTCTTCAAGTTTTCAAGTATAGGAATGGTTTCAACATTTTTAAATAAGGATTCCTTGGTAAGTTATTCCTATTCAATTTTACTGATGGTGTTGTCCAAGACCTGATATGCATGTTGGGTAGCTATCATTGGTTCACTAATGAAACTGCTAATAACATCATATTCAGTTTCATTTTTAAAAGTCAAGGCCCTCCCTATGGTCAGAAGCAGTTGATCACTTTCTTCCTTTTCTAATTCTACCCATAATGGAATTTCAGCATCTAAACTTGGCTTAGATGGTGGATAAAGTTTCATATGTTTTGTGTTAGTTTCATCATACATGGTCATAGATATTGATCTACACGTAATATATGCATCTGCAGTAGCCAATCATGGTCTTCCCAGAAAGAGTAGATTTCTCCCAATTGAGATTTGGGTTGTAGGACCAGAAATTCCACAGGATACTCCCATGAGTCAACAAATACTACCAATTCATCCCAAATCCCCTCTAGCCTAATAGTAGATGTAACGTCCCCAACCCTCCAACCGGCGAAGAGGGCACTACCAAACCATCAAAAACCTCTGGGAAAATAGCCCCATGAACATGAACAGGCATATAATGCTGAAATAACAGCATAAACATCCAAATTACTAATATTCATACTCATACATATATTCAGCGGAAGCAATACAACATTCATTCATATACATGTTCATCATAATTCATTAACAGTAAACATAAATGCAGAAGTAAGATAGACAAGGATACTTATCTCATGAACTACTTGCCCCACAACCAGCTACGTCGTTGCAACGTTCCACCCAACTATAGGCTAGCATGCTCATCAATCTCTCAGCAACACCGCCACCCCCGAGATGGGCATGATTCCCCAAGGAATTAGGGACTAAGAAGGCTTACACATAGCTAAGGTACACAAATCAACCAATCCCACACAGTAGGGATTATCAGGCTATCAAGGAGCTGGGAGAAGCTAGATGTAAAGCTGGTGAGGTCATGGAAGAGCTAAGGATGCCTACACCAGAGCTAGCCTAACCTCTAAGACACCCACACACACCTGACACCAGGAATCAATCCCTTCTCTGCTTCACAGTCCCTCAGGCCTTGACTTCCCTTGCCAGTGCTCTTCTGGGGTTGTGGAGAAGAAATCTATCCATCTAAATCTGTCTATGTGGCTCCCCAAACCCAGGTTTCTCAAGCATACCTAGTCTTCAATCCCACTCCACACAGTCTGAAGACCAACCACTACATGCATGCAACAAACCAACAATTAAAGCTTGACAGGGAAGACAAATCCTTGAATCATTCTTGGCCCTATTGCGGCCAAAATGATTCCACAGCAACTTATAGCCACCCAAATACCAAAGGAAACTTAGCCAAACAATGTGGGGAAACAACAGTGAACAAACAACAAGTGACAACCATAGTCCATGATCAGCAATGAAATGTATGGACAACTACTGATTCCAAATAGGGATGCAAGCGGGAAAAAAGATCCCCAGCATAGATAGGAGGAAAACATCTCCCCAAGGAAACCACAGAAAACATCACACAACCCAAAAATGGAAGAGAAGTTCAATTCTCAATCCTGAACAAGGGAAAAATAGGTATGCAGACCAAAAATACGTGAGTAACACACATACACATAGCCCCTGGCATGAATGGCTTACACAGTCCAATAATGGGAAAAGGGAAAACAATCCCCTGTGTGAACAGGAGGAAGAACAGATCCACAGACCAGAACCCGTGAGAGAAGGGAGAATGAACCCCCAATCAATGGATTGTAATCCATTTTATCCCCATTATTCCTGAGGAAAATGAACAGCCCATGATCCAAGAGAGTGGACAGATCGGTCAGCATCCCAAATGATGTGTGAGGAGACCACTCCCAGCCCATGCACAGCTGAACCAACTGGTGGAGGCACATGGGGGAAATCCTGCCACCCACCCCTACTCAGCACTAACTTGTAGAAAAAATATATCAATTCTATGAGCAATGATGCTAAGAATAAGCATAGGAAATAGATCTTTCTACTAAGAATTCTCACAAGCATACACATGAAAAATAGAGAGAAGAAAATAGACTCAATCACATGAATGAAGAGATCAATATTGGTGTGTATCCTTCCATTTAATAATTATGAATAATAGTGTACATAAATAGTACATCCCTCATAGTAAAATCGAATTGTATGGAGACAACTCATAAAGCTCAAAAAGGCTGACTTACCAAAATATAGCAAACCCCCATAGGTGGCTAAAGCACTTCCCAAATCTATCAAGGACCTCACGAGTTGGAAAAAGAATGAGTGAGTTTTCAAGGAGATGGAAAAAACATGCTAATCCTATAAAATGGAGAAAAACATATGGAGGATGGTTTGGAAACAAAAGCTCCCAGTTTCCTAGTTGAATGGCTTTTATCTTATCCATAGAAAAGCAGGAAAACTAGAAAAAGCAAAATAAAGCAGAATCTGTTGTAAAGTCCTATATACTAATTCTCTATGGTCAAAAGGTGGTCAATATCAACCTATAATTGGAAATAAATCATTCATAGGATATATATGGCATGTATTGACTTTAAGGTGCAAGAGGATGCCAACTAATTAAGATAGTGGGTGAATAATTAATCAAATAATGATTAATTATTTTATCCTAAGTTATGAGTGGGTTTAATATATTCCAACACCCCCCTATAAGTCTGACTTTATGATGGTATGACAAAAAATATGGATGCATATGGATGCATATAGGGCCCAACAACAAGGCTATGGTCGCCCTTTAACAATTATTATGTCTAGAAAAGTGAGGAAAGAGCAAAAGCACATGGGGAAAATCCTCCCTCAAGATAGGAAAAGGCACAAAATTTGAAATATGTCTTCAAAATATATTCATCTTCACTTTAATGAGCTGACTGAACTGCTTCTGGATGAAGGACTTGTTGAAGAAATCATGAACTCCATGATCATGTGCTGGAGTGTAGAACCTACAAGAAGGAAGATGAGAGACTTCTTGTATCTCATCAACTGATTAAGTAGGAGAATTATCTGAAGGCTTCTTTCTACTGTCAAACTCTGACCTGCAAAAATAATCTGAAATGGAAAAGAGATATGTGCATACTCCTTCCCAAAGAGTACAAAAGTTAAGGCAATTTATTTCACACCCAATTCCCTGAATAGCTGCAAAATTGTGATGTGAATCACATGTCAATATTCCAATATGATGTATCACCTGTATAGATCTGATATGAGGCTGATAAAACTCTGATATATCAGAAATATTAACATATGGAACAACAAGGACAAAGGGTTCAATGACTCCATGAGGATATAGGGATAGACTAGGAAAATTATGAGCAACTGGGGAAAACTGATAGGTGTAAAAATATTAATGATGGATGGGCATAAGATCTGAACCATAATTGTTTAAAACATATCGAAACATGTTTAATATCATTCCATATATGACTAAGGTCATGGATAACCAGCCATTGAAAGTTAAGAAAGACTTCAAATCATGTAAGATAAATATCACTGCATAAGAGACCAATGAGGAATCAACTAGTGAGCTTGGGATTTGTATAGTCTTTGGATTATTTAGAGGTATGTTAGATGGTATGGATGGTGGTATTATATGTGTATCAACCTGCAAATATTATTCTAAATCAGAATCCAAAGGATCACATATAAGCATATCAATAGACTCATGGGAATACACTGGTAATGAATCCTCTATATGAAAGGAGGAAATACAGAGATGTTCAAAATATTCAAGAAGGCTCTAAGTATTGATGCCAAGAAAAAATTAGGATATGATAAATCACATGAGATAAAGTAAGGTAAGTGGTATGACACAAAGAAGGCTTGATGTGGCAAAGAAAACATCCTAGAAGTCACTAGGTTGTGCACCATCAATGAGAGAGGTATGCAAAAGGTGTGAAGAATTTAGCACATAGATCTCAGAATCTAAGATAGGAGATTTAGAGAACAATGAATGGGTTATAGAATTATAATCAACATAAATATCAGCATCATCTCCATATGTTACTTCTTTTTCATCATTAGTATCACAAGAAGAAAAATCACCTTCAAGAGACACAACAAAAGATGGCTCTTCAATATTTGCTTCTTCATTGAAGGAGGAAGCATTCGAATTAAACAGGGTAGCAGCAACATGAAATGTATGAGAAACTTATTCATCATTATCGACTTCATCAGAGAATTAGAGGCCAAGAAATATTGAGAGAGAGAATAAGAGGAGATGTTGGGTTCGCTCCATGCTTCATCTTCAATTTCCTACAAACCAAAAGCTTTGTCCAAAATTTTCCAAATCTCAAATGCATATTCAGCAGAATCTTTGAGATGATATATATTTGGAGACATTCCCAAACACATAATTCCATAATCTCTAACACAATTATTTATCCAATCAATATTCTCTTCATAAGACTCAGGTTCACTCAATGCACCAATGGAGACATCAAAGAGACATTGCCTCTTCAAGTATTCCCTCATCTTTGTCTTCCAATCAGCATAGTTGAAAGGATATAGTAGAGGAAATTTTGAGTCAATATTGAAGTTGTTGATATGCTCTAGTATATTCTATCTGCAGCCTGCAAAACAAACTAGGAGAAAATCTTGTAAGCTAGACAAGCTCTTCTTCAGAGAGGGATAAGAGACTGGAAGCGCTCCTCAACTCTGTAGAACTTGATCAAACTTGATGCTCTGATACCATGTATAAATAATAGATCAATGCTATGATAAATGATGCTAAGAAGAAGCATAGGAAATAGATCTTGCTACTAAGAATTCTCACAAGCATACACGGGAAAAATAGAGAGAATAAAAGAGACTGAATCACATGAATGAAGAGATGAATATTGGTGTGTATCCTTCCATTGAATAATTATGAATAATAGTGTACATAAATATTACATCCCTCATAGGAAAATCAAATTGTATGGAAACAACTCATAAATCTCAAAAAGGCTAACTTACCAAAATAAAGCAAACCCCCATAGGTGGCTAAAGCAGTTCCCAAATCTATCAAGGACCTCACGAGTTGGAAAAATCATGAGTGAGTTGTCAAGGAGATGAAAAAAAAATGATAATCCAAGAAAATGGAGAAAAAATAATGGAGGATGGGTTGGAAACAAAAGCTCCCAGTTTCCTAGTTGACTAGCTTTTATCTTATCCATAGAAAAGCAGGAAAAGAAGAAAAAGCAGAATAAAGCAGAATCTACTGTAAAGTTCTGTATACTAATTCTGGATGGTCAAAAGGTGGTCAAGATCAACCCAAAATTGGAAATAGATCATTCCTAGGATATAGATGGCATGTATTGACTTTAAGGTGCAAGTGGATGCCAACTAATTAAGCTAGTGGGTGAATAATTAATCAAATAATGATTAATTATTTTATCCTAAGTTATGAGTGGGTTTAATATATTCCAACATAACTGCCTCAACTAAAAAAGGGTTTAAGGTTTGACACATGGATTTTCCCCAATGGCTCCCGCGGGTTAGACAATCCCCCCCTTAACCTCAGGAAATCATGCCCTTTTCATTTAATGTTGCACCGTCATAGCTGGCTATAGGTTTATTTTAATTAATGTCCATATTTATATGATGCAAAACTATTGTGTGCCAGATAGCACGATATACCATTGGCAACGATCCTAATTGCCGAAACATAACACAACCAAATCGATGGTGGGCCTTTTTCCTTTAGCTCCACACCACGATTAATTACAACATATACAACATGAATCTTTTAATGCAACCGAGGTCAGAACCAGGGATATCACAATCCCCTCCCCCTTGGAATAACACTGTCCTTGGTGTTCCAATACATAGGAATGCATATACCATTTGCACATCAAAATTTCAAAATTTTGCAGATCTGTCCCACGTTCAATTATTTACTTGAACTTTTAGGACCAAGCCCCTCGGCTTCCATGAGCTTCTCTTGTTGTTTCTTAGCTTTCGACTCATCCCCAAGTCTAGGAACTTTTCTATATCTTGAGCATCGCTCCAAGATTTTCTTGGGTCTTGGCAATTGTTTGAAGAAGACTTCCAGCCAAGTCTGACAGTCTTTGGTCTGCTGCCATGATCAATGTGCATTACTATATTTCACTTTTCTCACCTGTGAAATGCACCATTTAAATTCTGTTAGACCAAGCATAATATAGGAATTAAAATTAGTCAATTAATTGCCCAATTGGCATGACAGTCCAAGTCTCATCAAGGAGACTTTCATATTTTTCATGCCTTCCCAACATGCACATGAGCTCATTCATGTCCATTCTTAGGCAGGGATTTAACTATTCCAGCATTCATAATTATTTTAAGCAAATAGACACATTCTATTTGTATCCATACATGCATTCAAAAATATTCTGTTTTCACAATGCATAAGTATATATATAAAATTAAAAGGCAAGAGAGAGCAGCAAGAGTTTTTCCCCTCTTTGTCTTGTTCCACCCTCGAACCCACACCACTGCTGTGGCTTTTCATACTCTCAGCCTCTTTCACTTCACCGTGAATGTTGGACCAATCCCTCTTGGTCATGACACTTAGTGTCTCCAGTCTATTTCAGACCTCTCAACCATGGGGCCTCCCCTCATGGTTTGTCTCAACTGCTAGGAACTTCACAGTCTCACTAGCACCTTTTTCATTACTGCTCATTCTAAGCTCTTCAGGACAATCACATGTCCACATGCACCCCTAGGATGCTCTCATAGTCCTCACTTTCAGCGATACCTATATTCAAACATGGAATAAATTCACATGTTTAGTTTATTCTCATCATTTTTTATCTCTTAAACAAGAGCTTAAAGCATCATAACCAAATCATATACACATGCATATTCATAAGCAATAATTGCAAAATAACCCAATACTTATCTGTATTGTGTGTTTCCTCGTTGGTCCACAGGATCCTGCTTCACTTTGCAAGCCTTAGGATCTCCTATGGACTTGGATGTTAGGTCAGCACGCAAGTTGCTTCACAACATCCTTTTATATATATATCAGGCACAGTCAATCCAACCTACAGTTGGGTTTATCATACCATCCATCCAAGCCAATATACAATTGGATTTATTAGGATGCAACCAATCAAGCCAATACACTGCTGGTTTTATCATGCTACTCAACCAAGCCAACTAACAGTTGGGTTTATCAGACTGTAGGTATTCAATCCAACACTCTAACGTTTCCACAATTTCCACAAAATCAAATAATTACACAGTCAAGCCAACCTTCAGTTGGGTTTATCAAACCATCAACAAATCACCTGCACTTATATCAATGATACACTTATATCAAAAATGCACTTATATCAACAATGCACTTATATCAACAACCAATCAACTAAGCCAAAATAACCCAATACTTATCTGTATTGTGCATTTCCTCGTTGGTCCACAGGATCCTACTTCGCTTTGCAAGCCTTGGGATCGCCTATGGACTTGGATGTTAGGTCAGCACACANATATATATATATATATATATATATATATATATATCAAACCATCCAACCAAGCCAATATACAATTGTATTTATCAAGCTGCAGCCAATCAAGCCAATACACTGCTGGGTTTATCAAGCTACTCAACCAAGCCAGCTAACAGTTGGGTTTATTAGACTGCAGATATTCAAGCCAACACTGTAACATTTCCACAATTTCCATAACATCAAATAATTACACAATCAATCCAACCTTCAGTTGGGTTTATCAAACCATCAACAAATCACCTGCACTTATATCAACGATACACTTATATCAATAGTGCACTTATATCAACAATGCACTTATATCAATAACCATTCAGCCAAGCCAACACAGTTGGGTTTATCAAGCCATCAACAATAACAAATGCACTTATATCAACAATAAACGACCATTTCCAGGTCCAGGATCTACTATGGATCCCTAGGCATATAATAGCCCAAAATATCCTTCCAGTACATCTTCATGCTGACTGGGAAGGAAACTTTATCATTACCATTTCTAGATTTCATTTCCAGCAGTGAGCTCTAATTCCACTACCCCATACAACACAAGAAACCACCCCCTTCTCTACTATCTAGTCCCTTGGGAATGTCTCCTTCTCTATGCTCTTCAGTGGGAGGTAGGATGAGCCCAATCCATAGTCCATTTAGTCTGCAACACTAGACTGCATCTATTTATCCCAACAACACACGTAATATAAGCAACTCATCAGTGTTATTGTTCTAAAACTGGAATCATATTTCATATCATTCACTATCAAGTATTGAGACACCAGGAGTGTGTCCACCCCCTAGGGTGTAATCAATATTGAAAACCCTTTCATGATCTGACATCGAAAAAGTGTGCACCCTTTTTTGGTGTGTGCCATGTAGGCCCTATTCATCCTCAAGCAACTGGTCATAATAAAATCAAAACATGTTGTGCATATGGAATTTTAATAATTTGACATGCATATTCTTAGCTAGGGTCACAGAGCACTTATCCATTTTCTGATGCAGTATTCCTTCGTTAAGGAGGAATGGGGGCTCCCTTCTCTGAGTTGACAGTCCCTCAGTTTTCCATCCCAACTCCTTTTTACATTTCATATTCACGCATGTCTTACCGACATAATCCATACCATCTCACTCATGGTGTTTACCAAACATGTAGTGCAGATGAGACATTTCCAAAATGTCCAATGGAGTTTCACCCGAAACCCATTTCCAAGATAGGGTAAAACCTCCACATGAAGTTTGGCTCCTGCAAGCCATCACACATGGTCTTCCTACAGTTTGTACCCCTGGAACATTGATCAAGTAGCCAAATAGTCAATCATTATCTGATGATACAATCTAGATTGATTGTTCCATACCCAAGCAATGACATTAGTAATTAAATTCAATGTGAAATTGCAACTCTATCTACTACAGAATTGATTTGCTTGGCAATGAGGTGATCCTCATTAGTGGGTCTCTTGTAAGAAACACCCACTTACAATGCGTCCTCCTGACACAATTCTATGCAACCCATCGTGATTAGTAGTTGTCAGCAATTTCTTAAAACTGAAATTTACAATTTTAAATTGACAATTCATTCAACATACAAACTATTTTCATAGCCATGAGACTCTTCTTATAAGGTTTGGCTCTTTCACATGGTAGATTCCAGCCTTTGTCATGGTCTTACTCACATTGCCATGCTCCAAGCAATATACTCGAAACCTGAATTTCAATCAGCCAAACACTTGGTAAGTCTTGATGCATGTAACTTTTACAATGCTGCAATAATCACTGAATCATTTTCAGAATTATAAAATTCAAATAATTCCAACTGTTAGCATATCAATACTACCACACAATCATTATCATACTAAAACTGCAAGGTAGAGTCACATCATTTATGCAATTTAAATGAATTGTTTAGATACTCCTTACTTCACAAGCATTTCATTGTACCACCTTGCCCGTCCATAGAGCATTTCCAGCAGCCAATTGATCATGACTACCCTTTTCATGAACTAACTATCCTGCATTCATAACAGCTCTTGAAATGGTTCCAGAATTGTCATCAATTCATCATTTCAGACATTAGTTATTCATAATGACACCTGCATTATCTTGATGCATTCATGCAATGCATCACAACATTTGCACCCATGATCATGTATGCATATGTAAAACATTTACTCATACTTTCCATATGCATCTATTCAATGCATAACCACAATATCTATAAAATATTTCATTGCATATCCACTCATTACTACCTTGCATTGATTCAGGAATACTATGCATTCAAACATACCATGCATGGCCTAACCATGACTACTTCATATAGGATGCATGACTATAAGAAAGATCATCAATGCTTACTTTCCTTGGCTACTAAGCTCATAACAACATAATACATGAATGACACATTTTTGTATGAATGCAGTCTAACTTTTAGATACCCACATGGTATGAGATCTCTTCCTTTTATCACTCCATGCAATTGTCATAATTGAACCCTTACCTTCATGGGTTCTAGTTACACCCTTGAAATTACCAGTTTGGTTGGTCCTTTGCAGGAGATTGCAGAATTTGCTCACCAACTTTTGATTCTAGACTTGTTGCCTTATCCCTTTCTTCGTAGGGTTGTTGGTCACATTCATCGGCATCAGAAACATATTCAGCCATGTCTAGGTTGTCGTTGGTTTTTCCACTAATGCCAACATCAATGCAATAATTACCATTAGTGGTTCATTATACATGTATAATTCTTAGTACTCTTACCAACATGTAATATCCTATTGCATGCAAGGCATATCTTCATACATTTCATGTATGAAACTTATAAATGTAATTATAATTAGCAAGACAGGGTTTAAGGAATTTCCCCTTTTCAAATCCCTCATCTTTGCATGGAACTCCTCTTCCATAGAACAGCTGGTTTGTCCATACTAACAGCCACTAGTACTTTGTAGTACCACATTCAAACTCTAGGGATTCCCCCTTGTTCCCTACTAGATAATGTTTCCAATGCCTATCCACATGCTTCATTCTGACCTTGGGTGTGAAAACCACACCACTTCTAACATGATGACTTTCACCAATTTTAGGCAAAACATAGAACTGTATTTTGGGTCTAAAATGCTAACTTTAGCCTTCTAGAGTTTCTTCTCTCTTTCAGTCCTAAAATCCTACTGAGAATTTCATTGAATCCACTGAAATCGCTGAAAAATCCACTTTAAAAAACTCCAAATTCCTGTTCCCCCAGTCGGATCTCTTTCCAACTAAGTTTCCGACGTTTCGGTGGCCAAAAGCTCTAGTTTTCTCCATGCTCATCGGCGGCCTGTTCATGTATTTCCTTCTGGTGTTTCGACTACTAGAACCACTAATTTTCTCCACTGTGTCGGTTTCGTAATCATCTAACCTTCGAAACATAATCGGTGATTAGAGCCATTAAATATTACCGTATCGGTGGTTGGGACGAAATCTCACTGAGGTATCAGACATTTAGTCCCATAGAAATCCACAACAGCGGTTCCACAGGCCTTAACTTTTTGGATCACTGGTCTCATTAACTGTAATCTTCTGATCTTTATCGGTGATGCAAGTATGTCAGCAATCCAATCCTCTACTCGTCGGGTGGCTAGTTCTCTAAGCCTCCGCAACAGGGGATGCTTGATCAACTATATTCCGTAGATCGGCGCTCTAATCATATATCATTCGTCGATCGCCAATGGGTTCGACACTTAGAAAAAATTGTTGAAATTTTTCTTCTCTGCATCGGTTCTTCCTTCAACTAAGTTTCACCAATATACTTCACTAGACCTAGGCAGCTTCATCTTCTATCTGTCAGTGATCTCATCCTCTATTCATTGGTGATCCCAACAACTAAACTTTTCTGGTCGCCGATGATCTCATGCATTAGAAAAATTTTGGAAAATTTTCCACTGCATCGGCTGTCGGAGTGACTAGGAACAACTGCATTGGATGGTTAGTCTAATAGTCACCCGCAATGGCGGCAATCCAATAAACTGTGGGTTCCACGGCCACGCACCTAGTCGACGGTTAAAACCTCTATCTGTCGGGAGGATACTTTACATGACAGCCGCAATGGTGGATTCCTGAACAACTAAATCCTTCCAATGATGTTCATCGGTGGTTCAATCTTCTAAAATTTTCTGATGTTTTCTTCACTTAGGAAAAATTTCAGAAAAGTATCCCTCTTCGCATCGGCTCCTCAAACAACTAAGTTTCACTGATGTTTTGGCAATCTTCAGGAGATCTCCACTGAAACTATAGCTTCGCCTTCAACTATTTTTTGGTGAAACTTCCTTTATCCTCTGTTGACAGTTGTCGCTTCATCAGCTGCGCGATCAGCTTATTGGTGCCGATCGAAACAGCAAAACTTTGCCAATGGTCAGGGTCTGTATTGGACGACCGATAGACTAATCTGTCTGTTGCATTTTAAGGGCTTTCCACTAATTCTTCTGATGCGCCGATGCTTTGTCACTTAGAAATTTAAAAAAAAAATATCTTCCGTCTACCCCTCGTCAGATGGCGTTTCGACTATGCTTTTTGACGTATCAGGGAAGCTTCCCACTTAGTTCTCCGATGACTCGATGGCTCAACACTTAGACAAATCTTTGTGAATTTCCTATCTTTCATCGATTTTCTTTAGGGCACAATGCAATATGCCTCTGCTAACTTGTCTTTCATGGCCCATTCAGGCCCATGCTACAACTTTAGCTCTGATACCATACTGTAACATCCACGACCCTCCGACCGACGAAGAGGACGCTACCAAACCATCAAAAACCTCCGGGAAAATAGCCCCATGAACATGAACAGGCATATAATGCTGAAATAAAATACTAAACATACAAAGTACTAAGATGCGTACTCATACATATATTCAGCAGAATCAAAACATCATTCATTCATATACATATTCATCATAATTCATTAACAGTAAACATAAATGCAGAAGTAAGATAGACAAGGATACTTATCTCATGAATAACTTGCCCTGCAACTAGCTATGTCGCTGCAACGTTCCACCCAACCATAGGCCAACATGCTCATAAATCTCTCAGCAACACTGCCACACCCAAGTTGGGCATGATTCCCCAAGGAATAAGGGACTAAGCAGGCTTACACATAGCCAAGGTACACAAATCAGTCAAGCCCACACAATAGGGCTTATTAGGCTATCAAGGAGATGGGAGAAGCTAGATGTTAAGCTGGTGAGGTCATGGAAGAGCTAAGGATGCCTACACCAGAGCTAGCCTAACCTCTAAGACACCCACACAAACCCAACACCAGGAATCAGTCCCTTAGGCCTTGACTTTCCTTGTCAGTTCTCTTCGAGGGTTATGGAGAAGAAAGCCAGCCATCTGACTCTGTCTATGTGGATCCCCAAACCCAGGTTTCTCAAGCATACCCAGTCTTCAATCCTACTCCACATAGTCTGAAGACCAACCACAACATGCATGTAGCAAAGCAACAATTAAAGCTTGATAGGGGAAGACAAATCCTTGAATTGTTCTTGGCCCTATCCTGGCCAAAATGATTCCACAACAACCTACAACTGCCCAAATCTCAAAGGCAACTCAGCCAACCAATGTGGGGAAACAACAGCCAATGAACAACAAGTGAGAACCATAGTCCACGATCAATAGTGAAATGTTTGGACAACTACCCAGTTCGAACAGGGACACAAGCAGGAAAAACGATCCCCATCATAGACAGGAGGAAAACATCTCACCAAGGAAACCACGAAAAACATCACACAACCTAGAAACAAGAGAGAAGTTCTATTCTCAATCCTAGACAAGGGAAAAATAGGTACACAGACAACAAATCAATGTGAGTAACACACATACACACAGCCCTTGGCGTGAATGGCTTACACAGTATGATAATGGGAAAAGGGAAAACGATCCCCTGCATGAATGGGAGGAAGAACAGATCCACAGACCAGCACCCGCAAGAGAAGGGAGAATGAACCCCTAATCAATGGATTGTAATCCGTTGTATCCTTGCTCTGCCTGAGGAAAATGAACAACCCATGATCCAAGAGAGTGGACAAATCGGTCAGCATCCCAAACGACGCATGAGGAGAGCACTCCCAGCCCTTACGTGACTGAACCAGCTTGTGGAGGTGCATGGGGGAAACCCTGCCAGCCACCCCTACTCAGCATTAACTTCCTCAACTAAATAGTGGTTTAAGGTTTGACACATGGATTTTCTCCAATAGCTCCCACAGGTTAGAAAATGCCCCCCTTAACCTTAGGAAATCATGCCCTTTTCATTTAACATTGCACCATCGTAGCTAGCTGTAGGTTTATTTTAATTAATGTGCATATTTACATGATGCCAAACTATTGTGTGTCGGATAGCACGATATACTATCGACAACGATCCCAATTGCCGAAACATAACACAATCAAATTTATGGTGGGCCTTTTTCCTTTAGCTCCACACCATGATTAATTACAACATATACATCATGAATCTTTTAATGCAACCCGGGTCAGAACCGGGGATATTACAATAGATCTATCATCCAATTCTAATACCGTGGGGGTTGGTATAAGATGAGTGAGTCCCAATTTTTTCGTAGTCTCAATGGTCATGACATTTCTTGGTGTGCCCAAATAAACTAAAACATTGGGGATCTTAGTGGACCCTATATGTACTGTAACAGTGGGATTTCCGGGATCATCGTATTTATCCAGGGGACTTTTCCCCATCATCAATTCAAACAATTTCTCAACTAGGTGAAATGTAAGAGGATCCTTGGGATTCCTTCTTGGTTTATTTACGCACAGGTGTTGGCTCGCCAAATTGACACTTTTTGGTACCTCTTTACACCCTCCATATACACCTTTGATCTCTTCATTTAATCCTTTTATCCCACAAATCCTTCTACATTTTCACATATTCACCCAAAATATTCAGCAAGTTATTAAGGTATGATAATTCATTAATTTCCTTTAATTTAATGTTTAAATGTTATTTCTAGAAGGATTTGTGACTAATTACGTTTATGCAGCATACTTTGATTTCTGCAGTACACATTGGTATTCAATAACCCTTGTATATTATGAAGATTCTCCACACGTGGCCAGTTTGTTCAAACAAACTCGAGCCTATCCATCTTCAATATCACCGATGACTCATGCACAATCAATCCAATCTTCATCTCTAGGCACTACATTCCATAGAGATGTAGATTTGCTATAAGATGAAAAAGAAAATAATATCTCGAGCATGAAGAAGTTACATATTTTTGCATGATGTAAATAGTTGTGTCATTAATAGAAGATATAGTTCGTGGTTGTAAAATCGGAATTGGTTATCTCAACCTGCGAGCTATATAAAGGGAGCCATAGATCAAAAATAGGAGAGTTAGAAGATGTAGAGTGATATGTATAGAAGTATGTAAACATAGATATGTATACAAAGATGTTCGGATAGAGACTGGATAATGAACAAGAACATTTGCGTTTCCTTAGTGCTGGTTTTCTGAATTGAACAGAGGTCAACTTATATAATGTTATTTATGTTATTGTAAGTAGTGATGTATATGTCTTTTAGATTGTAATCAATTAGTTTTCTATTGTTATTATTTTCTTCATCTTAGAATTATGTTTGCTGCTTAGAAGTTAGTCTGAAAGTTGATTAAGGACTTGTGGCTTTCTTGGTAAGGATCCACCAAGAAGACCATGAGCCCTTCTCCTGTAAATTCAGTTCTTGTATAGAGTAGATATGATAATTGTTATTTTCTATCTTTATTAAAAAGAAGAATTGTAGTTAGTAAGCTTGTTAAGTGACTGTAAAAATAGATTTTGGAAGTTAGTCATCTTATTGTGTGATAGTTATGGAATAATATTCATAGCATTGGTTAGTTTAGAACCGAGCTTGGCCAATAGTATAGGTTAATTTAAAAAGTAGTGTTTTAAATACTTAGTATTGTAGGTTTGATTTGTTTGCTGTAAATTCAAATTATGAGTTTGAAAGTCATACATTAGGTCTGTAAAACTTGGTTTCCAATAAAATAGACTTCTTTACACTTTCCTTTTAAATTGTAGGATATATAAATGGCATTTATTTCTTGTAGCTTAGATCTCATTTCAATATTATGATGTTTATATAGTCCTTCATTTTAAGTTAGCAACTGGTTGCATATAGACTAGATTGTAATTCCTTTTGATGCATTTCCAGTTCATTATTTGATTCAGTGTTAATAGAGTAAACTGCTTTAATATTGTTGAATTTAATAATAATTAGTTTCAATTCTGGTAGTTCTTATTATGTTATGAATTTATTTAATTTCCAAATTTCCTTTCAAATTGCAATAGGTAATGATGTTTTCAAATTATGAATTGTATTTGAATTATCTTGTAGAGTAAATGTAGTTGTTAAATTGTTTTAAAATTCTTGTATTCTAGTTATTACATGTATGAGTCAGCTGGCCCGAGATCATCTAGAATAATAAACTTCATTATATTTTCTCCTAAAATTATAGGACATACAAATGGAATTTATTTTCATTTTGGTTTAAAGCTGTAAGCTTATTCAATTCTATTTTTAAAGATTAATTGTATTTATTCTGCAAATTATATTTACTCTGTTTTAGTCTTAAAATATAAATTAGTTTGTAATAGTTTTGGTCACAGAAATAGTTCATTTTTAAGATGAATCAGTAAGCTCTGGAATAGAATTAAAACTTCTTAAAATCCATTAATGTAAGAAGAATTTTCTAAATTATACATCAACTTCATAAGTTTTCTTTCTGCAACTTACTCTGTTTTCTGTGTCTTAGTTCATTTTCTGCAACTTATTTTGTTTTCTGTGTTGATAAATAGTTTTTTGTTTATTTCAATTTTATGAGTTATGTTAGATAGTTCTTAGTTTATGCTTCAGTTTTAGAATTGTTTTGAAGATAGTTTAAAGAGTATTTTCATTTCTGTAATTATGATAGGATATGAATTTGAATGTTTTGTAGACGTGAGAGTATTCTAATTAATATTAGGACTTTACATTTGAATAAGTTTTATAGTTGTTAGATCAGGAGTCTTCTTATTTTGCACCTTGAATAAATTCTTAGATTAGAATAATCTAGATTAGGGTAGATTAGATTAGGATAGGCTTTAATCTTGCATATACAGTGTTTGCATCTCACAAGCTTACCTTCGTGGGTTGACAATTAAGTGTTTTATTTTATAGTGCATATTAAGACCCGACAACAGGTCCCTAATAGTTTTAACATAGATAGTTACATCATGCATGCCTTGCAATAGAGGGATCTTAACGCAAATATTTTTCAATTCCCCTAGAAGGTTAAAGCATGGTTTCTCTTCTTCCTTCTGTAAGACCAATCACTCAGGGTATGGTGGATTTATAATGATTTGTATAGGGGAATTCCTAATGTGTTTCTCCACAGGTGTTTTAGTATTTGTTTAATCATACTCAAGAACAAGGATTGTTGTACGGATTGGTCTTTCCACTCGTTCAGGGATTATTTATTTTGTCATAGGGGGTGGAACATACTCAATGATAATGGGTTCCACCACCCTCCCAGAACATAAATGTAATTCATTGCATGGTATAGGGGTTATAGAATAAGATGGCATGTTAAATGGTTCAATTTACTGCACTGCCTTATTGTTGGGGTTAGGATTAGGTTGAGAAGGCAGCTGAGGTGGTAATGGTATGTTAATTGGTGTCGAGTTACAGGGAGTTGCACTTGTGGCTGCTGGAAATGTTGGTGAGGGAACTATTTCGCTAGATAAGGATTTCTCCAGTTTGGGGACCAATGAGTTGGTTGATTTGGCTGAGATGACTATGACATCCATGGTGTCGGATATTGAATTGTAGGTTTAGTAGATGGGTGTCATTTATTATTGGGATGATATTGGGAGGATAATTGATTATTCATATTATTCCAAGAATTAAAAGGGTTGACAAGATTTGGGTGAATACCTAGAACATGTGGTTTCCATGGATTCTCCTGCGAAATGAATTATGCTTGTTCTACATCTACAGTTGATTCTTGAAGGAACACCTTAAATTTTGTAAATGAAGGGATATCCTTGGTATTATGTTCCAAACCACAGATACCACATACCTCAAATTTGTCACGAGGACATCCCCTTAATGGATTCTTATGTCTGCACTTCGGAAAAAATATATGAAATGCCAGATCTTCCAAATCCTTCCTCTTCTTTTAATTTAAGAAATCTAACTGTGAAGAAATAGAACTCATGATATTAGTTTTAAAGTTTTCTATAATATTACCTATTTCCACTCACATGGCTCCACCACTGGCTAATTTATGCACTCTTGTAGGGGAATGTTGGTTCCTTGTGCTTGTTCTAGAAGACCCTCTAGAGTACCTTCGGCACAGATGCATAGTATGATAAAAGGATTCCCTTGATATATCCCCCTTCCCTATAAAATTGAGCATATCTAGACAATATTCTCTAATTCCTCGCAATAAAATGATTTTGAGAACATCCCTTCCAGTATCAACATCACCAGATCTTTGCAAATTGTATAGGAGTCTTTCCACGAAGACTTCCAAAATTCCGTCCTCTTTCTGAATCATTTTGAACATTTCTTCCCTCCTATCCTTGGTCTGACAATAATCCTAGTATTTTTCAAGAAATACATGTTTCATCTGGTATTGGGTTGTAACGGTCTCACCACCCAGGCTCATAAACCAACACAAGGGATTTCCCTTTAAGGTAGGAATAAATAGTTTCAACTTCTGTTCACTGGTGGTATAGTCATAACTTCGATAGAGAATGTGTAATTTGAAGAGGAACTCATCTGGATCTTCAATAGAATTTCCATGAAAATTAGGAAAGGCAAAGGGTTAAATATTCTTCATAGGAGCCACCCCAGTCGACTGTCAAATGGGGAATTCAAGTGTCACAACAGTTTCTCCATGCTGATCATTACCCTTTTCTCCCACCGCATATTCACGATCATTAGGGTGCATCTAATTTTCTCTATTCTCTTGATTATTTATGTTTCCCTCTTCTTTATGGTCCTCTCTTTTTCTATCTTCCACTAATCCCTATCGATAGTCCATCCACTCCTCCTTAGTTGCTTCATGCTTGTTGATCCTATAAAATTCCTCTTGGACCCTTACGTGGCACAACACTTCCTTTATCTTCTAGAGACCACATTTTGGAGGTATGGATAAGAGCATCTACAACATTATCCAAGGTTGATACTGATGATTCACATCCAGAGAGAATAGAGCTTCCCCTTCCCATGGATGATATTTGAAATCAAGCTCCCATATAGGAGTCATCCTGAGTGATAATTTCGTCAATAAATGTTGCTCTGCCGAATCCTGGATTATGACCATGACCTCCTCCACCTGCAAAGTTAGTGCTTTTGGGGATTTCATAATATTTTCTTCTTGTATTCATGCAAGCAAGCTTAAATAAACATACCTTGTTTCTACAGCAGGAACCCATTCGGTCTATTGAAGTAAGCACATCTCCTGCATCTTATCATCCATGAAACTTCAAAAATCAAGGAAGCTAAATAAATAAAATGCAACTAATCAAATACTATCTATGTCTACTAATTACCTTCCCCAACAACGATGCCTAAATGTTGGTCATTATATTTTCTCATTAATTAATTAATAAACAGAGTGATGAATATTTATTTTCAACCCAGGGAAGTCTGTTTATTTCAAAGGTAACCACACAAAATCTATGCATAAACAATCTGTAACTGATCAATCAACTAAACTACACAATCTTGCTAATTTTCTAGTTTATGCGCTGCTTTATTACTTAATCCAGATTCAACACTAATTCAATTGCCAAGATATTAAAGTGTTCTCAATCCTTCTAATATATTAATTACGGGAATGATTGCTTCAAAAATAAGCTAAAGTGCTTTTTCAAGAAGTTAAATCGAGAATCATCACCCAGTTTAATAATAAAGAAGAGTAACGTTTCTTCTCTATCAATTCATATTCCATTATCATATCAACGGTTCTCAAAAAGTAAGGAACACAGTAGCAGAGCACAACTGCATCAACAACAATCAATCATACACTTGCAGAAAGAAAACTATATGCTATTCAATCAACTATTTCAGGACACCAAAGAAATTAAACATAGAAATCCTACGCTTAATCTTCAAATTGTTCCATCACACCACATAAATTAAACTCAAAAATCCTATGCTTAATATTCCCACTGTTGTAGCACACCAAAGGAAATTCTAATTACGATTCCACACACAAAATCAAATAGTGAAAATAAGAAGTTAATTATCTCGATAACTCTGAGACAAGGTGGGCCCTTTCATTCTAATAGATATTCTGCTAGGAAATAATAAAAAACAATACATAGTAAATTAGGAAGATAACGCCAATTTTATTAAAGATGAAGTCCAGTTACAGAATTATCCACACCCACTGTCACAAGACTTTCTTCAAAAATAAGCCTAACCTTGTGAACCATGATGTCATCCCTTTAATAATAAATAGAGTGATTCAAGTACTTTTAATTCAAATAGCCATGAATATCAAAGATCTTCAGGTTGTCGAATCATCATTTTGACAATAGAAACATTTTTGGTAATAATTACATTCAAGTGAAACCAGTTTCAAAACATTAACACCTTTGATGATTCGAATTGAACCAATACCGCAGGAGTCTGATTTGACCATGTGGAATATAACTAGAGTTGTTACCGCAAATGTCTGAACAAGAATATTGGGGATGTAACGGCTGATCATGAACTATTCTTATCCTTGTGTATTATCAAGTTGATACACCCAAATTTCCCGCAGTTTTGGTTGCTTCATAAATTTATCACAAATTAGATCATTATGAAACAAAATCATAATCATGGGTAAAATTCTAGGCATTAATAAAACAACAATAAATAATTATACCTTCTTGGAAACATGTTTTTTCTTAGGAAAATATATCAAATTGGGTCATATTAGTATAGGAAAACATGGAAAATGATCATAAAAGGAATGAGCAAAAAGGGGCATTTCCAAGGCCCAACAAGTGGATGGACCACTATATAAAGGACTCTCCATGGGATACTTTTGGTTGTAAGGTGGGAGCATGGATGTAATCAAAACGATAATTCCATCGACAGTATGTGATGCCCCTAGTGGGTCCTTATGAGCAGATTCGTCATGAGGAGAATCTAGCATGATAGTATAAAGATAACCTAATTGCGCATATATCAAGTCAAACTATTGATATTTAAGGATAGCTTCTTCCTCCATCTGTGGGTGTTTGGATGAAACATCCTTGGTGATGGAGGGGATGAGGGACTTGAGAAACTAGCTAAGAAATATCTGATCGTCTAATTTGATTTTGCATAGACTACATCATATATGCCACTCATGGATGTGGTCCATGATATGGGTAGCAGCGTTTTGGTGACAAGATAAAATGATTTCATTGCCAACTTTGTACTTCACGAGAAGCTAAAGGAAATTAAAAAAGGTGGATGTCACAGATGAAAAGGTGGAATGGGTGTTGTTGTATTTTCTTCTTCCCTTTGACCCAGGTTCAGTCCATTTTTCTTAGAGAAACAGATCCCAAGATATCAACCTGACATAACAAGGATTGGTCGGAATCACCGATGATGTAGATGGAGTCTCACCTGAGATATTTTCCTTATGGGTAACTAGAAGAACCAGGTTTCTTCAGTTGGGTAGGGGATTTCCTGTCTCTTAGTGACATGTCAAGGAACTTGACTAAGGCTTATGAGTGGGGTTTTGACACTTAATATACACATCCAAGTTGCAACAAGATTCCTCTTTGTGCAAATATTATATCATCAACCCAATGCAACATAAGTACATTCACACATTCATAATAACAATGCAACAGATATCAATACACTCTTTGTAAGAAAATACCTAGGAACTCACTCACAACAACATATATACATGCAACTTTAAAAAAATTGTGATTTATACATCCAACACAGTAGTTAATGTGGAAACCCATCTGGGAAAAACCACAAAGGCGCTCTTCATCTGGCATGATAAATGTATGCAAATTTTTTCTGTGCACTAATCTATATACTATGTTCTAAATATTCTTCTTTATCTACACAAAATATTTCTTCCTCCCATGCTCTATTATATTCTCTTATATTCCCTCCCAACTTGACTCTACTAACAATTCGCACAAAACCTGGATCGACTCAACTTATCCTACATTTATGCGCACTCAGCTGCAAATACTCAATTCCATGGACTTAGAAAACTAACAGACAACAATAACATGAGAGAGTATAACAATGGAGAAGAGAACAACAGAGAAGAGAACCCACATACAACTTGGGTTCCTCCTTTTATAGAATCTTTACATGTCTCTTCGTTGGTCGAATTCCTATACTTAGACAACAGGCTATCTTTCATATTCTATAAATACATGTTAGTAGGAATTAATGGCCCAAATTACAAATATGATTTCGTCCATGCAGTTTCTGTTAAATCTGGACACCATCATCCCCATGATCTTCCTGAGACATCGCTTTATGGTCATTCTGCCCTACTATCATTTTCTACCCATTATACTATTGCATGCCTTCTGGTACTGTTATTCTATCACAACTTTCCTTGTCACATTCCTTTCTTGTGTCGCACATATTCGTTATGTTGCACATCTTCTTCTATCATGGATTTTGTATTTTCCTCTTAAACTTATTCTTTCCTTAACTCCTTCTTATTTATCTACTTTTGTCTCTCCCCATTTTTCGTATTTTCCTTCATCTGCTTTTCCTTCCTTTTGTCATTTCCTCTATCGCAGATCCTTTCTCTTCTTATTCCTTAGATCTTTGCATACTTAAGAATAATTCTAAATGAATTCTGATTTCTTTTTCCTCAGCCCAACAGGCCCCCAACACTCACCAGTGGCTCATCCCAAGCCACTCAAAGATATTCCTCCATTTCTTCACTTGTTCTAACTTTACTATGAAAATCTTCCAAGATTTCATTACTTTCTCTGCTTCTAGCTACACTTCTTCCTCCGTCTTTTGCAATTTCTCCATAAGGTAAAAACTGGCATGTTACAGTGTTATCTTCGCTATTGATACAACTGCTTGGTACACTTTCTATTGTACATACTAAATGATGCATGATACTCTTTCAGCTTCTTCCTGCAGCTCTTCAACCTTATATTCACGGTGTTGTTGTTGTGTGTGCGACACTGTTACTTGTTGTTGAAATTTTCTCATCTCTACTTCCTTAGCCATTTACTGCACTAAAGGTAAATTATTCATCTCATTCCTTATCTGGGTAATATTGGCTTCAACTGTAGTCAACTCCTTTGCAAGTTTTTCTAATTATGCATCATCCATCAATGCATCCCAAGCCTGAGATACTTGCTCGACAACATTAACACATAATGCTTCAGCTTCTTCTATAGTATTCATAGCCTTAGTTGTTTCTTACCTTCTTTCCTCCAACACCTCTAGGGGTGTGCTTGGTTGCACCTTCTTTTCAAGTTCTATGACCTTTTTCTGAAGGTTGGACGCTATATTTCCAAGTCGAATGAACTTGGCCTCCATAACCATTTGTGATGTAATTCTTTCATCATTAAAATATGTGAAGGAAATATTTAAAGCACTGTCAAGCCTAAGCTTTTTTGCTTCCCATGTTTTTTCTTTCTGCCCCATTTCCTACATATTTCTCTTTGTTTTATCAAGAACCTTTTGGGATTTCTTCACATGCTTAACCAAGGCGATTTCGCTTACTTTGATTTCTATGAATGTAGGTTTCTGTAATGCATATACCTCAGTTAGTCGCATCTTCAAAAAATCTATAGTTACTTGGCTTGTGATTTTTGCCACATCATTAAATTATGGGATTCCCATATCCATTACTTCTCCTATGACTTATACCCTGATTGGTGGAACTAGTCTTGGCATCTCAGGTTCTGGTGCTTTGGAAGGGATGGGTTCATCCTATGACTCAACTACATGAGGCGTATAATCCATTGCAACTCTAAATTGTTTGAGATCTTCACAGAGTATGCTCAACCACTCCATAATACTAGTTGTTAACTCGGTTGGTCACCTGTCGATATTTTGAAAACTTGCTTGCACAAATTCTTATAGTGCTTCTCTTAATGATTCCAAGTCTTCCCCATCCATACTGAAGATATTGGCTTGTTTCCAAGCCTTCCTTTTCTTACGCTTAGACTCCCCTTTTTCTTCTTCTTCCTGATTTCTCTGTTCTCCCACCGGTCAATCCACGGGAGTCTTGGAATCACTCTATCCTAACTCAGGATTTTGTGCATCTTCTTGCTGGTTCCCTTTTTTTCTTGCTTGTCTTGTGATGGTTGTTTGTCTTGATCCAAATCCTCATCCACTATCTGGGCTTCTTGCATAGGTAGGCACCATTATTTTGGCCATTATTTGGTAATGGCTTCCACTTGTTCTTCTTTCATTATAAACTATATCACCAACCATTATCGATCTAGGTCTTGTCGCAGTTGTATGACATCATAATGTTGGACGATTTGAAATCTGTTGATATGGAGAAATCACGCAACAGTGTCATCATAAAGTATTACCTCCTTCTACACTTGATTCCTCAAGGCTTCTCCATGCATAAAAAAATCAATATTACTATATGTTTGTTATACCAAAATCCTATCACCATCATGTGATAAGACCTTTGACATACCTACTTGCCCTGAATCTTGACACTTGGAGTGGAAACCCATGCTAATTGTTAATATTTCATGAAAATTCCCAGTACCATGCTTTCCCTGTTGTCTAGGAGTGGTACCTTGTTTGCACTGCCTATCCCTTGTTGTCCACAAGTGGTGCCACCGCTTATGGCCCTTACTCCATAAGCGTTTCTTACCAGAACCGCTCTGTCATTGAAGGAGAAATGCAGTACCCTGGGTGAAAAGGGAAAAAGAGAAGTTTCTCGAGGCTTCTAGATGATGAGCCTCGTGTCTTCCCTTATCCCTATCATTATGGGTCAGTTGAGCTCGAGATCCCTCATCCTAGGATCTTAGAGGCCACCTCATCCATTAATCTCTCAACCATCCCTATCCATCGAGCCTTATAAATACAAGCTCATATCCATGGTTGAGGGAGAGAACTCTTAAGGTATTGTTATGCTGTTGGATTGATTACTTGGCCCAAGCCACTGGAGAGCATAGAGAGTTAGATTTGGATCTTATGGGGATGAGAGTGCTTGTTTTCATGCAGATGCATGTCAACACTAAGGCTTCATTGTAAACTTCTCCATTTTTATCTTAATGCAAGTTGATTTCCGTCCCACATTATTGTTGTTGTTTGATTTCACATGTATCTTGTTATATTCCTTAGTCACTAACATGGATCAGTAGATTATATTCTGGCAGCTTTGATGTGTTTGTGTGTTTAAGCTGATTGTAGGTACATAGGGTTACTATCAAAGCATCACATTCCAGGTATCTATGGCATCCAGGGAGGGTCTTCAACCTCTGTCCTTCATCTGTTTTGGATCTGAACCATTCAAACTAGTGAAACACGTTACTATCTGTAGAAGGTGAAATATTCCAGCTAACAAATCTGGTGACTCCGCTGGGGAATAACTATATGTATCAGTTGTTCTGATCTTCCTCAGTTCTCAACTCTTGTCTGAATCTAGGCTCTTTCTCCAACTCTCTTCATTCATATTTGCTTTCTGACTTAGTCAATTTGGGTTTGAAACTTCTAGATCTATTCAGATCTGAGTCAATTCGACCTTTTATGCTCTATTTCCATACTCAATCTAGCATTTTTTTCCTTGATATAGTCCTTTTCTGACTTGATATATCGTTCTCTTTGTGTTTTGGTCTTCTACAGGGAACTGCACCTGTGCAGTGTACGAGGTACGGTACCACCGCCTAAACAAAGTGGGAAGCACAGGGTGCCACTACATGTATCCCATTGGTGAGAAGTGATGCTAGGATAGAACCACCCTGTCAACACCCGAGAAGCGCGGTGCCAGGTAGGCATCATTCCAAGTCCTTTTTCCCTCATTTTTTTTGTAAGAATTTGAGTTGTGTTGGTTTCAGTCCTACACTGTCAGGCTTGTGTGATAGAATTTGATGCTTGTGGCTTGAAAAATTTATGGTTTAAGATTGGTTTGATTCAGAAATTCAAAATCTAGATTAGGTTTTTTTATTGTTCATTTGCTTCTATGCTTGTTGGTTGTGTTTGCGAAAGGATTTCTTGTTTTCTGAAAAGATTTGGGTGTTAGTAAGATCTCTTTTCATTTATATTATATAGACTAGAAGAAGAACACTAGATTAGCTTCTAGGTTTCATTTCTTGTTTGCATAGTAAACTTCTTTTTCCTTCCTTTAAAAAAGAAATTTTTTGACTGAGACTAGGTTATCATCATTGAGCATTGGACATTGGTTCTTTGATTGGCTTTACGAGCTTTCAGGATCTTCATGTTCTTTTGTCTCTTATGCATTTAGAACTATCTCAATCAAAATAAAAAATATGGTAGTTTTAAGTTATATTTGCTTATGTTTTAAGAAAATTGAAAAAATAGAGTGCATTTGCATATAGTGTGCTTTTTGTTTTTCTTTTAGGAAAAGAGATTCTTCCCCTTCTTATTGCTTTCGGAAAAGAGAAATCAGTTTGGAAAAGTACGGCTTGTCTTTGATTTTGTGTTCAAGTATGTTGTTTGGAAGTATTTTTTTGTTTTGAAACAAAAGAAAATGCTCTCTTTCCCTCCAGTAAGTAGGCATACTGAACGGTAAAGTGAAATATTTCCACAAACATACTGCATGGTTTTACTTTTCTGTCAAAACATCATGCATTCACCTAACTGTCCACTTTAAAATTAACAGTAGTTATAGGTTAAAATAATGTAGGAATTGGAGTGATAGGTTAGAGATGTGTTCAGGCGTCGTTAAGTGTAGGAGTTGTCGTTATTTGTCTGCATTACATCCTGGGACTCACGCGGTTCTTCCACATACCATCGGTATATTGAATGACCTTTCATGTACCCTTGAGGTATATAGAAAGGTACTTCACATACTTGATTGTATATCGGAAGGCCCCTTATGTACGGTTATTAATTAGACATCACTACTACCGATTCGAGCTCCCACATACCTTGATTATATTGGGAGACCCCACTAGGATACCCTATCCATCTGAGAAAAGCCCTTTGGCCGTCTTTCTTGGAGCCATACACTAAAAACAACATTCGGGGAGATTACTATGCATGTACCCTCGAGGTATATCGTGAGTGGCACCTTCTTGACAATCCTAGTGAGAGACCTGACTTTTTGAAATCCTCCTATCATTTTAAGTGTGCTTGTTTTGACCTATAGCTTGTGTAGGGAAAAAAAAATTGGTGTGTTTTCTAGAGTTTCAGACCCTAGGTTAGATAGGAACTGTACAAACTGGATGATTTAAGACAGTCTAGAAGAGTATGGTGCTTGCCACCCGATTTTAATCCTTGTTCAGGAAAAAATCCAATGGAAGCTATTGATCAAGGAGCTGCTACTACCTCCCAAGTGGGAGATAATGTGGTTGCAGAAAGTGGAGTACCATATTCTTCACACTCGCCTCCCTTGGTCCAACAACCTTCTCGGGGAAATACCTCATTCCATTCTCCCATGGAAGGTCATGTTGACGATACAACCCATCTAGATTATGGTCCCAATGCTCCATTTTGGGATACCTCTGTAGGACAGGCCATTGCCTCATTTGGAACCCGTTTAAACTATTATGAAGATGAAGAATAATGTAGGCAATACCATGCTTCCATTCTTCATGCGCAGGATATTGACAAGAAAATAGATGAACTATTAGGCTCGACACCATCACGTTCCACATCTTTTCCTATGGGATATCGTTCACTTGCCGATTCTATGAGACCCATTGAACCGATTATAGATCGTGTAGTAACACCACACAACCCAGGTCAAATTACCACCCCTATCACCTCTCATGTTATGTATGTTCCTAATCCTCCTAGGTCTTCTACACCTGGGGCCCAACCTTCAGCTCCCTTTTCGTCAGTACCTTCTAGTGCCGGGGGGAAACCCCCGGCATGACCTATGTTATCTGGCACCAGAATTGTACCTAGTCAAGGGCAGACCTCTAACATAGAACCATCTATAGTTTTTCTCCCTCCCACCCATACTGATGTGGTTAATCCCCCGTCTAGTTCAGGTCAGCCCTTGGGGACAGAACCTGTAACTGTTCAAACTTCTAGAGGTTATGGTTATCAAATACCTATAGGTAATCATCCACCCAATCCTACAGGAATTCCTTATGCTAGAATTCCATACCATAGTAACACTTTTACGCCATGGGGGGAACCCAACTGGTCTTACATGCTAGCTATGGGAGGGATACCTATACATACTGTGGGAGGTGCCGAAGGACCGCCTTATGGAGGTCCTCCCCGTGGGGGACCTAATGGTCCTGGAGGATCTAGAAACTTTCCTCCTTATGTTCCTAGTGGTCCTAGTGGTCCTGGGGGTCCTAGTGGATTTCCTCCTTATGGATCTGGAGGGTCGAGTGGCCCTCCTCCTAGTGGTTCCAGAGGCTCTGGAGGTTTACCTCCTGGTGTCTCTAGAGGGTCTAGTGGTCCGCTTCCTAGTGGTCCTATTATTCCTAGTTGTACTGGTGGTCCTGGTGGTCCCAGTGGCCCTAGTGGTCCTCCTCTGGGAGGCCCTAGTGGTCCTAGTGGTCATGATCCCAAAAATCAACCCCCTACGGGCAGATTTTCTGTCAGTTATTCATCACAACAACCTGTTTTTAAGTCAACTTATGGTCCTACTGGTAATTATATGCCATATCAATATTACCAGTATGTGCAACCCAACTGACAGTTACCTTTCCTAGCAAATTTGGACTTGCTTGACTTGTCTAAGTCGATTAATGACCCCATTTGACACAATCCCTTGTGGCCTCCCATTCCAGTAAAGTTACCATCGGATATTCTGAAATTTGATGGGAAGTAGGGAGACGATCTGAAGAACCATGTTATGACATTCCATTTATGGTGTTCTTGAAAATCCCTCATGTGTGACTCCATTCAGTTACAACTCTTTCAGCAAACTTTGACAAGTATAGCCGCGAAGTGGTACATTGAACTCCCACAAAATTCGTTTGTAGATTTTGGCTCATTGGAAACCGTGTTTCTTACACACTTTCAGCTCCCTATTCGTTATGAAATGGGCACTGATCTTTTAACTTCTCTTTGATAGAACACCTCCACCCACATATCCAATCACATTCATGAGTGGAGAAGGCAGAGAAGGCTTATTAAGGCCCCTATTCTAGATTAGTTATTAGCTGATTGGTTTACCAAATCCTTGTTGCCTCCTATTGCCTGAGATGTGGCTATGGGCAGTGCCATTACTGAAGAGAAGGATATTAGTCAATATCAGTACCTAGACTTGGTTTATTCCCAGTCTGGAACTCTTTATGACCTGATTCCTCAAGCTCCTCGCCCCGGCACCGATCTCACCAAGCCACCAATAGAAGTACCTGTTGATGGGATTGTTGGTTCAATCTAGCCCCTGTCTGCAGTGAAACCTGCCAAGCAACCCCAAACTTCCACCCTTACTCCTTCAACTCCTAAGGTTTCTGCCAAGGTCAACTCTATTCAAAGTACTCAAACCTCGGGTAATAATTAAAAGAAAGGTAAAAATAGAAATAAAAAACTTGGAAACCAACAGGAGACTCCAAGACCAACCAACAGTGATAACAATAAAGTGAAAATGAAGGAAAAATATCCATGTCTGCTATGCGGGGGTGACCATTTTTCAAAGGAGTGTCTCCATCGGGATGAAATCTCCCAGTTTCTGAAGTCCAATCCCGCACTTGCAGTACTTACAGATCATTTTGCCTCTCAACAACAACTGATAGACCACATGTCTAATCAGGGTAACTCTAGTTCATCAGAGGAAATTTGTATGATGTCCTCAGATACCATCAATTTGAAAAAACAAAGTCAGAATTATGACAAACCCACAGATAAGAAAGAAGACCATTCTTCTTCAGGAAAACTTCCCTCTACTAGTTCTCCACAATCCTCTTCTACTGTCCCCTTATCTATCAAGAAGCCTATTCTCGACATGAGTTTGAGCCCACCTAAGAGTACTCTTCGGAAGGTTGTCTTTAATCCCAATGCTCGAGCTACTCAATTTTATAATTTGGTTGAAGATCTCGCTGAGGCACCTTGTGCGATGTCTACCTTTGAAGAACTCCAAAGTTGCCCTACACAGCGCAAAAACTTGTTGACCGCATTAGGAGCTTTAGACACGGATAACACTAACTTGATTCATTTCAATGTTGAAAACTATAAGCCTAGATTATCGCATACAATTGCTTTTCATATCATTACAAAAGTAGTGGGAAAGAAAGTTTTTTGAACGGTACTAGATGAAGGAGCTTCAACCTTGGTTTTGTCTCTGACTTGTTGGAAGGCTCTCAGCTCTCCCAAGCTTGTAACATCACCTATGACCCTCAAGGCCTTTGACAGATGGGGTTTCCAACCCCATGGTCTCATATTAGCGCTAGCGGTCGAGCTGGGGGGAAAAAATGTTTCCATTCAAGTAGAAGTGGTAGATGCCCCTTTAGATTACAACCTCCTTCTAGGAAGAAATTGGTTCTATGCCATGACTGTTGTTGCCTCAACAGTATTCCGAACAGTCCAATTTCTGCATCCAGGGATAATTTTTACTATTGAATATCTTGATTTTTGTACACTGGATGTTACTACCTCCATGGCTAATAACATCCCCATGTTAGGCCAGTCCCTTCCTCCTTACCAGTCGATTGGGGTAGGCATGTTAAAGGATTCATCCCTTATGGGGATTTTTCCATCTACTCCTCCTAGCATAGATACCGTGACAGTCCATATGATCGCCTCATTTGATTATGAGCCTAAGGGTAAAAAAGTTGTTGAGTCCACCTCGTTGAGTCTACATGAAGCTATGTATGAAAACATTCAAACCTTTTCCGATGATCACATGTATGATCTTCATCTTGTTGCTTCAGATCCTTACCATGTAATGTACTAGTTAGAACCTTCTCTTAATGTTCTATATTATCTCTCTTAGACTTTTCCTTCCAATGAGTCCATTATGGACATCATGAATACGAATGAGACCATTTGGGAGGATCACCATCATAGATCCATGTTCCTCCCCAACACTAGTTTGGTTATCCATGATTTTACATCCTTGTTTCCTACTGATATTGTCAATGCACCCCAAATTCCTATATTGTTGCAAGATACAGATTCTGAAGGAAATCTTTGCAACATTACTCAGACGAATCTGATTGACATATCAACCAAGCTTGATACTATCAAGCATGTTCATGTTGGGAAGAACTGCTTAGCAGATGAATCTGAAGCATACAGGGCACTTTTTAAAGAATTCCATGATATTTTTTCCTGGTCCTATGAAGATATGTTGGGGATTAGCCCATCCATTATGGTCCATGAGATTAAAACCTATCCCACAGCTAAAACGGTTAGGAAAAAACCAAGGCAAGTCCATCCTCAAAAGGCCGTACCTATTAAAACTGAAATTGAGAAACTTCTCAAAGCTAGGTTTATTTATCCTGTACCCCTAACAAAATGGGTATCGAACGTTGTTCCTGTCAATAAAAGTCAGGGCACCATTAGAGTCTATATTGACTTTAGGGATTTAAATAAATCTTGTCCCAAGGACAACTTTCCTACCCCACACATTGATTAGATTATTGAAAACTGTGCTGGAAGTGTCATCTTTTCATTCATGGATGGATTCTCTAGCTATAATCAGATTGAGATATTACCCTCTGATCAGCATAAGACGACATTCATTTTCCCATGGTGAACCTTTTCATATAAGAAGTTACCTTTTACTGCAGCCACGTTCCAGTGTGGAATGTCCTATGTGTTTCATGATATTAAACATATTGTTGAACCATACCTTAATGACCTCCCTGCTCATTCACAGAGATGGGAGGACCACCCTGGTCATCTTAGAGACATATTCCTGAGATGCTGTCATTATAATATATGGCTCAATCCGCATAAATGTGTTTTTTTCATTGAGACAGAACATCTACTAGGATTTGTGGTATCCATGGATGGCATCCAGATCGATCCTTTGAAGATTGTTGCTATTTTAAATCTACCAGCCCCAACTAATCTCCTTGAACTCCAAAGTTTCCAAGGGAAGGAAAACTCTCTCCGTTGTTTCGTGTGAAATTTCATAGAGAAAACACATGGTTATATGCGTCTCCTCAAGAAGAACACTCCATTCTTCTGGGATGACCAAGCCCAACACACCTTTGATAATCTTAAGCATGCTTTGACTCATTCACCTGTGATACACCCACCAGATTATTCAAAGGACTTTCTCTTGTATATTTCTGCCTTTGCTACTACCATCGCCATGGTTTTAGTGTAGGAAAATCTCCACGGTCAGGAGCACATGATTTATTATGCTAGTAAGAATCTCATGGATTCTGAAACTCACTATTCACGTGTGGAAAAGTTATCATTGGCCATGGTCATTGCTGTACAAAAGTTTCGTCACTACATTCTGCTCAACATTATCACTCTATTGGTAGACTAGAACCCGATGTATTACATATTGAATCGTCAGGTGCTCAGGGGAAAGTACTCTCGTTGGATAGTCATACTTTAGGAGTTTGATCTGGAATTTTCCAAAGCCACATCAAAGAAATCCCTGGTCTTTACCGAGATTATGTGTGATCTTCCCTATGATTCGATGGAATCTGAGCCCAGTGATTCATTTTCGGATGAATTATTGTTCTTGATTAGCACTACCGATCCTTGGTATGGAGATTTTCTTATTTATCTCCAAACACAATGATTTCAGCCGCATTTATCCTATGATGATCACCACCATATCTGTCACCATGCGAAGTACTATCTCATCCTGAATGACACCTTGTATAGACGTGGGATTGAATCTATTCTCTGGTGATGCCTCACCCATGAGGAGGCTGAACATGTGTTAAATGATTGCCACTCTCAAGCATGTGGCGGTGATTTATCTGGGATGGCTATAGCCCAGAAAATTCTTTGCACTACCTATTTCTGGCCTTCTGTCTTCAAAGACTATCATGAGGCTGTTATGAAATTCCCACCTTGTCATCATTTTTATCCTAAAAAGCGCACCCATCCTGCTCTGCTACACCCCATCATTGTTGTTGGCCCATTTTCCAAATGTGGGATTGAATTGATGCATTGTAAGCCTACCTCAGCCAGGGGGCATGGTTACATCATCGTAGTCATTGATTATTTCACAAAATGGGCTGATGGCATGCCTACATATGCAGAAGATGGTAAGACTACCGCTCTCTGCTTGTTCAATAACATCATATCTAATATATTTGGAGTTCTGTAGTCCATCGTTACTGATCATAGATCCCATTTCCATAATCAAATGATGGAGGAACTGAGTTCTAAGCTAGGTTTTCACCATGAAAACTCTACTCCATATTATCCACAAGATAATGGTCAAGTATAGGCCATTAAGAAAGTTTTGAAAACTATGCTTTGTCGGATGGTTGGAGAACATAAATCCAACTGGAACCACGTTCTTTTATCTGCTCTGTGGGATTATCAAAATTCTATGAAAACAACCACTAGTTTCACACCATTCCAGCTTGTCTATGGACTCGAAGCTGTCTTATCGATATGTCAGATTCCATCCTTACAACTTGCCGTTGAACTTCTCCCAGAAACTTCTGCAGAGGAAGAAATTTTTTTGTACTTGAGTAACCTTGATGAGACTCGAAGAGATGATTCCCTGGCTAATGAGGCACATAAGAAATGCATCAAGGCGCAGTATGATAAATCCGTCCAACCTCGTGTCTTTAATGAGGGTGACCTAGTCTTGACTTATGATCAGAGATATGACAAACTAGGGAAGGGTAATTTTGAGTCCATGTGGTATGGACCTTTTGTTATTTCTAAGGTGTTAGAGAAAGGATCTTATGAGCTCGTTGATTACGATGGAATCCCTTTGGGGAAACCTCGCAATGAATTGTGCCTAAAAAGGAACTATGCCTAGGTATTTCTTGGATAGTATCATGTATATATGTATATTGATTGAGTTTCAGTGTGCTTTTAGTATTTTCAATATGGTTTTGAGTTTAGTGTCCGCATCTATTTATACCATGTTTTGGTCATGGAGATGGATTTCTACTAGTTCACTGATGGTGCTTGCCACCACATCTTGAATCTCGCCTCAGTTTCTTGGGTCCTCTATTCCCCAGCTGAAGATTTGGTCAGTTCAGGAGCGGTTTGTATAGGTCCCACTACTAATAACATTTTTGAGTATGAAGCAGTCATCGATCTTCTAACTGAAGCTGCCTCCTAGGATGTTCGTGATCTAGTAGTCTTGATGGACTCACAACTCATGGTTTGTCATTTAAACCATGTTTACACCATTAGAAACCCGATTCTCCTCCGCCTCTTCTGGAGAGTACATTTGCTAGAAAGATCATTTGAAACCATTACCTATATGCATATCCCTAGGGAACATAATGTAGTTTCTGACTCATTAGCTAATTACATCCTATACTAGTATATTACCCATTCATAACGGCAAAATCAAACATGGTACATTGTAAATAAAAATTCAAAGACACATAAAACTCATAGAAAATGCATTTGCCATTTGAAACATATAAACAATGTGTAAAAGTCTATATATATATATATATATACGAAAAAGTTTACAAAAAAAAAAATAGGTCCCGAGACCTCATCTGAAGCACGTAGGCTTTCAGGAAAAATTATCCTACAAAATCCTGAAGCTGTCAGCTTTCAGTACATATCTCGTACACTAGTGATGATCGTGATAGCACATCACTGCTCAAGCTACCCTACGTAGCAGCCTACTGAATCGACCTGGTACTCCCATTGTGGATCTATGATATCTCATTCGAAGGTCATCAATGTTAGCATTTGGGATATCCAAGTTCAACTTCTCTAGGATTTCCTCCAGCTCCCCAGTGATATCATCACCCTGTGGTACATAGGAGGCTCCAGCTCACCTATCCAATGGAGAAGCTTCTCCAGGTTGTGCTGCTCCGACATCTGCATGAGAATATACAGGTCTCTTCACTTAACATAAAAAAATATAAAACATCAAAAAAAATAAAAACATTTTATCCATTTTTAGGGTTTCTTGCTTCTTACCGATGTCGCCCCACTATCCACCAGGTGGGAGTGGTAGGTCAGGATCTTCGGTGAAGTCCGTACCTGCGTAAGCATAATCCTCAGCCATAAGGACCTGATCTTAGATCCATATGAAGAATGGATCACCAAACTTCACCCTTCCCCTACCTACTCCTATCCGGGCCATGACCTGGAACAACCTTAGCATATGGGGGTCCCATGCTCTCAGACTCTGGAAGACCACCTGAGGTCTCATCTATGGAACCCGCTCGAAGAAGAAGCAGGATAAAATGGAGCCAAAGCCAAATTGCTTTAGCTCTCCCTGCTGACACTTAGTCAACTGATATTTGAATATTTGAAGCATGGCTTCTGCCCAGTTGAACATTGTGGGTGCCATGGCCTATATGGCATACAGCATGTGTGCCATAGAATCATGGTGCACACCCCGACTCCTCACCACCCTCTGCATAGTAAATAGGACGGTTCATAGAGGCCCATCTGTCACTGCTCTGATGGGGATTTTATTCCCCAATGTCCTCTTCCATGGAGCATAGTGATGATCTATGAGCTCTCAAGTGGTAATATCCCCCCAACGGGAACCTGTCAGTGAGATGGGGGCAGTACCCCATCTTAAGAGACTAGTAAAGAAGCAGATATCCTCTAATTCCACTGTAAGAATATGGGCCCCCACCTCAAAATACTGCTACTCTGGATTCCACATCCGTAGTATGTGTTCCAGTAACCACTCATGTGACACCATGCTTGGGGTCCGGAAGAACTTTAGGATCCCACAGTCCCATAATGTGGTAATACAACCCACATTTCTCTCTATAAAGGCATCATCATTGTCATGTGTTCTTCCTTTCCATATAACCATGTTTTGAGAAATCAAGGCATGTCAAAAACAATCATAGTATGCATTAGAATCATTCCTAGTCATTTAAAATCAAAAGAATGACTTATTATTGGTCATGCTATGAGTTTAAAGTCTCCAAGGCAAGCACCTCCTATGAACCATTGGAGATAGGCGGTGGCACTACCTATCAACTATGTTACAGGCACGGTTCTCGGGTGGTACCCTGTATCCCGTAAGGCCCACAAGGGATAGCTGCGGTTCCTGCTTTTAAGGTTTTAGGGATTTCCATATGAGCCCGAAACCCCACCAAAACTCAAAATAAACACTATGAAATGAAAGAATAGGGTGTTAGTTGTTACCAACAACTAATGATGCTCAAAATAGATGATGGAAACTCCTGGTATCAGCTGCAGAAGATCTGGCTAGGAAAATGCTCCAAGTGCTCTCTGTTATGGGTAAATAGTGAAATGATTTGATTTTTTACTATTTGCATGACTTATATAGGAATTTTTGGGTCTGAAATACTATAGTTTTGATATAAAATCATACTTTAGTCAAATTTTATCTGTCGTAATACCTTAACGCTAGTTATAAATGCATTTAACACTTGTTTCTGAGTCGATTGCAGGATAAGAGAACCATAGTAAGAAGCTTTGGAAGTTTGTTTATGGATTTTTTGCACTTTCATAAAATGGAAAAGGTTGATGAGTGTTCATTACGACTCTTTGATCACGCTCTTTAAACCTAGTATCAAAGGTTCGAGTCCATTTCAGTTTCTTTCTAGGCTCATAAAAAATTGACATTGTGTAAAGAAGCGTCATGGAGTCTTCTTTTCACCTCTTTTTCAGGCTCCTTAAACATGAAAAGATCATCGAATCCATTTTAGATTCTTTCCAGGCTCGTAAAATATGACATTGTGTAAAGAAAACTCATGGATTTTTCTTTAAACTCTTTTTAGGATCCTTAAATAAGAAAAGATCATCGAGCGATCTTTTCTTCTTCATGCTCATTAAAGTATTTGAAGATTCGTCTGTCCAACGATAGGTTATCGCTTTCTTGGTTCGGATAGGACTATTTATGAAAAAGGAACACTCCAGCCAATCATGACTAGAAGAGTTCTCTAAGGTATGATTTTACACTTTTTTGGGCCTTAGAGACTAAATCATACGAAAAAGGACCCCTTTGGAGTCTTCTTCTATATTCATTCAGACTCTCTAAACATGAACAATATCAAGTTTTATTTCAGTGGACTCAGTAAATTAAACATTGAGAGACCCATTTTGGGAACAAACCCCTCCTCTCTCAGGTTCATAAAACATATGAGTCTAGACTTGTGTTCCGCAAAGCTATATCGAGTGCTTGTTACCCTCTTTGAACTCGTAAAATAGAAACGAGGCACTCATCGATCATGATGGGGGAAATGGGAAGGGAATCATTTTGTAAATAATGGAAGTTTTTTGTCATTACCTTTGAACATGGCACTTATCTGCACATCATGTCAGTCAATTGAGTATTCAGTTGATCTCTGCGATGAACCACTTTCATGAGTCATGTCACTCCTTTGAGTCTTTCAAAAGAATGCATTGTCCACTGTCGCATTGTGTGTTTGTTCCATTTAGTCATGCTGCCAAGTCTTTTTTTCATGTCACCTAATGTTCAAAGGGGATTTAAAGAAGTTTTACCCCTGTAGTCTACACAGTCTTTTTGTAGGTCTTATGGTTAATACATTCACATCATTCCAGAACTATGTTCCGAGTATCATGTGATCAATGTGGGACTCATCATGGCCCTCCTTCAACGAGACTTTTCCCATTGACATCAGCTCATCATTCGGGAAATAGTATTAGAAACAATATTTAGTACCTTGAGATTTGTATGCCTTAATGACAGATTCTCTCGCTCTCGACATAGGTTCACATCATTGACCTTTGATCAATAGAATCAACTGGGTGTTTGACATCAGGAAATCTATTCACAGTCAGTAGATTTTACTAGAGTACCTTGGGAATCATTGACATTAATGGTGATCTCCCTCCCACTTGTTAACGATTCACATCATTGGTCGGTAATCAAGTGGTTTCTACCATGTTCGACTTCAGATCATTGTAATCACATGGATAGAATTGTACTTTGTGGAAGATGAGACAAAGACCCTGGGTACTTGTTTAAAGTGCTCATTGCTTTTCCCTAGGTTGTGACGGAGTTTTGTATATCTAGCATGGATCCACATTTGTATGGTCATGGCTATGCTCAAATTTTTGTCTGTATGACAAAGATCTACATTGTATGTCTGGTAGCTATGTCCAAGTTTGAGTCCTCCATCACATGGATATACGCTATATTCTAGTAGCCATGCTTGTTTATTCCTCTCATGGATCTTCCTTGTATTGGTCTACAGCCATGAGTTTGGTTACTTGTGTCTATGAGTCAACATACTGATGTACTACAAATGCCTACTTGACAACATGCTCCGATCGAGCCGACATTTTCACCTCGTAGCGACAACTTGTTCTCTCAAATATCTCATTTATTCTATCCCAACATCAGGATTTCCTTTTTGTCCAGGAGTGGTACCTTGTTTGCACCGCCTATCCCTTGCTATCCACAAGCAGTGCCACTACTTATGGCCCTTAGTCCATAAGCATTTCTTACCAGAACTGCTTTGTCATTGAAGGAGAAACGTAATACCCCGGGTAAAAAGGGAAAAAGAGAAGTTTCTCGAGGCTTCTAGATGATGAGCCTCGTGTCTTCCCTTATCCCTATCATTGTGGGTCAGTTGAGATCAAGATCCCTCATCCTAGGATCTTATAGGCCACTTCATCCACTAATATCTCAACCATCCCTATCCATTGAGCCTTATAAATACAAGCTCATATCCATGGTTGAGGGAGAGAGCTCTTAAGGTATTGTTATGCTATTGGATGGATTACTTGGCCCAAGCCATTAGAGAGCATAGAGAGCTAGAGTCAAAGCTTATGGGGATGAGAGTGCTTGGTTTCATGGAGATTCATGTCAACACTAAGGCTTGGTTGTAAACTTCTCCATTTTTATCTTAATGCTAGTTGATTTCCATCCCAAATTATTGTTGTTATTTGATTTCTCATGTATGTTGTTAGATTCCTTAGTCACTAACATGGATTAGTAGATTATATTCTAGAAGCTTTGATGTGTTTGCGAGTTTAATATGATTGCAGGTACATAGGGTTACTATGGAAGCATCACATTCCAGGTATCTATGGCATCCAGGGAGGGTCTTCAACCTCCGTCCTTTATTTTTTCTAGATGTGAACCATTTAGACTGGTGGACCACCTTACTGTCCATAGAAGGTGAAATATTCCAGCTAACAATGTTCTCCTATTCTTGTCTAGTGTGAACCAAAGGTTCTAGTATTTTTCTCCTCTACAAGGAAAACATAGATATACCAGGTGGTAGTCCAGCAGATCAAACCAAACAAAAAATGAAATCAAAATCAATAACCAGGCATAGTGGAAAGCCTTACCCTCTTCCTGCAATGTATTCGCATTTATTAACAATTCGTTTAGCAAGAATTGTGACCAATTAATCTGAAATCCCTCTGCATAGTGTTCAGCTAGCACAACCACATTCGTAATACATTGGGTTGGTCGTAACTTCGATAACATTTTGTAGGACAATATATTCGCAGGAAAGAAAATAGTAGCGTCATTAATTGATGAAATTAGGAATCCTCTGTTGGCCCTAACCAAATCATACTTATCCTTGACCCTCGTGATCATCGTTGTGTCATTTTACTTCCTTAAATATGATGTTGATTCTATTCCTACTCGTCGAAGGGCTGTAATTAGTGAAATGAGGTCGAAATAGACCGAATACGCTTTATCTAGCCACATGTATCCTCCATGAAATACTACTAGCAATTTCCACACAAAGGTGTTCACCTCTTTTCTTTCGCCAAAGTGTGGCATGAATGACAATGACAATAGTTGATACTGGTCTATTCCTTTATCCCATTCTATTGGAACAAACCAGTTTGGTGAATAAGGTGTTTCCTTCACTAGTTTCATGTAGTTATTTCTATCCAAGTCTCTTAGTTTGTTCGTATCATGGTCATCAAAGGATAACTTATGCAAATTTGGCATAATGTTCTGCAATACCTTAATTCCTTTTAGAAGTTTCGGTGCTACCAGCGGGGATCAATCCTTGGATGGAATTTTGACCTTTGATGCAACTGCAATTCTTAGTGGGATATATGGATGCAACAAGGTTCTCATTTGTAAGTCTTATTCCTCTTCTGGGACTGGTGGCGGTGTCGTTTCTTTTTCCTTTCTCTTCCTCTTCATTTCATGCTTTCCCTTTGAATATGCCGATGATCCTGGTATGTCTGCTCTAGGTTTTTCGGATGGTGAAACTGGCACTTCACCAACATATGGAATAGGCTTCTACATTGGTGGAACATATCCTCCAGTATCTTCCATGATGGACATGGGTGATGTAGGTCCAAATTAAGTTTCAACAGTTTTACTAGTACTTGAGATAAAAATTACCATGAAGTTTCTATGGATCATGAAGTTGCAAATGAAAATTTCTCTTCTCTCATGCAAGCAGAATGAAACTGAGATTCAGCGTGAATTTTTATATCATGCAACAGTTTTCGATAGTTGTTCTTCACACATGTGGGAATTCAATAAAAATGAATATGTCCTTTCAATCACATGGGCATGTCATTCAAATCATTTAAGGAAAATTTTCAGCACATTGTCAATTAGTTGGTACCTTCATGGGAAGTTTTTTTCATAAAGTTAGACATGACCACAAAGCATGCTACTAATTTCTCTCGATATTTTCAAATTAATGACATATAGTTGTCATGACAACTAGTTTCTTCATTCTTGCACCATTGTTGTATCACTTGCGACCTGATTTATTTTGTTTGGAAGATTCCCTTTCTTTTTCGACTCACTAAGTGTCTCTGCGTTGTATTTTTGGTCTTCTCCATACCCCAAGTCTATGAAACTTCACTTCTTTCTATGGCATACTAGCAGTCTACTATCATAATTTTTGTCTCATTCTTTCTTTATTTCTTATTTTATCTTCTATATTTCTTTCATCTCATTTTTTCATGTGACCAATTCACAAATATAATAATATGGTTTCAATTGACTCCCATTGACCATTACTCTAATTTGTGTCCCATCTAATGTTTGTAGCTTCACTGCTCCTCCATCAGTGGTTTCTTTGACAATGTATGGTCCTATTTAGTGAGTTTTTAACTTCCGTGGATTCTTGAATAATTTGATATCATACATAAGAACAAGGCCTCGAACTTGAAACCAATTATTCTTAATGTGTCAATCATGCCATAGTTTTATCTTTTCTTTTCTAATTTTTGGTGAAATCCTGCAACAAAATGTTCTTCCTCCAACTGTACTAGTTGAAGTAACATATCTTCCATAGCATCAACATCATTTTCATGATCGAATCAAATCTTAAGATCGATACAATGTAATCCATAGGAATTACAACTTCTTTCCCATACATCAATCGAAATGGAGTCTTACCTGTCAACTTCTTACACGTCGTGTGATATGCCCATAATACTACAGAAATCTTATGGTCCCAGTTATCTCTTAGTGCACTACAAACCATTGTCAATGTGTTTTCCAGAAATTTTATTGAATGCTTTGAAAGCTCCGTTTGCTTGAGGATGATATGACATTCTCCTTCTATGTTGTATCTGAAATTTCTCAGTTAATTCTTCAATCAATTCATTAACAAAATGATTACCTTGATCGATGATTAAAATTTTTGGGCACCCAAACCTTGTCACAACATTTTCAAATAGAAACTTTGTGTTGAAATATTGCAACTTCGAATAATATTATAAATTTATTTTATTTTTGTAACCTATCGGAGATGTTTTAGTCCTCCGTAAGGATGCTACTATTGTATTTGCTCATCATAAATTCATGAGGTAAAACCTATTTTGTAATTTGGGCCAATAGAACCCTCCATAATATAATATTATATTATTTTGTTTCTTCCTAGATGAAGTAAGGATAGTAAGTTTGTCAGGGCTGAACCGTTAGGGAAAAATTCAAGTGGAATAAAGAGTATAAATAGAGGAGGCATGTTCGTCATTTGAACAGACACACTCACTTATGTATAGCGCATAGGAGAGAGAGAGAGAGAGAGAGAGAGAGAGAGAGAGAGAGAGAGATCTGCTAGGATAAGGAGCACATGTTTGGGGTTTTGTCTTTGTGATTTTGATACATCTATATAGAAGAAGTTTTGCTGGGTTTTCTTCCCCATGAGGGTTTCCCAGGATAAATATTTGTGTTCTTTTGTGTGGTTGTTCTTCTCTTTATTTCAGTGATCCTTTTGTATATGGTTATGATGTTATTATATCTTGTGTAACCATAAAAAATTTGGTATCAGAGTCGCCATGAAAGAAGCATTTGCACAGTTGAAACACTACTACAACTATAACTACTAAATATTAGGGTTTCATGCTTGAAAACACTAGAAGGAAAAAACTAGTCATGTTGGTACTTTCTCCCTAAATATATATTGGAGAGTTTTCATGAGATGAAACTTTGAAAGGAAGAATATGAAATCATTATGTACCATGTGTAAATATTTAAGCCTCATATTTACTATAATATAAAAGATATGATTCCTCCAACTCATGTTTATAGCCTCTCCCAGAATTCAGCCTTAAACAGGTGGCCTAGGGAGAATTGCTATATCTCAGGATGGGAAGGTCCAAATGAAATTTTGCAAGATGTTTCATATTAGGAATAGACTTTAGTTTCTTTGGTAAATGTTTTATTCCTTGAAGGTGAACCAATGACATGTGTAAGTCCATACATTTTTGTTATTTTGAACATTCCTAAAATACGTCACCTTGGGAAACTTCACATAATTCCTACTTGGTGAATTAAATTCTTTTCTAACTTCTTGGGTTGGAAATAAGACATGCTAGGCTACTGCAGGAATAAGTTTTATACCTTTAGGAGCATAAAATTTGGAGCTATAGCATAAACAAGATCAGTCAATTTTGGAGAAGAAACTGGAGAAAAACCAAGGATTCTTGTTACCCACACTTCTCTCCACCAATCAGTTGAAAAAGAAGGAATATAAAACTCTCCCTAGGAGGGTGCATATTTCTATGTAATAATTTTCTCATTCTATTGATTTTCAATTTTTGGCCTAACACTACTTCCGGAGAAAAATAGGGCATCAAATATTTTACAGTTTTGTCCATAGTTTTGGGAAAATAAGTATGATTCTTATCTCACCTTGAGGAGGCACATATTTCTATCCAATAATATCTAAAAGATACCTAATTTGAAAAATTATGGTTTCTCTATAAAACTCTAAGTCCACCGAAAGTAGTAATCAAGAAAATCCTTCAAGAAAATATCAAGTTGAAGCAATATCACTGGTAAGTTGTATCCTCTCTATTTCCATTTCAGGTTATCATTTTTATCATGATGAAAAATAGTACCAAGTTTTAGAACAATATTGAAGGAATCGATAACCTATCAGGATGGAAGTATAGAGTGCTTCTCATACATGAAGAAACATGACCTCGATAACTATGTCAAAGAAGAAGTTGCAGATCCAAAGAAAGATGAAGACAAAGCACACAAAGAACTTAGTCAAATCCAAGAGAGTTATTTCTGCCTCCATTGGATATCACATGTATCATCCTTGTAGTCTCCCAAGGATATGTTCGGTACAATGACCAACTTGTACGAAGGGAAGAATATCAACAGGAAGGTTTCATTGAGGAACTAGCTAAAGAATTTGATGATACAGAACTCAGAGACCATGCATCCCCACTTCACAAGGGTTTGTAAAATCAAAGAACAACTTGAAGCAGTCAAAGAGAAAGTGATATTTTAATTACCACCTTGAATGGACTCCCAAGGTCATGAGACTCATTCATTCAAGGATTATGTAAAAGAAAGAAGTTTATCTATTTCAGCGGACAATGGAAATAATTTACACCATAATAAGCTTGATTCATAACAAGAGAGGAGAATATGGGAGAAAAAATAGATCAATCTCTCATAGTTCACTCCAGAATAAATCATAGAAATAAGGAGAACCATCATCACAACATATGAAAAAAGGTATTCAGAAGCAATCCTTCCAACATTCGATTCTATACTTGTGATGATAAGGGATGCTACTCCATAGATTGTCACAGAAATAAAGGATTCTTCAAGAAGAAGTCAAATAAGAAAATACATCATGCTCACACTGTTGAAGAATCCTCAAGTGATGAGGAATATGAATTATTCTAGTTAATACAAAGATCATACTCTTATCCATTTTATTATTTGGATAAGAAAGAATGAAATTAGTGACACTTAGAACCAGCACACAGGTTCCCAGAATTAGTAGAAGTCTCCAATACATAAGGATCAAGAAGGAATTTGCAAAACAAACAAAGATAAGTATTTGAATTTTATTTTCCTATATATCTAGTTGATTATATGGCATTGATTATTTGTGTACATATATATGAAATCTATTATGCATGATATAATGTTTGCATTAATGAAAAATATACTACTAATATGCATGTTATGGGTATGTATCCAATGGCTTTATACAACACTCCATTTATACTTATCTAGAATTAATCCTCTTTACTGACATATTGGGATTAGTGCATAATCTCAATAATGTTATGGTAGAGATGGAAGGAATATGGAAAGTTTACATGTATATATGGGATATGGATGAATGTTATATTGGCTACAATAGTTGCACGATTATATATTTAGGCATAAGAATTTTCCATTATGAATATGTCTTATGAAATGTTTCTAACCATGCAACTAGTGCATTTAACTTGTAGGAAAGATCACGTAAACATTAGAGGAAATTTCAATTTAAAATGGGCCTTCCAAAAATAATACAAATTCCATGTCATCATGTATTGGGCAATCAAAATTATTTAAAATTCAAAAAGGGAGCACCTCTTAAACAAATTTTTAATATAAAATTGGGGTTAGGTATCATAAAAAAAACAAGGGGATATGTCAAAAATACGAACAAAAAAGTAGTTTTTTATTTTCTTCCTACAAAATTAATAAATATTATTATATCATTTTAACTATTATTTTATTAATTTTCCTTAGGAGTCCCATTTTGAGTTGAAATTTCCTCTAATGATCACCTACAATAGAAAAAGGATGAGACTTTTTCCGAAGAACAAGTGAAGACAGTTCAAGATTCACTCCAATAAACATACATGAAGATGAATTCGAAGCTCCCGGGGTCATAGACACTATGACAGAGGAAATATCTTCAGAAGAATATAAGAGAGTGATAGATCCACCTCAATATATGAAGACCACCTTGGACATGAGAGATAATTCAAGATGAATAAATGTATGGCAGGACTTCCAACTAATGTAAGAGGCCTAAAATACACTCTAGTTATGTGGCTTAGTTGAGTGACATCATTGATGCAGACCCTTCCTACTGTGAATAAGTAACCAAGGATAAATGGAAGAAACCATTATCAAAGAGTACGAGTTGATCATGGTGAATGATGTCTAGGATGTGGTTTTGAGACCTAAAGGGATGCATGTAATATCTTCCATGTGGATGTACAAGAGCAAGTATACAAACAAAGGTTCATGCTTTCTCTCATAAAGAGGGAGTATACTATGGCATGACATACTCCATTTACCAGACACACTTCTCTAGTGAAGCAGAATTATATATCGAGCAAATAACCACATGTGCAAGAGGCTTTGTACGAGCTCATAAGCAACCCATAGATAAGAACATCTAGTCACATAAGGAGACTGAATATCACCTAGAGTGATGAATATCTTAACATTTGCTACAAGGTTGAATATGGAAGCCTATAGAAGACAACAAGATCACATATGGGTGTAAGAGAAAATTTTCAACAAAGTTCAAGATAAAGGATATTGGTATATAGTGAACTAAGATGGATACATACAATATTAGCAGTAGAGGATTCTTCCTGTTACTCCAGTACATAATGTTTCAATACATATGTATAAAATGTAGATGGGGGATGATTCTCCCTTTCAGGGGGAGAGACTACAAAATATCTTCGAGTTCAACATGGTACGGCAATATGGACATCTTCCTAATGGACTAAGGCTTTACCAAGAGTAAATTGGGTTCCAACCTTTAAGGTTGAATGCAGAGTTCTAGGATATGTTGATGACCTGATAGGGTGAAATAATTGTAGCTGCAAAGAGGAAGTGATGAGGATAGAAATAGAACCTCGAGATGTTTGGTATCGAGTATGATCTCATGAAGAGTATGAGTACATTGCAGCATGTTCATCCTATAGTGAAGCAATGTGGATTCAGAAACTATTTCCATGGAAAGTATGCTATGTAAATATTAAAAGGATCTGATATGTTGGATTGTAAATCCATGAACACACCCATGTATACCAACATGGAGTTTTTATCAGATGAATCATCAGAGTTAGCGGATGTGAATCAGTACAGAAATATTATTGGTTCATTGATGTATATGATGAATAATAGGCCAGGTATATGATTTTCTATGAACACCCTGAGTCAATATCTATTTAAGCCTAGATGTGTTCACCTGCTAGTTGTAAAGCATGTGATGAGGTATGATATACTTTGGTCTGTACTATGCTCAAGATCATGACTACACATTGTATGCTTATACAAATGCAGATTGGGATCGAAGTACCTCATACAGGAAAAGCACCTAAGGTCGATGTTAATGTCAAGGATTTTCCATGCTCTCATGGTTTAGCAGGAAGCAGCCCATTGTTTCTCTCAACACAACTGAAGTAGAGTATGTAGCATCTTGTTCTACTAGTTTTCAAGCGATATGGGTTCAAAAGTTGATGTCAAGTCTAATTGACCTGGACTTGGACACAACGGTTATTCTATGTGACAACTGGAGTTGTATAAACATGACAAAGAACCCAGTGTTCCATGAAAACTCAAAGCTCATAGAAATCCAATATTTTTAAATACGGGATATGGTACATAGGGGAGCTATAAGTCTCTAGTATGTGAGTACCGATGAGAAAGTTGTTGATGTGTTTACTAGGCCTCTATCTCGAGTAAATTTTGAATACTTCTCTGACATGCTTGTTGTAGTTCGAAAAGACGTTCATTGTAAGGAGGAACAATGATGATGATATATACCTTCCTCCTAAGGAGGAATAATGATGATGTTGTATATTTTCCTCATAAGGAGAAACAATGATGATTTGGACCCTCCTCAAAAGGGGGAGCAGGTTGATGATGATGTGGACCCTCCTTGAAAGGGGGAGTAGGTTGATGATGTTGCAGTAGGATTGCAACTTCCTTGAACTTATGTACTAAAGTGATAGGGATTGACCATCTCATATATAGCATAGATGAGGATTGCATCATCCTTATACTTATGTCCAAAAGTGATAGGGATTGACCATCCCGTAAGTGGCTCAAATGAGTATTTCATGATCCTTGGAATTATGTACTAAAGTGGTATGGATTTACCATCCCAGAAGTGGCTTATATCAGGATTTCATCATCCTAGGACCTATGTCCTACAGTGATAGGGATTGATCATCCAGTAATTGGATCATGTGTGCTGCAGGTTATGTTGCTGCTGATGATGATGTTGATAGATATATCAAATGTTGTTGCAAAGGATCAAGTGACCGAGTGTTGTAGAATATGATGTTCTAGTATTGAAGATGTTGAATATGTTCTAGTTCCTGATGATTGTTGAAAACTTCCAATGACGTATAGATGTATCACCTTGATGATGCTGCATATGCTCTCTCTCCTTGCTCCTAAAGTTGATGTTGTTGTCAGTAGAATACCCTTCTTGTTAAGGGGGAGTGTTGAAATATTGTAACTTTGAAGAATATTCTAAATGTATTTTATTGGTGTAACCTATCGGAGATGTTTTATTTCTCCGTCAGGATGTTACTATTGTATTTCGTCATCACAAAGTCACGAGGTAAAACCTTTGTTGTAAGTTGGGTCAATCGAAACGTCCATAATATAATATTATATTGTTTTGTGTCTTCCTAGGTGAATTTGACCCAGTAAGTTTCTTGGGGCTGACCTATTAGGGAAAAAGTCAAGTGGAAGAAAGAGTATAAATAGAGGAGGTTTGTTCCTCATTTGAGTGCACACACTCACTTGTGTATAGCACATAGGAGAAAGAGATATATATATATTCTAGGAGAAGGAGCACCTATTTGGGGTTCTGTATTTGTACTTTTGATACATCTATATAGAGGAAGTTTTGTTGGGTTTTCTTCCCAATGAGGGTTTCCCAGGATAAATCTATGTGTTCTTTTGTGTGGTTGTGATTGTGTTTGTTTCACTTATCCTTTTGTATATGGTTATGATGTTATTATATCTTGTATAACCATTAAAATGATACACTTCATAACAATGGTGGTAGTACAATCATTTACTGGCACCTACTTCTTCCCATCTAGTTAGGTAATCAGTAATTTTATTTGTAGTACCAATGGAATTTCATCTCTTCGGGAAGTATTTCTAGTTATTTGATAGATTTCACAGCTGCGACAATAATCCCAAGCATTCACATGCATGGTGGGTCACCATACTTCTACTTGAAAAATATTTTGCACCATATATTTTCCTGCATAGTGGCCTCATGTGACACCAACATGTGCCTCATTCAATATCCATGAGTGCTCATGATCCAATATTTAGTGCCAAAGTATCTCATCAGGACCCATTTTATACAAGTTTCCAATGATCAATTGGAAGTCTGCATCTCCCACAACCAACTTCTTCTTCTACGCAGTGGGTAATTCAACTCGCACATAACCTTTACTTAAGAATTGTATGATATCCTTATACTGATCATAAAATATTGTTACCATGAATAATTGTGCATCAGGTACATTATAATCCAATTTGATAGGCTCTTCACCACTTTCTATCTTTGAAATATGGTCTACTCCCAAATTCAATTGACCGGGTTTAACAATTATTTCAAAATCAAAATCTTGGAAGAGGAGAAGCCACTGACAAATATCCTCCCCCAAAAATGGCTCATTGACCAAGTATTTTAGTGCAGAATGGTCAGTGTACATCTTAATATGTCCTCCCACTATATAATTCCTAAATTTCTATAGTGCATTAAACATTGCTACTCCTTCTCTTTTTGTTGTGGTATAATTCTTTTCTGCAGTTGACAACTTCTTGTTGGCAAAGGAAATCGGGTGATCAATCGATATTTCACCAGGATACGTTAGTACCACACCGATCACAATAGATGATGCATTGACATGAACATGGAACTCTTTTTTCGAGTTTGGAAACACAAGTATTGGTGCAATAACCATTTTTTTCTTAACCTTGTACATACTTTATTTACAATCTAATCTTCATTGAAACTTAGCATCTTTTTTCAACATTGTTTCCTTCGGAGAAGTCACCTCTGCATATCTTTTGATAAACTTACTGTAGTATCCACTATATCTTATTGTTTATCTTAACTATTTAACTATAGTAGGTGGTGTTAAATCGAGGATGATAACAATTTTAGCTAGATAAACCATAATTATGTCATGATAGAGTACATGGCTCAACAAAGCTCCAAAAGGTGCGCAAAAGATACATTTCTTCAAATTCAGGAAAATTTGATAATGGAGATAGTGTTCCAACATAATTCTTAGGCTCTCTATATGGCCTTTTACAAGGAAAAATATTGTCCAATCATCGAACTAGACTTCAAGAAATTTATGTATGAAGTCTTTAAAGGCAGTGACTATGATTCTAGAAAAAATCACAGGTGCATTCTTAAGTGCAAAGGGAATTACCATATACTGGAAACATCCCCACTTTGTCGAAAAGGTAGTATTTCCCTTCGACATTCTCTTGCATTACCATTCTCTTTCCCTCCGACATTCTCTAGTACCTCATATATAAATGGAGTCAGAAATGGATCATGTAAACAAGCATCATTCAACTTTCTCAGGTCGACACAAATTCTTAATTCACCTAAGGTATTCTTGTCCTATACTACAATTGGGCTAATCCATTCTAATTCTTTGACACTTTCTATAACGCCTTCCTCTTTCATTCAATCCAATTAATACTTAACATTTTCTTCATATCTTGAATTCAATCTGTATGGTCATCACTTGATCGATTTTGCGTGGGGCCTCAAAGGTATCTTCATTTTTTCAAGATCCTCGACTATTCCTTTAATTTATGAAAATTTAGTAGGGAACAGATCCTGGAATTCATGCAACAATTCAATGACCTTCCCCACAATCTCATCATCTGAATAATCTCCAATATTGGTGGAATTTGGATTTTCAGGTGAGCCATTATTTACTTTCTTAATTTTAAGTGGACTTAGGAATTGGTCGCTGGAAAAGCCAAATCCTTCCACTACATGCACACCTTCTGAATCAAGTATTTTTATATCAAGCAGATCATAATCATATCATTATCCCATGAAATTATAACATTCCATCCAATGGTGGACTATCATGTTGCATTGATGGAAATTTGTGGCTGCGACAGGGATTTATTCAAATATACTCTCCTTCATTATCTGCAGTATAGCATCAATTGTTGGGTGATCACTCGCAAACTAAAATGTATATGTGAAACTTGTAGCTAACTCCTCCCATTCATATTTTATCATCACATCTCCACTGATGTATACCATTCCTTGGTACCATCTCCAATGTATGTATGGATCGATCAACCCATTATTGTCACGTATACTCTTGCTATTTCATGCAACAATGTTGAATATGTTCAGTAGGATTTGTCAATCCTGTAGAATTGCAACTAGTATAACTGATATCTTCTCCAAATATAATATCCAATAATATTATACACTGTTTCCATTTGGATATATATTGGTTATGTGTACCCCACCATCTATCGGGTGTAGCTTTCAGCAGAAAGTCCAAGGTAGAAAATCACTGCAATTTTGTAACTATTTATTCAAATTATACCACAAAAGATGCAAGTTTAGGTAAACCTTAATATGTATGTATCTCACTTTCCTCGGCTCCTACCCATCGCATAGATATTATAATTCTTGCACATCTTCGCATGGAAACTCCATGCAGCCAGTTCTGTCAATTTTCTAATGTGTCGACTGAATCAGATGTGCAAGAGCTAGCACTATGCTAACTCAGCTTTCTATCATTTTTTTGTTCTATATCGCCATCTCTTGAAGACATGACATTATATAGATGATCCAGGTAATTACCTTGGCCTTCACTATTCACTGGCTTGACATATCTCTCTCCTTTAACCAGATCATTTGGCACGACCACCCTTATCTTCTAATCTTGAAATGACAATATTCATTTCTTAAAATTAATTATGGTCTGGTTATCTATCACCCAATCAATCCCCAAAAGTGCTGGATATGGGTTTGTATAATTGATTATTCCTATCACTTCAAAGTCTGTGTATATCCTCAGGCCTTCTACTTCAACAGGTACTTGATTCAGTCAACCAATGGGTATAACCTTCTACTGATTCACTAGCCTTAGCTAAATGGGGGACCAATCCAATTGCGGTTTATTCATGATTTACCATGTCTGTCTTGCAAATATATTGACATCATATCCCAGATCTAAAATGATATAGTCCATATCATAATCTCCCATCTGCACAGTCATTCACAGCTCATGACCAGTTTTTAATCATTTTCTGATATGGTTAACTCTCTTTTTAGGTCGCGAGTATTCATGATTTTCTTCTATTAGTGACATTAACTCTAATACATCATCTCTATGATGGATTAGTGCTAAACAAATTTAAAAAATTCTTTAATATTACTAACCTTTTTTAGTGGTTCTTTCCTGAGTAATTGTTCAAATCATTCATGCATCGCCTTTGCTTGTCCATAGGTCGAAGTTTGATTGGTATCAACAAATTCATTTCACACATCCAAGAGGAATTCCTTCTCCTTTTGGACATCTAATGGGGATTTATTTTGCATCGTAGGTTGCACTTGCGATTGTCCTTGTTGTGTATTTTGGTATGCTTACGTCGCAACCCCTATTCTTGTAACAACAACAATATTTGGTTGTCTTAGATAAATATAAATCATCTTAATGTTTTGGTTGGGATTCAGATTCAGATTCTGTGTAGGATTAGGATTTCCAACAGCTCGAACATGCCATTTCACAATCAATTGCGAACATTGTTTGATAGTGTGGTCAAATTCTGTATAGTATGTAGATGTCTTCACATGACTTCTAGTTTTCCACGGTTATAGCATATGACTTGGCCTCTTCCTCGACCAAATTCTATTCCTCCTTGTTGTTGTCCTTAGTCTCGAAACTTTCCACCCCCCCTTGGCTAAAAATATTGTTGTGGCAGATACTGATTTTGTTGATATTGTGGATGAGGATATTGTGGTTGTTGAAATTGTGCTGGTGGATATTGAGGAGGATGATATTGAGACTGCGCTCATTCAACTTGCATCTACTCATAATTATTCATCAAGTAGGTAACCAATATATTTTCTTACAGCAGCTGAAGTGATATGCAATATTTCTCATCATGTCCTACCGATTTACAAAATTTACAGTACAATATTATGTAAATACAAACATTCTTCCCACTTATGGCCTCTATTCTAACATATTCTACAGCAAGGAATCCCTTGGGTGTTTATCAGGTTTTGTGCTCCTGCTGCAACATAGTTCATGAGCACCAGGAAATTATCTTTATGGAGTCTATCTGTTCTACATCTTGTACACCACAATTCTTCTTGCACTTCCTTTTCTTTCTTGATGTCCTCGAGCAGCACCATAAGATTGGCCAAATGCAATTTAATCTACATCATTCCTGTGTCGGTTTTTCCAATCAGTGAGGATTCTAGTTTCACTTCTATTTCTAGACCTTCTATCTTTGACACAATATTATGTTGCATCAATGGGATCGGGATGTACGGCAACAAGGAAGAAATGAACCATTCCTTGTGATGTACATCCGACATCTGGAAGTTCACTTAGTCCCTTAATATCTTGAATCTCTGGTCCAAATCCCAAAATGACTCTGTAGGTAGCTGCTTGATTTCTTTAATCTCTGTAATGCACTATGAATCTAACTTTGGATTTCTAAAATAATCTATCATTCCAACCCAAATATGGTGAAGCATTTTCTATGCAAATCCTGTTGGCACTATAGAAAATTTCATCTACGAGTCTAGAACAAAACCTCACAGAGTCATGACCATTTGTGCTTTATTTATGTTCTCATATTGGACCTGTCACATGGTCCATATGGATTCATAGAGAAACCAATGTTTCTCCAGGTCTTCCAACCAATTTGCATTAAATATTCGAAACTTAATGTCAGTCCTAGCCATTGTATTAGATGCTGGTACATTCATAATTGTTTTTTGACTAGTTCAACTCCCTTGTCTGCTATTAACAACGTTATTATTACTTGTATTTACAAATCCACTTGGATATAAGTCTCTAGATATTTCCTCTGGTGATGTGCGCGGTGTTGTAGGCATGTCATACCCACGTTTTGGATATGGAGCTTCAGTTGATTCTTATTATTCTTCTTCTCCTTCATATATTGACTAATATTTGTTTTCTTCATCATAAAAACATTCATCCAAGTACGACTCAATATCATAGTTGTCTTCTCTAGTCATGATGCAAATCCCTCTTCTTGTCGCAGTATTTTTTTGCTTTCTCGACCGAAATATTCTTCCACTTCTTAAAAACACAACCTCTATTTCAGTTCCATTATCTCCAAGGACCATCAAAACTTAGTTATTTCCATTTTTCATATATTTTTGCTGCGACATACCCACCTTTATGTGCACAAATTCCAACTGTCACATTCGTAGGATTCCTTTTTCACATACAAGAATTTGTATCCATGTCTTTAAAGACGACAAATATTTTCCGCGGGGTCTTTGGAAAAAAATTTGCTCGAACTCCCTATATGAGGTTACTGTGTCGATAGAAAACTCAGTAATGTATCCCTTCAAAATATTGTCTACCCAAAAATCTACAGCCCTTGACACAGGGTTTATCACACTTTTCCTTCATTGAATTAACTGAGGATTCCATTGTGTCGGTTCTCCTCCTTGGAAGTTTCTTTGTTGGGTTTCCAACTTCGACAACCACTCATGAAACACAATGGGAAAATTGGAAAATAAAATAAGCTTCCTTTCAACCCAGGTTCAGTCCCTTTTTCTTAGCGCAACAAACCCCAATATATCGGCCCGATAGAGCAAGGCTCGGTTGGCAGCACCTGTGGTGCAAATGGAGTCTCACCCGATATATCTTCCTTATCGGTAAATTCTAGAACTAGCTTTCCACAGTTGTGTGGGGGATTTCCTGTCCCTTGGTGACACTCTAGGGTGCTCGACTAAGGCTTATGCATGGGGTTTTGACACTAATTCTACATAACCAATATGCAACATGATTCCTCCTTATGCTAGTATTATATCAACAACCCAATGCAACATAAGTACATTCACACATTCATAATAACAATGCAACATATATCAATATAATATTTGTAACCAAATACATAGGCATTCACTCACAACAACATATACACATGCATCTTAAAGACATTCATCATTCATACATTTGACATAGTAGTTAACATGGAAACCCATCTGGGAAAAACCTCAAAGGAGCTCCTCATATGGCATGATAGATGTATGTTCCTTCTATCTATGCACTAAGCTACAGACTCTATTCCAGATATTTTTCTTTATCTACACATACTCTTTCTTCCTATCATTCTTTATGATCTTCTCTTATATTCCCTCCCTACTTGACTCTATTAACAATTCACACACAGCCTGGATTGACTCAACTTCTCCTACAATTTTGTGCACTCAACTGCAGATACTCAATTCCATGCACTGAGCAAACTAACAGACAACAATAACAGGGGAGAGTCTAATAGTGGAGAATCTAACCTACATACAACTAGGTTCCTCATTTTACAAACTCTTTACATGTCGCTTTCTCAGTTGAATTCCTATACTTAGACAACTGGATGTCTTTCCTATTCTAGCAACGCATTTCAGTAGGCAGTGATGTCCCAAATTACAAAGATGATTTTGTACATGCGGATTTTGATGAATCTAGCCACCATCGTCCCGATGATATTACCGAACTGTCTCTTTCTAGATGTTATTCCCAATTTCCATTTTCCATCCATTATACCACTGCACACCTTCTAGTAATTTTATTTCATCACACCTTTCCTTATCACATTCCTTCCTTCTGTCACACATCTTCCTCTGTCGTCTTTTTCATGGTTTCCTCTTGAACTACTTAGTTCCTTAATTACTTATTCTTTATATTATTTTGTCATGTCTCATCTTCCTTCATTTCCATCGTATTATCTTCCTTCCTTCTGTCGTTTCCTTTATCGCAACTCCTTTCGATTCGTATTCCTTATCTCTTCTCTATAGTTAAGTGTAATTCTAAGTAAATTCTCCTTTCCTTTCCCTAGGCCCAACAGGTTCCATGTGGCTAATTATTGTACCCCTTGGAAGCAACACCAATAAAGGTCCTCTATAGGATATGGATCCTAACTAAGTCATCAATTATGTTGTTCGATGAACACTATAGGTGAAAGGACATGATGTGGTTTTGGGGATATTCACTGGCCTTCCCTACAAACTTAGTGATATTCAAAGAAATCTTGGTAGCCGTGGGGGTGTAGGAAGAATAATGACAAATGGGGTTATTGGCCAAGCATGCAATATCTCATAAATTAAGTCTACCTATGAATGGTATTCTCGTGGGAGTAGAATCTCCATGTGGAGATACAATCATGGAAGGGTTCCCTAAAGGAGGGTCTCCGAAAAGCATATTTCCTACATGAAGGCTGCTGGAAGAATGGATTCCCATCGAAAATAAATCTATGTAAGGGTTTCCCATATGACATGCCTAGTAGGTGGGTTTCTGAATTGAGGGTTTTAGGAAGAAATGTTTCCATAGGGTGGGTTTCCCATAGGGGGTTTCCAAGTAGGTGGGGTCCTAGAAGGGGGGTTTCCCAATAGGGGGATTCCTAGTAAATAATGGTCCACTACTAGAAGGAGGCATATGACCAGCCATGGGGCTATGTGGAGGTGAAAAATATGAAAAATAGGGATTATTATCAAGTGTGTTTCTCTGAAAAAGAAATACCGATGAAAGTGAACGATGGCTACTAGTGGCAAGAAAAAAATAGTCCAATGAATTGAAATATGGTGACTTCCCCAAAAGTATGTGAGAGTATCTTGAAGGAGAAATGGTGGTTGAGTGATGTGAATGTGAAAAGGATTCTATGAAAAAGTATAAAATTCAAACTACATCTATGTGTATAAGGAGAGATATCAACAAACGCGACATGTAGGACAACAACACACTCTAAAATTATACTATAGTCTTGTGTCACATTAGTCGAGTAGAAAAAAATGGCCATAAATCCAACAAGAAGCCACTACCTAGAAAAAAAAATACTCATTAACCTATGAGGTATGAGAGAATGCAAACACCTAACTAAAGATATGGAATCCCTCACAAACTGTATCTGTTGTAAGGTGATGAAAACCAAATTAGACAATACGTACTAGAAGACCAATAATGGCTATGGGATGTCCCCCTACTGAGCGAGATCCCTAGTAAAATATCCCTAGACGAATGGACACTAGGATACCTTATTCATCACATGCTCGAGTAGGTGAATCTACCATATTCATTTTTCCATATTACCCCAGGTAAAAGGGACCATTAATGCAGCAAGTTCAATCAGTAGGTATCATTAAGTACAAGATGGAGTGTACTATTCCACCCTAACTTCTGGAACTAGTCTTGCGAATTCAACCATCCTAAGGGAGATTCCTATCCAACAAAATTCTTGTGACCGTACCAACAATTAATAGGGTATTTTTGTCCCCTAATAGACAAAAACTATGTCTTAGATGTAAAATGGGAAAAGGGGACTATTTGGATGCCTATCCCTAGTTCCCTACCTAACTGCAATGTTCTTTTTGGTCCCCAAGTGGGGTTAAATGTGTTTTGAGTTAGGTAAATTTTTAGTCTAACTTGATCTTAGGGTGTGTCTATGTGTGTACACAAGTGGTGTGAACAAGCCCAGTATATGCTAAAAATAAATGACCGAAAATTAAGGTAAATGCTGAAAAATAGAGTTGCAATGAAAAATTGATTTGATAGAACTAGCTAACTGTTTAAAACACACACCATGCATCAAATTCTAGGAAATGGAATATTCCTTAACTGCTTCATGCAATAAAAAAGGTAATCATGAAAAATAAGCACTCAAACAATGTAAGCAAGTTGAAAAAAGATGCTACAAGCTAACACTATCACAAATAAATAAGCCAGTCAAAACATATTCATAGGATGAACAGGGGATTCATAAGGTTGTATCTCATTCTTAAAGAACTTATGTCTAAGGGATAAAAGTGTTTTGGGGTGCACATTGCTCAGAAATAGGCATGGGATGAAAAATCACTAAACCAAGAGCATAATGCTCTTATTGGGGGAACATAATAAGCACTTTGGAGTGCTCTTTACTATACAAAGGGAGCACTCTAGAGTGCCCTTAATAGGAAGACAAGAGAGCTCCAGGTGAAATTGGTAGAAAAATAAAAACAAGGCGTAGTTGGGGGCAAGGTAATTTTTAGGGGTGAAGTTTCACCAATTGGCTATTTTGGGGTTTTTTTTCAAAAAACAAATTCTCTATTTGGTCATTTCTAGTGTCTAATATCGCCTATATTTACATAGAATATTTTTTTTTTATCATAATATTAACCAAAATTTAGACATTTCATTGTTAATTTTATGTTTCATATTTAATATTTTCCTACCTATCTATAAACATGTTTTTTTCAATAAAAAACGACCGCCTAGAATACTATACTTCAGTATAATATTAGAATCCTTAAAAAATAGCCTGGTTGAGGTATGAGCAGTGATCTAAAGTTTGGTGGAGGATGGTTTTTTAGGCCAGAAGTATTCTAGGAGGATAGTAGAGTTGAAAAACAATAGAAAGAACTAATATAATAATAATAAAAACTCATGTAAAAAGTATGACTAAACAATGTCTTAACAGCACCAAGGATCCATGATGATTAACCCAATATGGTCACCAAATCTGTTGTGAGTGTTTTCACACTCACATGGGTGAAAAATGGGTGCTTTAGGATAATGGAAACCAAGGTAGAAAGCACGTAATAAACTGGTTCTCATGGCTCAAATTTGTGAAAGAACTAAGTAAAATTGAATAAAAGCAAGTAAAATATGAAGTAATCTAGGTTAAACTTAGGAGAGGGCCCTAAATGTTCATGCATGCAAGATGTAAGAAAAAAAGAATGGTGGTAAAAGAATATACAGTAACAATAAATGTAAATTTTTGTCTCACACTAGAGAATATTAATATATATAAAGCCTTTTTACTAACTAAATGTTGACAGTACATAGGTGGAGAATACATATGTTAAATGGGCCCTTGTAGATGATGGTGAGTGTGGTTCTCTGGTGTCCAAACAATTTGGTCTCCCACACAAGGTCATAATGGTGCCACATCTCATTGAGAACTTTTCAAGGATTTCCTATCCCATGACCACCTTACAAAACAAGGAAAACAAGTTTTCTGGACAACCAAGTGCGAGGAAAACTTTCATAAGATTAAAAAAAAATTGACCACTGCACCTATACTGCAAATTGTGGATCTCGATGGGGATTTTGTTGTTTGAAAATATGCGATTATGGAAGGAATTGGTGGAGTCCTCATGAAAAATGATTGCACGATCTGTTACAAGTCATGGAAATTAAAGGAACACGAACAAAAATTTCCCACCCATGATCATGAGCTAGAATTCATTATCCATGCCTTGAAGATGTGGAGGAACTACCTCATGGAGAAGAAGTTTGTTTTGAAGATAGACATCATGAGTTTGAAGTATTTGTTCGACCAACCATATCTAAATTCTAGGAAGGTGAGATGGTTGTCCTTCCTTAGCATGTACCAATTTGAATTAAAGAATATAAAGGGAAAGGATAATAAAATAGTCGATGCTTTAAGACGACGAGCTCATATGCTGTATGAGATAGCTTTGAGACAAACCGACTTAGATTTTCATGATAGGATCAGAACATAAATAAGAGTTGAGCGCATCAATGTTAGTACTCAAAAATATTCACTAAGACATGTTGTTTCAACAACGAAAGGAATATAGGGTAGACGAGACCAGACTATTGTGGGCCAAAGAGAGATTGTATGTCCTAGAGGGAGGAGACATCAGGCCTAGCATCCTAACATAGTTTCAATGAAATCCATACTTGGGGCATCCAGGATAGAAAAATATGATATCGACAGTAAAGAGATATTTATTTTGGCCTAAGTTAAACGCCAACATAGCATTATTCATCGAAAAATGACAAGAGTGTCAGTTGGTCAAAGCTGAGCACCAACATCCTTCAGGATCACTACAACCATTACCCATTCTAGAATGGAAGTGGGAGGTTATCATTGTGGATTTTATTAAGGGTATACCAAGAATAAAGAAGAATAATGATTCCATATTTGTAGTGGTTGACAAGTTGTCCAAAGTTGAAAAATTCATCCCAGTTAAGTCAACTTAGAAGGTAGTTCACATCGTTGACATATTCTTAAAGGGGATATTTTGATTGCATGGGATACGTAAGGAAATCATCTCAGATCGAGATATGAAGTTTACCAGTAACTTTTGGATATATTTGTTCCCCATCTTAGAAACACATTCAAATTTTATTACCGCCTACCATCCGCAACTAAACAGGTATAAAAAATAGGTAAATCAAATTCTGGAAGACATGCTTTGAATGTATGTTATTAACAATCCCATAAAGTGGGAGGATTATCTTCACCTCACAAATTTTTCATATAACAACGAATGCTAGACCTCTGCCAAAATGATTCCCTTCGAGGTACTCTATGGTTGAAAATGTAGAACATTGGTGACTCAAGATAGCTCGGTGGACCGGCTCATGTTAGAGCCAGACTTACTGAAGGACCTAAAACAATTAGTCACCAAAGTATAACAAAATATCAAGGAAGAACAAGACCTCCAGAAATGTTATGTGTGTAAGAAAAGAAAATATAAAGATTACCATATCGGCAAACATGTTTATTTAAGAGAAAAAGAGAAAACAAACTCATTGAGCTTCAGAAGATGGAGAAAGTTGGCACCGAGATTTTGTAGACCATTTGGTATACTAGCTAAGAGGGGGCCAATGGAATATGAATTAGATTTACCTGCTCATATAAAGGTTCATAATGTTTTTCATGCATCTTTATTGGAAAATTATGTATATGATACTAAACATGTCATTGATTGGTCCTTGCTACAGGTGGAACCTGAAGGGGATTTTATACCCAAACCCCTTCATATGCTGGAAAAAAGAGAAGTAAAACTCAGGAAGTGAACCATCGTCCAGCTGAAAGTGAAATGGAAGCACTTTGGATCTGATGAGGCCACTTGGGAGAATGAAACCGCCATGAAAAGGCTTACCCCACCTTTCATGACTTCATTTTTGGTCCCTAGAACACCGAGACGATGTTGTTCTAAGCAGGGAGGGATGTAATATCCTGAATTTAGACCTTAAATATAATGAGCATGAGTCCTATTGCATATGAGTTACTTTGATGTTATGTTTATATATTGGATGTAATTCAATGCACATGTTTTATTATCTTGTATATGATTATATATGTTGGGAGTGGACCCTGATGGACACGAACTATTGTCATGGTACAATGTACTGGATTTATCATTATGTGATTAGCCTTAATACATATACTGAGATGATTATTGTGGTGAAATGTTCAAAATACTGAATGCATGATTGATTTGTATAATGTGTTGGGTATAATCCCTGATGCACATGAGTGATGATATTTTGGGTTGAGAATAAGCTCTGCAACACATGAGCTATGATATTTTTTGTTGAGCATAAGCCCTAGAGAATTCCAAATTGATGTTGAGAATATGCTCTGGAGCATTGGATCCTTGGCCATTTTATCCCTAGGTTTATTATAAAAGTAAATCCTAGTATTATTTTTCAGTGAGAGGATCTGGAATTGCACTAGTGTAACACCCAAATTAATAGTGTTGAGCTTAGGCTCTGAATAGCGCCAGGGGTTATTGAACATAAGTGTATTGAGTGAGAACGAATTTGAATAGAACTGACCCTTATCGTACTTATTTAAAAGTTGATTAAATGAAATTTCAAATCTACTTCTCATTAGGGAGTAAAAGAACTACCACAATACACGAGGTAATCCTACATGCAAGAAGGATATATAGCTTCGTAAACTATTTGACCGACCAAACCCTACCTGATACATTGATAAAAGAGATAATTGAAATTAAGGGAAGCATCAAAATCAATAAGACTATGTTATATGATGCATGAATAAATATTAAGAATAATATGTAAAGTTTATATATTATGAATAAAATAATATATATATAAGGAAATAAAGATAACTAAAATAATAAGTGGGAGTCTATGTAGTTATTATAAACTAAAATGATTAAATATATATTATAATCTAAACTTCAATTAGGAACTAGTCTAGTAAAACAAAATAACTATTAATTCCATAAAAACCAATTAAAGAATATTTTCAAGAAAGTAATGAATTATTCATTTAACTAAAGTTTAAACCAACTTCCCTTTCCTAAAATATTTTCTATAAATACCCAAGCCAAGAGAAGGCTTGGGGATATAATCATTATTCTTGAATAGTTTTTGGAGAGCTTCTTATCAAAAAAAAGTATTCTTATACAAATCCTAATTATCCAAATAGAAGCAACCCACCCTTAGGAGTTCTAGATTGCTTGTAGGTTGTAGCCAACTATTATATTATTATCATTCAAGCTACCATTATGATCTTAGGATCTTTAACTGAGAGAATAACATGCACAACAATAAAACACAAGCACAACACAAGAGACAAGAGACACCAAGATTTTTCCTTGGGGAAACCATAAAGGAGAAAACCCCGCAACTTCCTCAGAGATAGAATCAACACCAAAAAGGTAAAACCCAAAAATAGTAATATGATCTCCCGATAGCAGCAGTCTCTCTCTGTCACACTAAGAGAGCTTCTCCTTTCTCACTCATGCACCCTAATGTGTGAGTGTGTGTGTATGAGTATGATGAATAAAGAGGCTCTCAGACTCTATTTATATTCCTTTGTTCACTTGGAACCCACTCCAACATGTCGACCTCACTTAACAATTACTTACTAGAGCCGACATCTCTAGGAGTGTCTAATAACCCCAGTTCCCCACCACTTATGGGTACTTTGCCTCCTCCGGCCAATAGGAGGGTAACACAATGGTGGGGACTATTTTCGTGACTTACAATGACTCACCTACGGTCGACTTCACTAGGATAGTCTAATAACCCAAGGGCCCCACAACTCTGGGGACTTTAACCCTTGACCAATAGGAGGGTTACCCACAATGACTTGACATGAATTTCTAATTATAGAAACTTCCTGGAATAAACATCGGGGTATGACATGACTCAAATACATTACAATACATCCCGAAATAAACATCGGGTTACAATACATAAGAAATACGGATGAATACATTTCGAAGTTACAATTACATCAACACTCCCTCTTAACTAGGAAGGTATTCTCTCGACATAATTTATCAGCACAAGTCTTCTTCTCTGTATCATTTGAATCATCATCAACTTCTCGTCATCTTCATATTCAAGTCATCTTCATCTGGATCTATATCATCACTGGATCTAGATCATCACTCAATCTGGATCATCATCACTAGATCTGGATCATCTCTCGATATGGATCATCACTGGATCTGGATCAACACTCAATTTGTAACATCACTGGACATCATCATTGGATCTAGATCATCACTCGATCTGGATCACCACTGGACATCATCACTGGATCTGGATCATCACTCGATCTGGGTCATCACTGCTGGATCTAGATCATCACTGGATCTGGATCATCACTCGATCTGGGTCATCACTGCTGGATCTAGATCATCACTCGATCTGGATCATCACTGTTGGATCTGGATCATGACTCGATCTGGATCTCTCCGAGTCATCATAACTAGATCTGGATCATATCTTGATCTAGATCTTCTCTAGTCATCATCATGTGTGCTATCTCTTCATAGGAAGTTCTACATAGTGAGCCTTCTTTCATGCTGGATGTAGGACTAGCCATCATGTAGGTCTTCTCCCAGCACTTACATCTGACCTACTCGTCAGAAAGGCATGCCCAAAACTCACATCTGATCATGTAGAAACCTACAATCACATCAGAAAGGCCCAACACTCACATTCACCAGCATGAAAGGACATCACTATCATTTGTGAAAAGGATTCAGTACTTATATCTGACCTGGAAGGAAACAAGTCCTCCACCCTCACCAGAAAGGCTTGCACTCACATATGGCATGGAAGGAACTAAATCCTCCATCCTCACCAAAAAAGGGCCCCAGTCCCAGACTGAGCTACATGGTAATGGACCAGGTGCCTCCATTCTCCCAGAGAATGGAAGTTGCCCTTATATATGACCTGGTAGGAACAAAATCCTACACCCTCACCAGAATGGCCTGCACTCACATCTGACCTAGAAGGAACCAAATCCTCCACCCTCGTCAGAATGGCCCCCAGTCCCAAACTGAGCTACCTGGTAATGGACCAGGTGCCTCCACTCTCTCGAAGAGTGGTAGTTACCCTTACATCTGTCCTACTCGAGAGAATGGCCAACACTCACCTATGACATGGGAGGAACCTAATCCTTTAGCCATGAAAAAATGGTTCAGCCCTTACATCTGGACTACTCATCAGAATGGCTCTCTCAGTCCTGGACTGAGTGTTCCGAGTAACTGACCAGGTACCTCCATTCCCAGAATGGCAATCAACACTCATATCTGACATGGAAGGAACCAAATCCTCTCACCATGACAGAAAGGCTCAGCCCTTATATCTAACCTAGTCGTCATAATGGCTATGGATCTCAACACTCATATCTGACATGGAAGGAACCAAATCCTCTCACCATGACAGAATGGCTCAGCCCTTATATTTGACCTACTCGTCAGAATGTATTTGGGACTCATCACTTTCCCTTGGAGGAAACCTCGATCTGGATAATTCCAAGCTTCTCCTTGAAGTACTCAAACTTCACTCTAGCCAATGGCTTCATCAACACATCAGCTATATGTTCCTCCATCGCAACATATTGGAGCTTCACTGCTCCCCTATGCACCATATCCCTGATATAGTGATACTTGATCTCGATATGCTTTGACTTGTCATGGAACACTGGATTCTCTGACAACTTCATGCAACTCTTGTTGTCACAATGTATACAAGTAACATCCAACTGGAGATCAAATAAATCAGACTGTAGCTTCCTCAGCCATACTGCCTCACAACTAGCTGAACAAGCTGTGACATACTCTGATTCAGCTATAGTCAGTGCCACACAGGATTGCTTGCTGCTAAACCAAGAGATCACACATGATCCCATACTGAAGCAAAACTCTGAACTATTCTTCCTATCAATGGAACTTCCTACCCAATCTGAATCAACATAAACCTCCAGGTTAATCTTCTGATTCGCATCGTACTTGATCCCATAATCAACTATATCCCTGCATGCTTTGCAACCATCAGGTGAACATGTCTCAATGTGTTCACAAAAAATCAAATATCTAGTCTTAGGTACATCAAGGACTAAATCATCTGATGATACATCGTAGCATCAACCATCTCTAATGAAGCATCACTCAATAGCTTCATGTTCGATGCCAAAGGTGTGGTCATGTAGTCTGTCATCCTGAACCTATTCAAGATCTCTACTTCATACTTCCCTTGTCCACACCTCCATTCCTATAACAATAGTACATCGACACATAACAGGAGCATCACTAGTCTTCCGTATTCAACCTTGAAGCAAAGGTTCGAATCCACTTTACTCTCAGTAAAGCCTAGAGTCATCAGTAATCTATACGTCCTCTCGTACCATGTCGAACCATGGGATATTTTGCAGTCACTCCCTCTAAAGCAGAGCGTCATACTCCCTCTGTCTTCCATACTCTATGCACTAAAACATTATGTACTAGAGTGACAAGTAGTATCCATCTAGGATCATTGGATACCAAGATCCTCTATTTTCAACTTTTTCAAAAGTTCTTCTCACATCCATCTGTGATCTTGTCATCCTTTATCAACCTTGTAGCAAAGTTTGATATATTCATCAAGCTCATCATGTATGTGTTATCCCATGGGTGTCTTATGAACTCGTACAAGGCCTTCTTTCATTTGCACACATGATTATGCATGTCATGTGACTTCACTTCTAGTGGCTGCAAATGTCTCTTCGTAGTCTATGCCTTGTATCCCATGATGTTTCCATCTACTGCATGGTGGAACCATGAACTTCCCTTCATGTATTGATATTGCATCCTAGACATCATTCTTCTTGAACTTATTCATAGCTAGAAGGTTCTGTATCAATGATGTCACTACATTCGTCATATTATTCTTCATCTTGAACTGTCGTCACTTGTTCTTCAGAACAAGTCTCATCCTTCTTTTCTTTTAGGCGATTATGTATGCGATCCTTCCTACAAGTTAAATGTGTTTTTATGGTTAGAAACATTTCATAAGGAATATTCATACTGGAAAATTCTTATGCATAAATATATGATCATGCAACTACTTTAGCCAATACAACATTCATCCATATCTCACAGAAACATTTCTAGATGCCTTCCATCTCCACCAGGACAACATTGAGATTGTGCACTAACCCAATATGTTAGCAAAGAGGTTTCATTCTAGATAAGTAGCAATGGAGAGTTGTATAGCACCATGAGCTACTTACCCATCACGTGCATATTAGTAGTATATTGTCATTAATGCAAACATCCTATCATGCATAATACATCAACTGAATATGAAGAAAGGCATAACAAAACAATATCATGAAATGACAATTGAATACTTATCTTTATTTGTTTCATGGGTAGACTCCTTCTTGAGCCTTTAGCTTCATCATCTTCTGCATTCATGATAGCATCATTTCTTATCCAAATGCTAAGGTGCATAAGAGGTTCTTCAAGAGTTGTGTTCTTCATATTCCTCATCGCTTGAGGGATCTTCTTTGGATGGTGAGAGCTTGATCTTCAATTGCTCCCATCTTCTCTTCTCTTCTTATGAGTCGAGCTTCTTCTTCTTCCCAAAGTCTACTGAAAGTAATCATTTCCTTCTGGTGCACATTCCTTGAATGAATGAATCCCATGATCCTGGGAGGCCATTCAAGGTGGCCATCACCACTTCTACATTCTTCACTTCTTCTTTTACCACTTCAAGTTGTTCTTGATTTGAGAGACTCTTATGACTGCATGGTCTCTGCATTCTAGATTTTCACATTCTTCAACTAGTTTCTTAAGGTCATCTTCTGATGTATGTTCTTCCCTTCAAATAGCTTGGTCAAGGAATCAAACATATTCAGTGTCTTTAGGGAAGACACTTGTGGTACAAGTTGATCCGTGATTGAATCAACAATGATCTTCTTGGCCTTGACCAAGTTCTTCTTGTGTAAGGCTTATAACCTCATCTCCCTCTAGAACTGGAACCTCTCTACTCATTTAGGTGTCCAATTCATTTTCTTTAGAGAGATCATATACTCCCATACTTGGAATTTGTCAACTTCACCAATCTTATCATCAAGCTGATGTGATAGATCACTTTGAAATGAGAACCTCAAATGAAAATAGCAAAGGATTAGATCTTACCGATTTGAGGTGTCCGTCTTGGTTCCGGAGCTGGATGATCTAGGGTTTGTCATAGAAACCCTAATTTCAAAACTTGGAATATTCCAGATCTAATCAGATATAAATATATATATATTCAAATGGAGCTATCCAATGTACTCCTTTTCTGAAAACAGTGGAGGGAAGCTCCCAGAATAGGAACCCCTAACTTTCCAATTTCTTCTGCAGAAATGTCTATCACTGTTTATGTGATATCTTTGAACTTATTTCTCCTCTATGTCTCAAAATTCTCACTGAGGTATCCTCACATGTCCCTGATCCAACACCATAGTTTTCAGCATAATTGGTTTCATCAATTGGGATTTATGATCCTTTTCCCAAGGTGACCTGTTACAGGAATGTTCAGAATAGAAAAGTTGTACGGCATGCCACGTGTCACTCACTAGTAGAAAATGAGAAATTAATGACTAAAAAAATGACTAAAATCAGGCTATAAATGACTATTTTTGAGTCGGTGACTAATAGTAGCAAATTACCCCTATCTTATAGCTAGTCGTATTTCACTAGTCATTAATAGCTTGACTTAGTAGTCACTGATTTATTCATTGATTTAGTCATTGATTTGGTCATTGATAGACAATGATTTAGTCATTGATAGTTAATGATTTAGTCATTGATTTAGTCACAGATTTAGTCATTGATTTAGTCACTGAGTTAATCATTGATTTAGTCGCTGATTTAGTCACCGATTGCAACCATTAATGACCAAATATACGACTAAATAAACTACTAGATGTTAACATATTAATGACTAAGCTAAATACGACTAAGATATGAGAAATTAACTACTAATAGTCGTATATATGTGAATTTAGTCGTTTTTGTAGTCACAAATTTATGATAGGGCATGGAGGAATCGAACCACCAACCTCCTGCCTATAATTAGGTAGGTTCTCTACCATTGAGCTAGAACCCTTTAAGAAGTTGTTATTTCTTGAAAATGATGATATTCAGGGGCCAAAGGTTTATGTCTCTAGACTTGTACCATTGAGCTAGCACCCTTTAAGAAGTTGTCGTAGGAGGGATTCTTCCCATAGCACCCATGTCTTAACATTGCTATTAACTTAGACCAAAAGCATAATAAAAGCAATCTCACTTTTTCTTTATATATTCATTTCAACATCGTAAAAATTCATGTAACTAACAAGACACTCACTACAGTAATATCAGTCATCTAACTATCAGCTCAAAGTCCTGTACTATGAAGCCCCTCTTATTTTCAACTTTCAAAACTTAAATTAAGTCAAAGAAGTGAAGAAAAAATTAAAAACACATAACATTAACATGTCTAAGATATGGAAATGAAAACATTTCAATGACCCTGCTTGGCACTGGGAGGTCCTCAAAATAGCAAACATAAAACACAAGTCAACAACAAAAGGTAAATAATCCCAATGATAAAATCAATAACATCAAATAATTCCAAGGCCTTTGAGATCTTAAAAAAGTAAAGAATAGGCCAATTTGAGAATGAGGCAACCATCTACAGTGTTATTCAGAGAATGAGGCAATGCCACACCATTGATAGCCAACTGATAATTTACTTCATCTGCTTTAATCTGCTTTTCTAGATATGCTCTCAAAACAAAATATACAGAATTCATAGAATTAAGTACAGCATCTACATGCATGAACTGAAAAACCAATTCCCTTGCAAGAAAATAATGCTTTCCCCTTGCAAGTTCTGCTATAAAATAAGGGGGTGCCACGCTACCAAAGAAAATGGGCATTTGTTGATATATTCTTGAAATGCAAGCCTGACCTTCATTCCTTCATATACAATGTACATAAATGGATTTCTTGCAGAAAGTGTGCTAGTTGACCCAGTGCATTACAAATACAGGAAAAAATAGTAGCAAATTCAGGATTATCAGCAAGGGATGGAAAAAGACCCAGATATAATATATGCGCTACCAATCCAATATCTATATCACCCAAATTATTCCTATCATCAAATTCATCATTAACATTATTTGCGTGTTCCTTCATGTCAAATATGTTAGTCTGCTTTACTTTATCCTCAAGTATCTTTAATGTTTCAAGACAAAGGGAATCATATGGAAATGGAAAGGGACTTTTTAACACCACAACAGGCTGTATTTTAGCTAACATTGAAATTTAATTCCATGCCTCATCCTCAGTAATCAACACTGTACTTTTGTTTGAAGATGTTTCATCTAGCAAGTTCACTTCCAATTGGCACTGTTCAATGAGCTGCTCAATAATTATCATCCAACAAATATGAAATGTACAAATAGAGGTAACTCTATTGGGTTCCTCACCTGTCACTGCTTTTGGCTCATGAAATGCCTCCCATCCATCATCCCACTCAGCTTCCTTTTTCCAATCATCATGAGCTTCAGTTGCCTCTTGTGTCTTTTTATTTTCGATTTCTCAATTCTCAGTCTTGAGCAATTCTTCCCACTCTTTCAGAAGATATTCTAATGCCAATAAGTGTGGTTTAGATACAGCATGAGCAGCTAATGCAGAAAACAATGATACTGCTGAGTCAACTATCACCAAGTCCTCTCTATTTACTTCTACATATTGCCAGAGATCAGATATCAACTCTGTTGACTTGAGGGTAACCAAAGCAGTTTTAACTTTTGAACCCATGAACATTTGATTGTTCTATTTCCTAGAATGATTATCCATATCCAAATAATGGAAAGCATCCCATCTATCCCAGGGTAATAAAGAATTGTCCTGTATACCAAAAGCTTGTATACACCCTCTTCCCACAATACACTGTAGAAGTTCCAAGGCATAAACTTAAACTTGATTAGGTAGATGCATATCTTCAGCAAATGTACTCAACCTTGACCAAACTGCATGTCTTACCCTTTGCAAGATAATAAAATCTGGTTTTGTTGGCTCAAAGGCATTGACTTTTTCATCCCCATAAGAGATACAAGCAAGTGATCACAACAGATTACATAAATGTCTGGTTCTGAGCTTGTTGATTTCAATTGCTGAATCTTTGAAAACCTGGGAATGTATCTTCCTTAGAACATTATCGATGCAAGTTACATATTCCTCATGAATATCTTGAAAGGCATCAACATCTTTAATTCTAATAGCTCTTAGTTTTTTCTTGCATTTATCTGTTGCTTCCTGATGAACCTTATGATCATCAGATTTTACCCTGCTATCTGAGTTAATGTTTTCTTTCCTGAAAGAAAATCTGAAAAACATCTCTAAAGGAACAGCCTGTAGTAATCATTGTTGTTGGGCAATTCAAGAGAATTTCTAAGCCAAGTCAATTTTTCTGTATCACCAACATTTGATACACATTATGTCCCAAAGCTTTCTTTTAAATGCATGTGGTCGGCAGACAAAATTTCATATAAGAAACCAAGCCATTCCTTGTTAGATGCATCAAGTGTAGTGTACACAGTTGAGAAAACGACCTTTAAAAACTCTTCTGCATGCTCCAAGAGTTCATTCCAAAGTTCTGAAATTTCAGCTTTAATTTCCTCATTTGTCCACAATTGTCAGACAAGGAGAGATTTTTAAATTTTGCACAAGCACCTTCATGAAACAAAATCTACAGTTAATTGAATTTTTTACCATTATTTGCATGTTTCATGTGTGCTAAGAAATAAATAAGAATATACAAGCTTCAATAATGTATTGCAGGGAAACACTACATTAGATTTACACCACGTAAGAATAGATGAAGTTCATACCTCTAATCTATTGACTCCATACATGCTTGCTAAATCAAATACATCTAAAAAAACACTCTTTTTCTTCATTTTGACAGACTCAGCCAAAAATAAAACTACCCTTTGTATGTATTCAGTATCTCCAAACAAAAATATGCTTGTTTCCACCGCAGGAATTATTTGCTCCAAATTCCTGGACTGATCAGTTCGTTTTTATTGTTCTTCAATTCTAGAACTCCATTCCTTCCAAAAGGTTGTCTTTGTTTCCTCCTATTTTCCCCTGCACTTTGAATGATAAAATCTGTAAGGTAGATGGAGAGAAGATGCAAGGTAGGTGAACAAAAGAAACAAAGAGAAAACATAATAGACAAAAGTACAGTGTTGATTACTGAGGATGAGGCATGGAATTAAATTTCAGTGTTAGCTAAAATACAGCCTGTTGTGGTGTTAAAAAGTCCCTTGCCATTTCCATATGATTCCCTTTGTCTTGAAACATTAAAGATACTTGAGGATAAAGTAAATCAGACTAACATATTTGACATGAAGGAACAAGCAAATAATGTTAATGATGAATTTGATGATAGGAATAATTTGGGTGATATAGATATTGGATTGGTAGCACGTATATTATATCTGGGTCTTCTGCCATCCCTTGTTGATAATCCTGAATTTGCTACTATTTTCTCCTGTATTTGTAATGCACTGGGTCAACTAGCACACTTTCTGCAAGAAAGCCATTTATGTACATTGTATACGAAGGAATGAAGGTCAGGCTTGCATTTCAAGAATATATCAACAAATTCCCATTTTCTTTGGTAGCGTGGTGCCCCCTTATTTTATAGCAGAACTTGCAAGGGCATTGGTTTTTCAGTTCATGCATGTAGATGTTGTACTTAATTCTATGAGTTCTGTATATTTTGTTTTGAGAGCATATCTAGAAAAGCAGATTAAAGCAGATGAAGTAAATTATCAGTTGGCTATCAGTGGTGTGGCATTGCCTCATTCTCTGAATAACACTGTAGATGGTTGCCTCATTCTCTGAATAACACTATAGATGGTTGCCTCATTCTCAAATTGGCCTATTCTTCACTTTCTGAAGATCTCAGAGGCCTTGGAATTATTTGATGTTATTGATTCTATCATTGGGATTATTTACCTTTTGTTGTCGACTTGTGTTTTATGTTTGCTATTTTGAGGACCTCCCAATGCCAAGAAGGGTCATTGAAATGTTTTCATTTCCATATCTTAGACATGACAAAAACACCCTGTAGTGGAGAAAATGGAAATGAGAGATAGATCAGACTGCAATGCCCAGATGCCCGTATTGTCAACTGAGATATCAATGTGAACAAGGGCCCAGATGGAAGATACAACCAAGCAGGATTCAATTGTGCTTCCTCTAATGGCAACCATGGAGAATGAAGCTCATGTAAAATAAGGTTGATACCCACAAATCTAGAAAGTTTGCAAACTGACAACACATCAAAAATATCAAAGACATAATATGGGTAGTTTTTGCAGGCAGAAAAATGCCAGAAAATTGTCACCAGCACAGTGGGTGCCTGAAACAAGATGTGGGCACACTGTAGATATGTTGAATGCAATGCAGATCAGTGGTTATGGATACCATAAATAGTAGCTTGAAATGATAGATAGATTTCGACACCAAGGAAACATTATGATGCAAATATATGGAACACCAAAGTGAAGGTCAAGATGCTGCTGTAGACAAATGGTGACACCAATCTCCAGGCACAACAAGTTGTGGTAATGTTACCAGCAGCACAAATCAAAGCACGTGTAGTAGACACATGGCATGATTTCAATTGGGTGAGCATCTTGTCTGTCAATCTACGGTGCTTCACTAGGGCCATTAAAAAGGTATAAGGATACAAAAACCAGAGTTTTTACATGTTATATTACATATTAGATGCAGTTTGTTCCTATAATTCTTTTCCCAAAATGGGATGAGAGTGGAAACCTAGTCTTCTACCTATGCATGTACATTGTTGTGGGTAACCTCTCTGAGTTGTTCTTAGATCTTCACATTGTGAGTTTGGACTATAACGCCATAGGTGAGGGTTTTAAAAGAAACAAGTACAAAATTGGATGATATCCTCATCATCAGTGCTAATAGGGCAGAAATATAATCCGAATAGCTATTTTATAAACAACCACAACCACAAACATTATTTTCAAAGGATCCTGGGTGCATTCTCATTGTTATTAGATGACTAATTCATATAGATAATATCTAACTGAGCTTTATTTGTCATTCCCTAGAACACATGCATGGCCTCTTAATGAAAAAAATAAATTAAAAATAGATATTAATTGAGACACTGCCCTGAAATTCTTCAGAAAATTCAATCTGCTCTTTATGACTCACCTGTATTTTATTTATGGCTTCTTGTGGGTGTTCAATTCGGAACCCAACCTGTGAAGTTAAAAACAAGAAATATATCCTTAGAATCTAAAAATAGAAAGTGATCAATATGCTAATTAGTGTAGAGACCCTAAAGAGACACGATCACATAAAATTTATTGAAGAACATTTCAAATCAACTAGCTTGGCTATAATGTATAGACATGAGCCCAATCCTCATGATGAAATTTTCCAAGGAGCTTTCACATAAAATGAAGTATTGATTAATATGGAAAATGACAATCAAAGAAGAATGTTGCATACAATTTAAGAAGCTAACATGAAAATAACAGTGGAAGTCAGACAAGTATCATTTGGCAATGACATGGAGAAAATAAAGGCAAAAACAAAGTTTTATGCCACCAGAAGAGAAGATTTACAGAAAAATGTTTTTGAAGCCAAAGATTAGTTGAAGCAACAACAAATGCAAGCTATAGAGGAGGCCAAAATAAGGGCCAAGGAGGAATCTAAGGAGGATTCAATTACAGAGCTCTGTTTACTCTTTTTTGCATGATTCTTTAATGTCAAAACTAAATATCCATTCAGTTGAGATGCTATGACCCATTTTGCTCCAAACCAAGCCAGGATTACTACATATGAGCACTATGTACATCCTTT